>CM076583.1:697828522-698391364 GCA_034641835.2 Pinus albicaulis | reverse complement strand
AGACTCCAAAAGACATACATTAGAGTGTAGGGGAAAAAAATATGAGATACATAGCAGGAACTAGAGATTGTGGCATAATGTATGCAAGCATAGAGAAGAAGGATTTAATTGGGTACATAAATAATGATTTTGCAGGAAGTTTGTGTAATATTCCCAATTAGCAGCAGCTAATTGGAAATATTAATTTTTGGCCAGTTTACTTTTAGAAAGTAAAGTTAGTAACAAAGTGGGTGAAAAGACCCTCAACCTACACTTAGGAAATAAAAGACTTCCTAAATTAACTTGAGCATATTTATTTGACAGTGTGGGACCCAGGGGTCAAAGTGACAACGTGGGGACAGTGGTAGCGTGGTCCCATGGCAGCGCAGAGAGATATGGACAGCGTGGCTGAGACGGACAACGCAGTTTTGGTGGGGCCTAGGGGAGAGAAAGGATTTCCAAGCATAAAGAGAGGGAGAGGCTCCTCATTTTCTCATTCGATTATGCATCTTTGTTTTTTCTATTGACATTGAGAATGCTTCTGCTGTTGAGAAAATTATGCAAGTGATATTTAGCACACCAGGTGTCTCCTTGCGGAGATCCCAACCTCAACCCCAGGGGACTTTGAGTGCCTGCTTGAGTGAGGAGTTATATCTGTTGATTTTCAGGTTGAAGCTATAGCATCTTCAGCAGGGATTAGGCACTTGCTTGGGCAGTGCAATCCTGAGGAGAGATAACATAGTTCTTGGAGGAGGTAGTGCTGGGAGTGGAGATTTATCAGGGGATTCAGCTCAGGATAGTGATAAGGGATCAACCTTTAGCTATTCCATCATTTTGGTAGATAAGGAGGCCACCATTTCTAGAGACACATTCAGGGCTAGTGTATCCCACTGATATAACATTATTTTTCAAGGGAGGTGATTTTCCAGGGTCATCCATTCTGGAAACCCTTTCTGGGATTTTCTGGATATTAGGTGGAGATCTCATTTCCAGAGTCCCGTATTTTTCTAAATAGGGGAATAGCCTCAAAGAGTCAGCCTATCCCAGTAGTAGCAGTAGTGCAGCTGCAGTAGCTTGGAGAAAACACAGTAATTGAAAGAGCAGTCATTCCGAGAGCATTTCTAAGAGTATCTCTAGCTTGCCTTGTGAAAGACAAGGTGACATCATTCTGATCACCTTTTGTACTTATTATCACTTTCAGTTATATAATAAAATGGCTCATTGTTCTCCATGTTTTGCATTCTATTTGTGATGTCTCTCTATTTGTTGTAGTTTCATGTTTATGTTACTTTATATTGCTGTTTATTTCTACTCGGAATATTATAGTGGTATCAGAGCTCATAGACTTGGCTCAGCCTGTGGAGCATATTGTCTATGACACGCATAGGAAAACTATACCTCACTTACCGGGGAAGGAGGTATAAGGACCAAGAGAGGAGGCTTGAGGCCACTTTTGGAGAGGGCGACCGCATTCCAATAGTGGATGCAGAAGAGGAAGAACCAATGGCAGAGGAAAAAGATAAAGGGAAGGAGTTTGGGGAACTTCTCCTAAAGTCTGTGTAGTAGTTGTTGAGAAGGATAGAGGAGATGGGATAGAAGTTTACCGCAGACCAGAGAAGCGTGAAACCCGAAGGGGTTTCCACACCAAAGAAGGTTCTGGCACATCCCATCACTTGTAGGAGCATCTCACAGTGCATCAGATGGCATCAATGACTCCCCCACATTCCACGATGCCCACATTTCTAGATACAGGAACTAAAGCAGGAGCACCTTAGTAACCGGAACTTGTTCACATGTGGGATTATTTTGCTGAGTATCAATCCTATGGACGAAAGTTTGGTGAGGCTCTCACTTTCCATGACTTTGTACAACTCAAGAAGGACAACAGACCCCGCAACCAGAACAGAAGGGCCAGATACACACAGGATGGGGATGTACAACATACAGTGGGCATATTTTTTCTGCTGACATTTGACAGATCCTCCAAGTGTTCGTTAAAGGCTTGGGTAGAGAAGTTGGATATTTACTTCCTACTCAATCATATGGTAGAGGGAGAGGCCATCAAGGTGGTAGCACTGCACTTGGAGGGCAAGGCCCATGATTGGTGGTTCCACAGGATGGCCACGCTAGGTCACTCAGTCGTGACAACGTATGCAAAGTTTACATCAAGGATGATAGAGCGGTTTGATCAAAGGGATCCGAAGGAGCTCTTTGTTGAACTAACTAAGTTCAAAGAATGGGAGCTTGGACACCTACATTTTTGGGTTTTTGAGACTTTGCGTGATGGTACCCAACTTGTCTTCGGCTAGGATGATATACATGTTCATTGATGGGTTGGAAGAACCTCTTCGAGGGTTACTTAGATCGACTATACCGGCTACACTTCACAATGTGGTTGGGAGGACTAGGGATTTGCAGGATGCCCTACCAAGGATGAGAGCTCCTTTCCCCCAGAGACTGGCATTTCAGCCGAAGGGGAAGGACACGAGGGTTCCACCTCCAAATGGGAACCAAGGCCAGGGGACTTTGGATGATGAGACCTGGAGAAACTTGAGACGGAAGAAGCTATGCTTCACATTTCAGGAGCCATGGGCACTGGGACATCGTTGTGCCACTGGGAAGGCACACTACATAGAGGTCTTCTTAGAAAGTGACAGGGAAGAGGATGCATATGAGGAGATGGATGCAAGAGCTAGTGGTGTAGGACAGATAGGAGATCATCCACCACCTCCACCACGAGGAGTAGGAGGGGCAGTGTTTGCACCTACGGGGAGAGTCCTTGCTTCTTTGAAAGGGGTTCCCAAATACTTGACACTGCGTGTTCAGGGTACTGTGTAGGGACAGCATGTTTCAATATTAGTGGACAGTGGGGCTACCCACAATTTTATTGATGCACAGTTGGTAGAGCCGAGGAGCATACTGACAGAGAGATTTGATGGGATCTAAGTACTGGTACCAAGTGCTAGAACCATGCAGTGTGCCAGATATGTGCCAGCCTTTGTAATATTCCTAATTAGCGATAGCTAATTGGAATATTCGACTTTGTATATTTTTTCCGTATATGGTTTGTAGATAAATAAAAAGTGAGTAAAGAGGGTCTAACTCACTTTAGTAGAATAAGACATTCGCCTAGTAGCACAACATTGTGACTCAATGGGGGTCAAGGGGGGCCACACACCACGTAGAGGAGGGGGCCTACGTGCACTCTAGAAGCTTCTGCACAGATAAGGATGAGGATGTGGAGGAGAGAGAAGTTGCAACGGGTTTTGGAGGGAAACCAATGCTATAAAAGATGGAGGAGCCTCCTCATTTGGATCATTCTAGATTTGTTGATTTTGGAGGGAGACTTTGGTCTTCTTTCCCACGCTGGTTGTTTAGCCTGTCTGTAGCATTTTTTAGTGCACCGAGTGTCTCCGTGCGGAGATCTCACCCTTAGCCCTGGGGGTCTTCAAGTGCCTACTTGGGCAAGGTTTTTTTTTCAGTGTTTTATGAGTTTTTTCATTGTTTGGGTTTGTTGCGGAGCTGGAGCTTAGAGAGACTACGTAGTCACTGGGAGAGAGGACACATTCCCTTGTGGCGGAGCTTCAGATTGGGGTTTCTGTAGGTGATTTTGCCAAGATTTCAAGCAAAGGGTCAGCCTTTGCCTGTCGGAGGTTTTTGGCAGAGTTTCTGGAAGAGTTTTAGCTGTTTCTATCCATCCACTGCATTGTCCCTTGGAGGCCATCGTAATTCACTGGGGAGGAAGTTTCTGGTGTTTACGGGGGTTGGCCATTCCTGGAATGGTTTGCGGATCTTGTCTGGGTTATTGAGGAGAGGAGTTTTTTCCAATTTTCAGCTCATTCCGGCAAGGGGATCAGCCCCTAGTTTTCTATCCATTCCAGCAGTTGTAGCTACACAACAGTTCCTAGCAGCTAGGACGCAGTTCCTAGAGCAGCCATTTTCGGTATACTCTGAGAGTGTTTTCTCACTTGCCTTGTGCAAGATTAGCTTATTTTACTCCATTACATTTCTCAGATTAATAAAATGGCTCAGCATTTCTTCTAAATGTTTTCTGGATGAGTTCCCATATTTTTCGTTGTTGCCGTGGTTGCCATGTACTCTTTCTATTGTATGTCTATTATTGATTTTGAGCATTCTAGTTCTATACCACTTGGTGTGTTATCTTTCACTCTTAGATAGAGTCTGGAAAGGGCCAGGTAGCCTCCGGATCTCATCCTCTTTAGAGGCGACATATCCGATAAATGCCCTCCCAATCTATCTCTAGTTGGAGTTTGCTTGTGTTTTAGAGATATCCCCGAAACACGATATTAAGTGGTATCAGAGTATAGTTTTGGCTCAGTCTGTGGTCTATGACATCAAGAAAGAGTCCTTACAGAGGCAGGAAGTATAGAGACCATTAGCGTAGTTTGGAGGCCACCTACGAAGAGGAAGATTGTGCCCAGGTAGAAAACGCAGATTAGGAGAGAGAGCCTGAGAAAGACGTAGAGGAGGTAGAGCTTGTAGTAGGTTTGAAGCAGAAAGCGTGGATGGTAGATGACACAGAGGCCAAACAGTTTGGAGAGGCACTCCTCAAGTTGATGTAGGATTTAGCTCGACAGATTGAGGTGATGGGCCAGAGGTTCATAGCTGTGGAGGCTAGGCAGCGTGAGACTCCACGGGCTTTTGAGGTCAGAGAGGGATCAGGTGAATCCCACCATTTTCCGGAGCAGGGTGCTGCTCAGCGTGATACTCCTCAGCCGACGGCTTCTTGTGCACCTACCCGCTCTACTATTCCCACTTTCTTGGGAGCTGATACAGGGGCAGAAGCCCAGCAGGAGGCAGAGCCCAGGCACTTAGATGAGTACTTTGCAGAGTATCAGTCCTATGGGAAGGATTTCAGGATGCTCTCACATTCAGAGATTTTGTGCAGCTCCAGCGGAACAGTAGACCCCGCGACCATCATAGAGGGCACCTGCATTACCATGATGGAGATTCCCACCGTGCCTCTAGTAGATTTCATTTTCCTACGTTTGATGGATCGTCAAACAATTCGGCAAAATCTTGGGTGGAGAAGCTGGAAATCTATTTCCAGCTTAACCAGATGTCAGAGACAGAGGCCATCAAGGTGGCAACATTACATTTGGATGGTGAGGCCCAGGACTGGTGGTTCCATGGGATGGTGACACTCGGGCATTCCACAGTGACAACATATGCCAAGCTTACCAGGAGATTGATAGAGCGTTTTGACCAAAGGGATCTAGAACAACATTTTGTTGAGTTGACGAAGCTCAGATAGACAGGGAGCCCAGAGACATACATTACAGATTTCTTGAGGGTTTCGGTGATGGTGCCAGATCTATCCGCGACACGGATGATCTATATGTTTGTAGAGGGATTGCCAGAGCCACTTCAAGGTCTAGTCAGATCCACTAGACCAACTAAACTCCAGGATGCTATCCGCAAGACTAGAGGCTTGTAGGATGCATTGCCCAGGACACGGATACCTTACCCCCAGAGACAGGGTACCCAGCCCAAGGGGAAAGATGTGAATGTTCCTCTTCCAAAGGGGAATCCAGGACGGGCACAGGTCAATGATGAGGCCAGGAGGGAGTTGAGGAAGAAGCAGCTATGCTTCACATGTCAGGAGCCATGGGCACCAGGGCATAGGTGTGCTGCTAGCAAAGCACACTTCATTGAGGTCTTCTCCAATGACAATGAGGAACAGGATGAGGAGGATTATGAGAAGGCATGAGATAGTCAAATGACCCAGGATCAGTTACCGCCTCCACCTCCAGGGATAGGAGGTGCAGCCTTTGCACCCACAGGAGGGGCCCTTGCAGCTTTGTGAGGAGTTCCTAAGTATTTGATGCTGCGCGTACGTGGGAAAGTATGTGGCCAACAAGTTTCATTCTTGGTTGATAGTGGGGCAACCCATAATTTCATTGATGCACAGATGGTTGAGTGGAGAGGCATACCGACTGAGAGTTTTGACGGGTTTTCAGTTTTGGTCCCAGGAGCATAGATGATGTAGTGTGCCCAGTATGTTCCAGAGTTAGCAGTGACGATGGGTACTTACACCGTGACCGATCACTTTTTCGTGGTCAACATACCAGATACCAATGTGGTACTGGGTGTTTAGTGGCTTATTACGCTAGGGAAGGTCACCATGGATTGGGAGGCCTTAGAGATGGAGTGGGATGATAAGAAGACTGGGAAGCATGAGAAGATCTGCGGGATGCATACTTACCCACCTCAAACAGTGTCGGCACACCGGATGGAGGTAGATTTCTGGAAGGGTAACATAGAGTGGGTGGTTGAGTTATGGGCATTCGAGGTAGAGACCACCAGTCGAGCAGTTCATCCAGACATACAGGCCATCCTTGATAGGCATGAGGTAGTATTTGAGGCTATACCACCAGGTCGGCCACCAGATAGAGGGTTTGAGCATACCATCAAGCTGGAGCAGGGTATCCAAGCGGTGATGACTACACCCTATAGGCATCCCAAAGCCTATCGGGATGAGATTGAGCGGGCCATCTAGGAGTTGTTGGCTCTTGGAAACATCAGACCGAGCACAAGCCCGTTTGGTTCTTCTGTAGTGCTGAAGAAGAAGAAGGACGACACTTTGAGGATGTGCATTAACTACAGGGCCCTGAATAAGAAGACTCTGAAGAATAGGTACCCTATACCCAAGATCGATGAGCTGATGGATGAGCTGAGAGGAGCTAAGTTCTTCTCAAAGATTGATTTGAGATCAGGGTACCACCAGATTCGCGTGAGGGAACAGGATATTCCCAAGACCACCTTCAGGTGCCATTATGGGGACTTTGAGTTTTTGGTTATGCCCTTTGGGCTGACCAATGCACCAGCCACCTTTCAGTCCTGCATGAACCATATCTTCCGCATTCATCTGAGGAAGTTTGTATTGGTTTTCTTTGATGACATACTCATATATAGCAGGACGTGGGAGGAGCATCTCCAGCATATCGAGGCAGTACTACGCATCTTGGAACAGCAACAGTTCTATGCTAAGCTCTCCAAGTGTGAGTTTGGGATGACAGAGATGCTGTATTTGGGTCACATCATTGGAGTGGACAGAGTGAGGGTCCATGAGGAGAATATTAGAGCCATCAGAGATTTGCCAGAGTCCAATAATGTGACAGAACTTTGAGGGTTCATTGGGATATGTGCCTATTACAATAAGTTCGTCAAAGGGTTCTCACAGCTTGCTGCACCCCTTACAGATTTGACGAAGAAATGGGAATTCAGTTGGACAGATACAACGCAGTAAGCCTTTGATAGGCTTAACGAGGTGATGAGTAGCTGCCCAGTGCTTGTGTTGCTGGATTTTACGCAGCCATTTTTCTTGGAGTGTGATGCGTTGGGAGAGGGGATCGGCACAGTATTGATGCAAGGGGGACACCCTATAGCTTTTGAGAACCAGAAACTCCTTCCGCACGAGAGGTTGTATCCTATTTACAACAATGATATGTTGGCCATAATGCATGCATTGGCCAAATTCCGGCAGTATCTGGTGGGAAATAGAGTCAGGGTGAGGACTGACCACAACAGCCTCAGGTTCTTTTTAGAGCAGAAGCAGCTATAGGAGAGGCGAAAAAAGTGGATCAGTAAGATCCAAGCATATGACTTTGACATTGAGTATGTCAAGGGTAATAATAACATGGTAGAAGATGATCTTTCATGTATACCAGCCACGTTATCTCTTATGAGCTTGGACGCAGATTGGAGAGCTCGAATTTTAGTTGAGTACTCCAAGGACAGGTTTGCATGTGAGGTGCTGGACGGGTACGTGGCAGATGATCAGTACAGGGTGGTCGATGAGATTATCTATTACACGGACAGGATCTTCTTGACTGAGAGATATCAGCTTAAGAATAATATACTCTAGGCATCACATGATTCTCCATTAGCAGGCCATCAGGGGTTTACCAAAACCTACAGGGCCATTAGAGAGAAGTTCTCATGGAAGGGCCTCAAGGAGGACGTACTCCAGCACATCACAGAGTGCAATGTTTGTCAGAGGAACAAAGGTGAGATGAGCCATCCCGTAGGGTTGCTACAGCCTCTTCCCATTCCAGAGGGAAAATGGGAGAGCATATCGATGGATTTCATCACAGGATTGCCCATGGTGCAGGGCAAGGATTGTATCTTTGTCGTTGTTGATCGATTGACAAAGTATGTGCACTTCTTCACCATATCCACGCATTACATAGTAGCGTAGGTGGCTGAGCTGTTCTTTCGGGAGATTTTTAGGTTGCATGGTCTTCCCAAGACCATCATCAGTGACAAGGACAACTGCTTCTTGGGCAGATTTTGGCAGGAGATTTTCTGGCTAGTGGGGACGGAGTTGACACCGAGTACCAGTTACCACCCACAGAAAAATGGATAGACAGAGATAGTTAAAAAGTGGCTGGAGGGCTACTTGCGTAACTATGTCAGTGGGCAGCAGCAAGCTTGGTTGAGATGGTTACATTTGGGGGAGTACTGCTACAACTCGACACATCACATGTCTATTGGGATGTCACCATTTTACGATTTGTATCGGTACCATCCTTTATCATTTGCTGATGTGATGTTTGGTGCGAGTAAGGATCCTAGAGCCAAGATGTGGATCTAAGAGAGTCAGGATATTCTCCGAGCTCTCAAGGACAACATGGCTACAGCATAGAACCAACAGAGGTTGTATGCCGACAGAGGTCGGGTGGAGCGACAGTTTGAGGCAGGGGACTTGGTCTACCTATGCTTACAGCCATACCGACAGTAATCACTGAAGCAGAAGGGAGTTGAGAAGCTCAAGCTGCATTTCTACAGGCCATACAGGGTGATATGCAGGATTGGGCAGGTTGCATACGAGTTGGAGCTGCCCCAAGGCAGCAAGATCCACAATATTTTCCATGTATCATTCCTGAAGAAGGCGTTGGGACAGCAGGTGATAGTGACGGAGGAGCTACCACCCACAGATGATGAGGGGCACTTGGTGTTGTAGCCGGAGGCCATTATTGATACCAGGGAGAGGTGGATACAGAGCAGGATGGTTAGGGAATTGTTGGTGAGGTGGAAGAATTTACCGGATGAGGATGCCACCTGGGAGAGCGAGAAAATTCTGTAGCATCCATCACTTCAGTTGCTTGAGGGCAAGCAACATTTTTCCAGGGGGGACTGTAATATTCCTAATTAGCGACAGCTAATTGGAATATTAAACTTTATATATTTTTTCCATATATGGTTTGTAGATAAATAAAAATTGAGTAAAGAGGGTCTAACTCACTTTAGTAGAATAAGACTTCCTCCTAGTAGCACAACGTTGTGACTCAAGGGGGGTCAAGGGGGGCCACACACCACGTAGAGGAGGGGGCCTATGTGCACTCTAAAAGCTTCTGCGCAGACAAGGATGAGGATGTGGAGGAGAGATAAGTTGTGATGGGTTTTGGAGGGAAACCAATGCTATAAAAGATGGAGGAGCCTCCTCATTTGGATCATTCTGGATTTGTTGATTTTGGAGTGAGACTTTGGTCTTCTTCCACATGCCAGCTGTTTTCCCTGTCTGCAAAACTATTTAGTGCACCGAGTGTCTCCGTGTGGAGATCTCACCCGTAGCCCCGAGGGACTTCGAGTACCTGCTCGGGCAAGGTTTGTTTTTCAGTGTTTTTTGAGTTGTTTCATTGTTTGGGTTTGTTGCGGAGCTGGAGCTTAGAGAGACTGCGCAGTCACTGGGAGAGAGGACGAAGTCCCTTATGGTGGAGCTTCAGATTGGTGTTTTTGCAGGTGATTTCATTGCGATTTCAAGTAGAGGGTTAGCCTTTTCCTGTCGAAGGTTTTTGGCGGAGTTTCTGGCAGAGTTTTAGCTGTTTCTATCTAGCCACTGCGCAGTCCCTTGGAGGCCAGCGTAATTCACTGGGGAGGCAGTTTCTGGTGTTTTTGGGGGTCGGCCATTCTTGGAATGGTTTGCAAAACTTGTCCGGGTTATTGAGGAGAGGAGGTTTGCCAATTTTCAGCTCACTCCGGCAAGGGGATCAGCCCCTAGTTTTCTGTCCATTCCAGCAGTTGCAGCTACATAGCATTTCCCAGCAGCTAGGACGCAGTTCCTAGAGTAGCCATTTCTGGTATACTCTGAGAGTGTTTTCTCACTTTCCTTATGCAAGATTAGCTTATTGTACTCCATTACATTTCTGAAATTAATAAAATGGCTTAACATTTGTTCTATATGTTTTCTGGATGAGTTGTCGTAGTTTCCGTTGTTGTCGTGGTTTCCGTGTACTCTTTCTATTGTATGTCTATTATTGATTTTGAGAATTCTAGTTCTATACCACTTGGTGTGTTAGCTTTCAATCTTAGACAGAGTTTGGAAAGGGCCAGGTAGCCTCTGGATCTCGTCCTCTTTAGAGGCGACATATCTGGTCAATGCCCTCCCAGTCTATCTCTGGTTGGAGTTTGATTGTGTTTTAGAGATATCCCCGAAACAGGATATTACAGCCTTGGTAGTGACTATGGGGACTTACACTTTGAAAAACCATTTCTTTGTGTTGGACATTTCAGACACGAACGTGATATTGGGAGTGTAGTGGTTGATCACGCTTGAGAAGGTCACCATAGATTGGGAGACCTTGGAGATGGAGTGGACGGACAAGAATATCGGAAAGCATGAGATGATTCACGGCATGCACACTTATCTGCCACAGATAGTTTTAGCACATCGGGTGGAGGTAGACTTCTGGAAGGGAGATATAGAGTGGGCAATAAAGTTGCATGTTTCGGAGGTAAATTCTACAGGGTAGAATGTACACCCATATGTGCAATCTATTTTGGACATATATGCCATGATTTTGAGAGATATACCACTAGGGCAACCACCAGATTGGGGATTTGAGCACACCTTTGAGCTGGAGCATGGCATCCACACTGTGATTACTACACCCTATAGGCATCGTAAAGCCTACATGGATGAGATTGAGAGGTATATTGATGAGCTCTTAGCGCTGGGACACATCCGAACTAGCACTAGCCTATTTACTTCTTTTGTGGTACTAGTGAAGAAGAAGGATGGCACACGGAGGATGTGCATCGACTATTAGGCTATCAACAAGAAGACCATGAAGAACCGATACCCCATCCCATGGATTGATGAGTTGATGGATGAGTTGAGGGGACCGAAGTTCTTCTCGAAGATTGATCTGAGATTAGGGTACCACCAGATTCACGTGAGGGACCAGGATGTTTCCAAGACTGCTTTCAGATGTCACTACGACCACTTCAACTTTTTCGTGATGCCCTTTGGGCTAACCAATGCACCAACCACCTTCCAATCCTGCATGAGCCACATCTTCCATGGTCAACTGAGGAATTTTGTGCTGGTATTCTTTTATGACATCTTGATATACAATCAGATGTGGGAGGAGCACCTACAACACATTGAGGTTGTGTTCCGCATACTGGAGGAGAAACATTTCTATGCTAAGCTCTCCAAGTGCGAGTTTGGATTGAAAGACATGTTATATTTGGGGTATATCATTGGTGTGGATGGAATGAGGGTCTACGAGGAGAAGATCAAGGCCATCCGGGATTGGCCAAAGCTGAAGAACATGTCTGAGCTTCGGGGATTTTTAGGCATCTGCACCTACTACCGTAAGTTCATCAAGGGATTTTCCCAACATGTTGCACCCCTCACAGATCTTACGAAGAAGGGGGCATTCATTTGGACAAAAACAATGTAGAGGGAATTTAATAGGCTCAAGGAGGTGATCAGCAGTTGTCCAATTCTTGTATTTCCAGATTTTGCACAGCCTTTTGTTCTTGAGTGTGATGCATTAGGAGAGGGGTTAGGCATAGTTTTGATGCAGGGGGGCCACCCCATAGATTTTGAGAGCAGGAAGCTATTACCGCATGAGAGGTTGTATCCCATATACAACAAGGAAATGTTGGCTATCATACATGCACTGGTAAAGTTTCGGTAGTACTTGGTGGGGAATAGATTTAGGGTGAGGACTGACCACAACAACCTTTGATTCTTTTTAGAGAAGAAGAAGTTGCAGGGGAGGCAACAGAAGTGGGTCAGCAAGATCCAGGCATATGATTTTGACATTTAGTATATCAAGGGGAAGAACAATGTGGTGGTTGATGCTCTCTCATGCAGACCAAAAATGTTGTCCCTGATGAGTTTAGACATATATTGGAGGGCTTCAGGTGCTGGTGGAGCACTCGACAGACCGTTTTTCCTGTGAGATCTTGGATAGACAAGTCACGTATGACATATACAGGGTGATGGATAAGTTAATATACTTCATAGATCGGATATTCTTGACTGGGATCTCTCAGCTCAAGGAGAAAGTGATATGTGCCTCACATGACTCCACACTATCAGGCCACCAGGGGTTCACCAAAACCTATAGGGCCATCAGGGAGAGGTTCTCTTGGAAGGGCCTCAAGGAGGACGTACTTCGGTATGTCAGGGAGTGCAAATTATGTCAGTGGAACAAGGGGGAGATGAGCCATCCAATAGGATTAATACAGCCTCTTCTCATTCCTGAGTGGAAATGGGAAAGCTTATGGCTAGATTTCATCACAGGGTTGCCCGCGGTGCAGGGCAAGGACTGTATCTTTGTAGTAGTTGATCGGATAACAAAGTATGCACACTTCTTTGCTATATCAGCACGGTACACAATAGCTCATGTAGTGGAGTTGTTTTTCATAGATGTTTTCAGGTTGCATGGTCTCCCACAGACCATTATTAGTGATCTGGACAACCGTTTCATGGGCGAATTTTGGCAGGAGCTCTTTCTTTTGGTGGGTATAGAGTTAACTTTGAGTCCCAATTACCAACCTCAGATGGATAGGCAGACGGAGATAGTGAAAAATTGGCTGGAAGGCTACTTGTAAAACTATGTTACAAGGTAGCAGAAGGCATGTTTACGATGGTTGCACTTGGGGGAGCACTTCTACAACACTACTTTTCATATGGCCATTGATATGTCTCCATTTTATGCTTTATATGGATATCATTCTTTGTCTTTTTTTGACGTGATGTTTTGTGCTAGTAAGGGACCCAGCACCAAGGACTAGATCCAAGAGAGTGAGGACATACTCCAGGCCCTCAAGGACAACTTAGATACGACATAGAAACAAAAAAAACTATATGCTGACAGAGGACTGGTTGAGAGGTAGTTTGAGGTAGGAGACTCTTTCTACCTACGGCTTCAGCCATACCGGAAGTCCACACTGAAGCAGAAGGGGGCTGAGAAGCTCAAACTCCATTTCTGTGGACCATACAGGGTGATACGGAGGATTGGGGATGTTTCATATGAGTTGGAGTTACCCATAGGTAGCAGGATCCATAACATATTCCATGTATCTTGCCTGAAAAAGGCATTGGGGAAGCAGGTGATTGCAACAGAGGAGCTTCCACCAATAGATGACGAGGGACATTTGGTGCTACAACCAGAAGCCATCATAGATACCAGGGAGAGACAGCTGCAGAGCAGGATAGTCAGGGAGTATTTGGTGAGGTGGAGGAACTTGCCGAATGAGGATGTCACTTGGGAGAGTGAGAAGATTTTGCAGCATCCATCATTGCAGTTTCTTGAGGACAAGCAACTTTTTGGCGGGTAGGACTGTAATATTCCCAATTAGTAGCAGCTAATTGGAAATATTAATTTTTGGCCAATTTAATTTTATAAAGTAAAGTCAGTAATAAAGTGGGTGAGAAGACCCTCAACCTACAGTTAGGAAATAAAAAACTTCCTAAACTCACTTGAGCACATTTATTTGACAACGTGGGACCCTGGGGTTGAAGTGACAACATTGGGATAGTGGCAGTGTGGGCAGGGTGGGCCCATGGCAGCGTAGAGAGAGATGGACAACGTGGCCAAGAGGGACAACGTAGTTTTGGTGGGGCCTAGGGGAGAGAAAGGCTCTCCAAGCATAAAGAGAGGGAGAGGCTCCTCATTTTCTCATTCGATTATGCATCTTTGTTTTGTCTATTTACATTCAACATGCTTTTGCTATTGATCAAAGTCTCCAAGTGCTATTTAGCACACTGGGTGTCTCCGAGCGAAGATCCCAACCTCAGCCCTGGGGGAATTCGAGTGCCTACTCAGGTGAGAAGTTCTATCCATTGATTTTCAGGTGGGAGCTATAGCATCTTCAACAGATATTATGCACTTGCTTAGGCAGCGTAGTCTTGAGGAGAGACGATGCAGTTCTTGGAGGAGGTAGTGCCAAGAGTGGAGATTTATCAGGAGATTCATCCCGGGATAGTGAGAAGGGATCAGACCTTCAATGATTTTAGTAGATGAGGATGCCACCATTTTTAGAGACACATTCAGGGCCACCGTATCCCACTGGGATAGCGTTATTTCTCAATGGAGGTGATTTTCCAGGGTCATCCATTCTGGAAACCCTTTTGGGGTTTTTCTGGGTATTAGGTGGAGAGCTCATTTCCAGATTCATGTATTTTTTTTAGCAGGGGAAAAACCCCAAAGTGTCAGCCTATCCCAGTAGCAGTAGCAGTCCGGAAATAGTAGCAATAGTAGCTTGCAGACAACGCAGTCACTGATAGAGCACCCATTCCGGGAGCATTTCTGAGAGTATCTCTTGCTTGCCTTGTGCAAGCCAAGGTGCCATCATTCTAATCACCTTTTGTACTTATTATCACTTTCATTTATATAATAAAATGGCTCATCATTCTCCATGTTTTTCATTCTATGTGTGACGTCTCTCTATTTGTTGCAGTTTCATGTTTATGTTACTTTGTATTGTTGTTTATTTCTACTCGGAATATTACAGTTTGGATGATAGGAAGAGCACTTATGGTTATGTGTTCCAACTTGGTTTAGGTTTGATTTCATGGGCATCTAAGAAGAAACCTATTTGACACTTTGATCAACAGAAGCAGAATCTGTAGCATTAACATCAACAACATTTCAAGACGTATAATTAAGAAGTGTATTGGATGAAATCAAGTAGAAAAAACAAGGATCAACAACAATATATTTTGATATAACCTCAACAATTTCATTATCCAAGAATAGTGTCTTTCATAAAAAAAGCAAGCATATTGATACTAGATATCATTTTATTAGAGAGCTTGTGAGCAATGGAGAAGTTCACTTGAAGCCTTGTAAATCTAGTGATCAATTCATTGATATATTTACAAAGCCATTAACAAATACATGTTTGAGTTTCATAGAAGAAACATGGGTGTTGTAATCATAACTGAGACATAGATCAACTGACATGTTTGAGTTGTCATGAGTTATGTCTTAGTTTAGTGGTTGTAATAAGGGGGAGTGTTAAAATAATTTAATGACTCTCGCATGAGGAGCTGCGTAAATTTAGAGAGTTAGTCAAGCTTAGTTAAATTATAGTCAAATTTAGTGTGTGGTTGCATGTCACGGTATTTTAGGCTAGTCACTAGCCAAAAAAATTTAAATACCCTTCACCCGATTCATTGTAATAATTAAGTTTGTGTGATCAATAGAAGAGTCGCAGCTTGTTTGTTTTTTGTGTTAAACTTTTTTTTACCTCCTTTTCCTTTCCAACAATAGTAGAATTATATAGTATTTTATAACTTAAGCAGTTAGACAAGACCAAATTACAAAAAAAATGTTTGGAGCATGACTCCAAGGCAAGGGTATGAGCACGCAAAGAGAACCAACGCACATGGAATGGACGACTATAGCTAAATGGACAAGGCACATATAAGTTCATAAAATTTTGATGAGCTAAGATAGAGAGATAAATAGACGAGGAAGAACATTTTTCATAAATGTTCTATGATTTCATTCTGAAGGTTGTGACATGATAGGTTGCAATATTGACTATGTAGAGTTCCACATCTTATAGTTAATAGAAAAGTGGCCTCTGGAAGAAAACTCCACAAATGTTCTTGAAAATCAACTCGATTACATAACATAACTAGTTACAAAGTAACATGACCACTGAACAGAAGGAAACCCATTAAAACTATGCACATATAAGGCAAACTCCACAACTATGTACTCTTGGAAGTAAAATCGACTATAGAATGAACTATGATCGCGAGATTCAAAACATCAACCATGAAGTACTCAAATTATTTTTTGACACTATACGTGACCTTACACTCAACAAAGTTGAATTATCTATACACCTATCCAACTATAACAAGTCATTTTCAAACATGAAATCAAAGAACTTCAAGCATAAATAAGGAAAGGGATCTTCACCCTCCCAATTCACAAAAGGGCTTTCTCAAGGCCACCGTTTTATGCAGATCACATGTCCAATGAGTGATTAACTGCAAGTAGTTGTTGTTCCTCTAAGCCATTGCTACTTGAACAATCAACATTTCGTGTCAAGTAAGTACGTGAAGGGACCTCCGATGAACTTTTCCCACATGTAAAATTTTCATTAAATCAAACTCTCTCATTTGTTGAAGTGAATAATGTTTGGACATAGAAAATCAGAAGAGAAAAACACCTTTAGTGTAATTAATCTTTAATTTTTATATTAAACTAAGTAAAAACAAAAATAAAAATTTCCACTCAATTTATTATTAAATTATTATTAATTAAAAATATCTCATAAAATTACTCTTTAATTTCTATTCAAAATTTTGTAAAAATGAAGAAATATACATATTTTTTCTTTTGTAATCATTGCACTTATTCTCGAATGTAAATCTACTTACTGGGAGACTTATTCTTGATAGATGATCTATGTCTCTCTCTTTTTATTTTTTTATAAGAATTTTCCCAATTAAATAAATTAGGAACTAGTTACAAGTGTCGAGCTTACTATTTAAAGTTAAATCTGTTTATTTTCTTTCTCGTGGAATGCACGATTCAAAAGTTTACGCGGATTTCGCGATATCTCCTTTAGGTTCGTCAACGGTGCACATAATATATTGACAGCTTGAAGAAATTAATCATCGTACATTTCATGTATGATTAACTTTATATATTTATTTTATAAATTTATTAAAGTCAACAAAAAATTATATTTCTTTTTTAGTTAAGATTTATGAGAAAAGTTAGAAATTTTCATTTTGCATGACCTAGAAAAGATTCCTTTGCTTTGCATGACATACAGAAGATTCCTTTATTCTACGAACTTCAGAGTAGCTTTCAATTCTTTGTGAAATGTTATTCATCGTGTATGTTTTTTTCGTGAGGGTTCAAAATACATATTTTACTGGCATTAAACTTTTGAATATGTTATGTTACGATTATTGTATATTTTATATGATAGAACTTTACGATTGTAGATATATTTACTAATCTAAATCTATTTAATTTTGGTTTTATCATGTATTAAAAAAATCAAATTGGGAGAAATATAATTTTTTTAAAATTTATTAATAATAAAAATTAATTATAAATTAATAATATTAATAATATTAATATTAATATTAGGTTTAATAATAATAGTAATAAAAAATTTTCTGGGGTTTTCAATAGAGTATGTTTTACTAAGATACTTCTTGATATGAAAGTATGGGTTCAATTCTTTCTCTAGATTAAGGTGATATATTGGACATGTTGAAGATTTAGTCATGCTAAATTTACAAAAATTAATAATAATAATGATAGTCTTTTAATATTAATATTAGATCAATTTTACATAGTATGATAACAAAATTTATAATAAAAATACATCAAATTAATATTTTCAAATATTACAACTTTGACTTGGAAATATTTATGTCTTTAGATATTTTAATATATTTACATGATGTGATTTTTAATTTTAAAGATTTATTTTTACAAATATTTAATTAAAAGAAATATTAAAAGATTTTAGAGTGTTGAATTGTAGTTTTTTTATTCATATGATTTTTTTTCATTTTTGTTTTGGATCTACATTAATATTTTCTTATTATGCCGTAAGGTATTCTTATTTGAAAACAACTCCCCGAGTTGCCTTTGTGTCCATCTCTAAGCCATTGGATTAAATGTTAGACAATTGAAATGTTTTAGGCCATTAGATCCACAAGTAAATAGTTATATATATATTTTTTATAATGTTATTTTTTTTCTTTTTAATAAGTTAGATTGAATTTAGGTTTTGGTGACTTTTAAGTTAAAATGTTTTTATTAAAAATTTGTTATATATATATATATATATAGATATTTTTTAAGTAAGAGTAAGTTCTATTAGTAAAACATATGGTACAAAGAGGGTAGGGCCTCAACAGTTCAGGCCAACATCAGTGGCATAAGTCCAGCAAAATAGAAGAAATTGAGCTGCCCTCGTGGGGAAACTAGCCCATGTAATGTTTGAAGTGCTGCCTCTGTAGAGGAAACCAGCGACATAATAACATAAGCAAGTACATCCCAAAACAGCCAAAACAAAAGAACTGGAAAAATTGACTTGGACAAGACCTGAAAATCTAGACACCATGATCAGCTCGAGGAGGTTCTTCAACAATCGGGCATCTGTACTCATCATCATCAGGCAGAAGGGAGCCACGTTGAGGCGTTGCAGCATCATCACCTCTTCCTCCTTCCTACTTGCATGTATCCTTGAGGTGTCTCAAACTTCCATTACCCACCGAACCAGACTTATGCCCTGTAGGTGCTTGATGGGGATTCACATAATCAGGGGGACCAGGCTTGTTGCTCGGATGCGTAGGGGAGGAGGGGTGATAGGTGCTAGGAGCCACATCAGGGACCTCGCGAAAAGAAACAGAGATGGTCGCCACGACGAGGGGGTGGTCAGAACTGCATTGGAAATGGAAGTGGGCAGTGGTCGGGTTATGCGAGGAGACAGAGGCATTGAGGTAGGATGGAGGAGGCACCATCGGATCAAAAGAAATATGCCAACGGGAGGAGGTGGAAAGACGTCCACGCCCACTGCGAGTCTTGGGGTAGCAACCCCTGAAGTGCTCGAGAGATGATGACAAAGAGCTGGACGTGGAGGAATGTTCTGGATGAGAGGTGAGATCTCTGGAACTGCCTCTCTGACATCGCATACGATGTTGGAGCTGAGGCATGTTGACACTCAAAGGGTGAAGGGCGTTTCGAGCAAAAAAGCGGACAGAGTTCGCCGGGGCAAGTAGAGAAGCAGAGGGAGAATTGAGGTCAAGAGAGATAGAGAATCTCAATTGACAGAAGAGGCTCTGAGAGTAATGGAATCCAAGGAGAAATTCAATACAGCTGCCCAAGTTGCATCGCCACCCATATGATGTCCGAGAGCTAGGCTCCGCAGCTTCAGGGGAGCAACTAGTTTACAGAGGTGAGAGCAGTGGCAACATAGAAGAAACAAGGAGGAGCTGAAGCGTCACAGGTGAACGAGGCGTAGAGACAAAGTGCCGAGGAGGAGAGCCAGGGAGCCGCATTTTGTAACAGTGGAGGCCTCGACATTTGCAACGACATAAATGCCACGCAAGGTGATGGCCTGTATGTTTTAATGCAGAGGGGTGCCATAAGTGAGGCCTGTGGGTGGCCATGTGGCCTTGCCATGCACCGTCCCACTGGCCAAGCATCATATGATCAGGTGTTAACACCCGCATCCGAGGAAAATTTGTTATATTTTTATATGTAAATGTAAATAGTTTTATATATGTTTTAATAAGATAAATTGAATTTAGGTAATAAAATAAAATAACAATAAACTTGAAAAACATACCATGGTATTGACCCATGGTATTCATGTGGATATAGTTTATTTAAAAGGGGAAATTATACATAGTTTTTCTTGTTCTATATTATTTTTGTTACAACTATTTTATTATTCCAAAAATACATGGTTCTTTATGTTATATATTATTTATGTTACAATTATTTTATTATTCATGAGTAGTATTTCTTAGTCTATACAAAATTAAATTAATAATGATTTTTTTTAAAATATGTGATTTTTTTAAAATTTCCAAATTATTTCACAGGGCATGATTTATCTTGAGCAAGAATGATGAATGTTCATAATTTTGATTTCTTAACTAACACTAAATTTACCTTTAATTACTTAATTGTAATAGTTTGTAACTACATACATACTCTTTCGAATTTATTTTTGTTAATGAATATCAAATTTCTTCTCTTAAAAAAAAACTATATACATATCTTTAATTACCTAATTGTGGCTAAAAAAATTAGATGTTTTTTACTTTATAATCATAAACTATTTCACATTATATGATGTCAAACTTAATAAACTTTTTATTATGAAATTTTAAACAAAGTTTTTCACTACATTATTTTAGCTTTTATAATTTTTTTTATTTTTCAATTCCAAACAAAACTTGAAAAAGAAAAAACCCACTCAGTCTTTATTATAGATTATAGTTTTATTAAATTGACACTATGTGATTAAAAATAGAGACAACCCTAAAGGGTTTATTGTACATGTTTTATCATAACATTTCCCTCCATCCAATATATATTGTAGAGTCTTCTAAAGAGAGAGTGTATTCTAGTTTATAACCTGATCCACAAGAAAAGAAAATGGCTAGGGATTTCACAAGTTATTAGTTTGTAACCTGATCCACAATAAAAAAAATGGCTAGGGATGTCACAAGTTAACATTCACATAGTGATTTATTGAAGTTATTAGTTGAAATGGATCCTATTAGATGCATGGTGGCCAGAGACACTAAAAAATTCAAAATAGATATTGAAGTTCTTAGTTGAAATGGATCATATTAGATGCATGGTGGCCATAGACACTAAAAAATTTAAAATAGATATCTGTTATGACATCCATATTGTCTACAAACCATTCAAATTTCCCATCTTATACAACAATTTCTAACAATAACCGCTCAATTTACTCTCCAATTTTTGAAACTCCCACCCATGCTGGGGAGATCACAGTGTAAAATCAAATGTTCCTGTGGTCTTTTTAAAGGGTTCATAAACAAAACAAATAATGAGAAAGTCAATATTGTGATATAATAGCCAATTTTTAAATCATTGTGACAAAAAAAACATCACATTAGCTCACAAAATATATCTAATGCTATGGCGCTTAGATATGTAGATGAACTTGGAGTAAACTCTATTTTTGTTAATAAAAATTCTCTTTATTTACATCTATGCTAGATAGATTGTACATGAATGTATTTAAAATAATTTATTTGAGTTACATGCTCATTTCATGCTTGTTTTTGAGGATTATTAATCACCAAAGGATTTTCACCCCAATTTCCTATTTCAATATCTATAACATTTTTTTTTTTTTATATGTGAACAGATCATGTTGGTTTACATATATGTTTTCACCCACAATTTCCTATTTCAATATCTATAGCAAAATTTTCTGGTTGATAACTCTTATAATCAATATCTTTGAAACCTCCATGCCCTCCTTCCATGGAAGCAAAATTTGCCTTTCATTCCTTCACGATGGCTCCTTCTCTGCAACAACTTATTTCATTATGTTGGTTTACATATATGTTTTCATCCACAATTTCCTATTTCAATATCTATAACAAAATTTTATGGTTGATAACTCTTATAATCAATTTCTTTGAAACCTCCACGACTTGCTTCCATGTAAGAAAAATTTACCTTTCATTCCTTCACGATGGCTCCTTCTTTACAACTTATTTCTTCTAGGCTACTCTTTCCTATGCTATTGCCTTACGGCATTTCTTTTGCAACATATAATGCAATTGCTAATTATTATTATTTTACTATACAAGTGGCATACTCACACATTCCCTTATACTATGTTGAGTGATACACCTCTTTGCACAATAAATTTGTTAAAATAAACTGAAAGTCATATTTCATTTTTTAATTTCATTTTAGTATGACATAGACAAGATGCAACGACAAATTCATTTGTTCTTGAACTTAAAAATAGTCTTCAATTATTTGTCAAATGTTATTCATCATGGATGTTTTCTCAGATTTGTTCAAGAAAGATATTTTATTAGCATTAAGTTTGTGTTAATGTTAAGTAGATGTTGAGAACAAGTTCAAAATGGTTGTATTTAAAAATTCATATTATTTATACATTTTTTATGTTATTATTTTAAGTTTGTTATATTTTGAAAAAAAATTAGATTTTTTTTTAAAGAATGTAAATATTTATTATTTAAATTGTATTTTTAACCTTTAACATGAAAAAAATAAAACAATTTAATCAAAAATGATATATATATATATATATATATAACACTTCAAATCTATAATTCTAACCAATCTCTCATCTATAATAACAATTAACCTTTAATTAAATTACACAGGAACCATGCTCTCAATAGCCTTAGACACATTTTTTTGGTCCCTGTGCAATCTACATTTCATTATTATTTCTTACGGTAATTCTTATCATAATGTAAGTTATTGTCTAAGTTACTTATATGTTATGAATAAGTAATTCTTATAGTAGTAAAGGTTTGGAAGAAACAATTATATTAAATGTTTTGGAGATTGAGGTTGGGTAAACTATTTTTTTTTAAATATTAATGTTATATTGTTTAAAGTGTATTTTAATTATATATATAAATTTAGTACTTTATTCAATGAGCTTTTAGATACATGGTGATATGGTAGTTTCTTAAGATATTTTTTTATATGATATTATTAATTTAATTTCTTATTCTAAATGATATATAAAACATAATGATAAATATATAATCCTAATTAACACCCTAAACTTGAAACATTTAAATTGTAAATTACAACTAAAGTTTCAAACAGCTTATCAAACAAGACCTATATCCTTTACAGCATTTAAATTGTAAATTACAGTTAAAAGCTTCAAACGGCTTATAAAACACGACCTATATGCTTTACAGCAGATTACTGGTCAGTCCTCTCGCGGTGGAAAAACCGTCACAGAATAATAAGTTGACAGTGAAGGATAACCCAAATTTCAATCCTGCCGATAACCCACCGTGAGGATAAACTACCTACCTTCAACTTCAGTAATGGTGACATTATTTACAGAAGGATCCAAAGGATTCAGAGCAGGGGCAGGCGACACTAAGGAGGTCGGTGCGTCAATCCTGCAGAATCTGGATTCTTGGAAGTTACTCTCGCTAGTTTTCACAAATGCGGGATTTGTAGGATTTGGTAATGACGTTCCAGGAGGGCTGGAGATCATGAGTATAACGTCAGAGATAGTGGGACGGTTGCCTGCATCAGCTTGGGTGCATAGAAGGGCAACGTGAATGCATTTTTCTGCTTCCTCGCGCCTGCATGTTTCGCTTACTGTGAAATCTATCATATTGAAAACACACCCCTGATTGTATAATCTCCATCCCTGTATCACATCAAAATCTAATTATGCTCTTTGCCGATTTTAAAATATTTCTAAAATTTTATGGATAGCGGTGATTTTGTTGTTGTTAATCACATTATCATCTGATTAAAAATATTATGAAATCTAAATAATATAACAAACAGTTTTTGAATTGCCTATGGGGTTTGGCCAGAGGGTGAAGAGTTTGTTGTTAAAATAATTATGATAAAAAAGTCACTAGTACCAATATTTTAGTGGGCAAAATTCCAATCAGACTAATGAAGTCAGCTAACAAAAAAACAATTCTTAAATTTCAAAACCAAATTGAAATAAAAAATAAAGATGACCCAACAAACCACTCGATGAATTTATTGGGCATACTTTTATACTAATTGCTAATTCTCTAAATATTCCGCAATCAAACGGAACACGCCCATGTCCATCTGATTAAGGAATATTCGGGGAATGAGAAATAGACATAAACTCAGGGAATTGATTGAAGCGAAAAAGTTGAAGTTGAGATGTTACCCATTCTAACAGGCTTTGCATTTGTTGGGGAAGATCTATGTCACTGATTTTTCTTCCACTCACAATTTCAAGGACCAGCACTCCAAAACTATAGACATCAGCTTTCGTGGATAGTTGCCCCAGCATTGCATACTCCGGCGCCATGTAACCGCTATATTCCAATGACAAAACAATGCAGGTTAAGAGGCGTGTTAGTTTGTGATGACTGTTAATGAAATGCAGTAAGGAAGGGTCGAGTGAAATATTACTATGTCCCTGCTACTCTCGTCTGAATATGACTCTCGTCTTCAGGAAAGAGTTTGGCTAACCCAAAGTCTGATATCTTGGGATTTAACGCCTTATCCAGTAAAATGTTGTTTGCTTTAATGTCTCTGTGAATAATTCGAGGGTCTGATTCCTCGTGAAGATAACGAAGACCGCTGGCTATTCCCTGTATGATTTTGTAGCGCGTCGGCCAATCAAGGGGCAGTTCCCGCTTCTGATCTGGATCTGCATTGCATTGCATAAATGCAAGTATGGAAACTTTATAAACGTTTATATAATCAGAATCACCCAGAATTTTATAAAAATGTATGGAGTTGTTTTTAATGTTAATTTTTTATTTTCATCGTAGAATGTTGCTCAAATATTGAAATCTGATTTGTGATATTTAAATTCATTCTTTTTATACTGTAATTGTGTAGAATTTACTCACTAAACTTGTAATTTTAATAAATTTATTCAAGATTTTAAACAAATTAAATAAACTTATTTTATTGAATCACATATTTACCCATTAAATTTGTGATTCAATAAATTTTTATTTAATTTTAAATAAATAAACTTTTCAAAAAATCAATATTAAAAATAAATAATAAATACATCAATTAATAATTTATCATTTATCATATTTCTTAGAAAAAAAACCTTCTGCTTACCAAACAAGTGGGTGTAAAGACTCTTGTTCGGCAAATACTCGTAAACAATCAATCTTTCTCGTCCCTCTGCACAACAACCAAGCAGCTTTACAAGATTTCGGTGTCGAACATTGGCCAAAACCTTTACTTCATTCATAAATTCTTCATTGCCTTGACTAGATCTTACACACAACTTCTTTACTGCTATTTTTTTTCCCTTTTTGGTCTTTCCCTGGATTAAACAAAACCATACAGATCGAGTCATTAAAATTGCTGAAACCAACAGTCATGTAAAAAAAATAGTTTTAAAGAAAGTTAAAATAAAAAAATAAAAAAGTTATTAAAAATATTTTAAGTGGCAAAGTAAGATTAAGGAAAATTAGGATGATATAATTTAATTTTAGTAAGGTTAGATTTATTTGAGTATACCAGTTTAATAAATATTATACAAGTAGTGTTATAATTTTCAAGAAAGGTAAAGTATATAAATTTTTATAAAATTTAACAATTAAATTATTATGTGGAAAAGAGTCTTCTATTTTATAAACAAGGAAACTTTAAAATTTAATTATTATTATTACATATGTTAATAGATGTGTGCTTATTTTGGAATAAAACTTTTATAATTTTAATTTAATTATCAATAATTAATAAATAAATGTTAGAATTTAATTTTTATATAATATGCATAAAAAAATTAGTTGTAGTTATGTATATGGTTAAGATATATGCAAAAGGTACTTGTTGTCTTTTCTGATTTTCAATCTAACTAAATGTTATAAAATTAAATTAAAAGAAAATGTATACAAAATAGTTTTATTATGAAACGAGTTATGTTTTTTTGAATATATATAGTATTGATAAATTATGGTATTGTAATAAGGTTTATTTACAAATTAACCACCTCTATAATAAAATTAGAGTGAATATTTAATAAATTAAAGATACATTTCTTTTATATATATATATATATATAAACATGTAAGTAGATTATTTTTTTCAATAATTACTATTATTATTATTATTTTTTCTGTTAGGAAAATAGGCAATTGCAGTAGTATTGTACTTGCTTGACACGGGTTGAATCGTGCTGGCTACCTCTATAAACCTAGGATGAACTGCCATGCGGAATCTCGCTAGCCATCCCTATATGCCTATAAACCTAGGAGGAACTGCCAAGCCGGCCATAAAGGTGATTGGACTATCTCAAACTTGAACTCGTGTGACTGCACCAACACCTTAGCAAACGTCCACTGGCCACGAACCCATCCCAAACCCCACAAGCTTTCAATAATTCTTATTTAAAATTTTACTAAATACTTTTAATATTTTTAATTTTAGTAATATGAAATATAAATAGTAATACCATAAAAAAGATGTTTTTCAATCTTTACCAGACAAGCCATTTGATTTACATCTGATTTATATAGATAGAGTAGCAAATTATTTGTAACATTCATCTCTATGTAAATTGCACTTGTCAATTTAATCTATGAATATTTTAGTGTTTCTCAACAAATCTGTATAATATGTACATGTCTCTCTTATTCATTGATGGCCGGTGATCTTCTACAGATAGATTGAAAATAAATGCTTCAGTGTTTCTCCACATCTCTGCATGATATCTAAATGTCTTTTTGGTTTAACTCACGCATACTGATTTATTACATACATTTTAAATGTGTAGATCATAGTTATAGAGAAAAAAAAGGAAATTCAATCTACCTTATATACAGAACCAAAGCCTCCCCCTCCAAGCTTGTTGCTTTCATGAAAATTTTCTGTTGATTCTATGAGCGCTTCTAAGCTGAAGAGAATTTGCTTATGCTTGATTACTGTGAATTCTGAATAATCATGAATTTCTGTGCAGAAGAAACGGTGAGAATCTAACAGCTTCATGGAACAATGTATTTTTATTTTTGGGAAACAGAGATCAAACTGTAGATTCTACCTTCATTCTGTTCACCGGTAACTGGCCTCAGTGAAATGGTAGATTTCAGTTTTATCCGCATGGAAAACAGACAGATCACTAACGCTAGACCCAGTACACCTCCCACAATCTCCAATATTCTGGGTATTGATTTTGAGGAAACACCTGCACAGTAGATCATGTAATATAATATATTAAATTTATGTTGTTGAGATCTTCTGAAAATTTGTGTACACAGATGTTTCGAACCTAATTCACAAGCTTCCAAAAAATCTCAACAACATGATGTTAAGGACTACCCAAGTAGATTATATAATATATTAAATTCAACAACAATTCATGTTGTTGATTTATATAATATATTACACAGACGTTTCAAACATAATACACAATTTTATAGAAAATGTCAACAACAGAACTGGGAAACGTTATGAAGCTCCATTACTTGATCCATTCGGCCGAGGACTCTGGGCAGGATTTTCCACGGAGAACCCGGAGGATGCAGGAGGATGGAAAAAGGGGTATGCTTCATAACGGACCCTGCAGCTTCCCAACAGTGCTTCAGCTCCTTGCTTCACAAAGCAACATTCGAAGAGGCTATCCATTGCTATTTTCAAACAAGTTCTGCAGTCATTGACAGATATATCTTTCCAACATTGCACTAAACCATAAACGGTGCCATTAGATGAATATGCAGCTGATCCCTCAGCGAATCCCTTTTTGTCATCATCAACGGCCTTACCAGACAAGTTGGAAAGGAGATTGATAATAGCGACCGTAAAATTAGGTATATCATTTGTACTAATATTTTGTTGCGTGCTCCTCACGTTCGTGTTGGTGTCTAGCTTTGAGAAGAAGGTAGAGTTGTCGTATCGAAGGAAACAGTTATCAAGCCATACTCGGCCACCTATGGCGTTTCCGCAAAGTTGTAGAATGGTAACTGCTTCCTCTGAACAGACCGAACAATCATTTTCAGATATGTTGTCAGTGCACTGGAGGAGTCCATAGATTCTGTTGGGACTTTGGCCATAGGAACAAGTGCTGAACCCTCTTCGAGATGAGTTTTTGACAGCTAGATCTTCCAATACGCTTTTCAAATTTCTGCTAAAAGTGTCTACATCGGCTTCGGTAGAAACATTATTATTGTTACATGTGTAGGAGCGCAAGTATGAATATACAACGGAAGGAAAACTGGCAATAAATAGTAATCCAATCAAATGAATTATACTTACACTTATCAAACTTTGCTTGTTTGATAAATGATACTTATCAAACTTTCTCATGATCATCTTCGAACGTACAGGCTCTTTGTCAAGGATTCTAATCAGTATGAGATGCAGCCCGTAGCTCGGAATCAGATGTATGGTGGGCACAAATCAATTGTCTGGATATTTTATCAAACTCTGTTTGATAAGCAAGATGTCTGTGATAGTGAATTTTTGAAAAATATTCTGAATTTATTGAAATGATAAGTTTGATGATCGATGAGTAAATTTTACACAATCTCATATTATATAGATTTTTCAAAGTATTAAATATATATTTAATTAAAATCCAAAAAATTCGCCCAAAACTCCACAAAATCAAATTAAAAACAACTAAACTAAATCAATTACTTACCTTGTAAGTCTCTAGGGATTTGAATTTTGACAAGAGGGCAAAAGTAAGCCTCTGGGATTTGAATTTTGACAAGACGACAAAAGTATCTGGAAATGTCGGCGTATAAATTCCAGATTGTGTAGGGTCTGCCATTGAATTTGGCTGGTCTGTAAGCTGACTTTTTCTATAAGATAATCATGCGGTTTCGGAAAATGGGGATAGAAAGTCACTTTAAGTAGAACTTGATGCAATCCGCCTGTTTTTCGGATATTTCATATGATTGTGACGTTCGCGACTCTGGTTTGCTCTACGGCAAAGTTACTCTGTGAGATGATGTTTTCAGCATATCTTGGTCTGCTCTATGTAGGGGAGAAAATAAAGGCTGATGTTTCCAGCAGATCTTGCTCTATGTATGGGACAAATGAAAGGCTGAAAAGTTTTTTGGATTCTCAATTTTGCAAATTTCATGAATATATTTAAGATTTAAATTATAAATTAGCTTTATTTTTGAAACTGTGTGTAAGTTAGGTTGTTACTTGTAAAGAAATAATGGTAAAAAAAAAAGGTTTTTTACATATAAATGTAGTCTAATTTATAGAGAAAATTGTGATTTTTTTATTATTTAAATTTAATTTTTGAATATGTAAATGGTGTGAGTAAAGTTAGTTGTTATTTGTAAGAAAATAATGATCAAAAATGGTTTTATATCTATAGTTATAATTTAATTTATAGAGAAAAGTGTGATTTTGTTGTTGTTTAAAATAGATGTTTAATATGTACATGAATTTAATACCTAAAAATCTCTAAATACTCAAATTCTATAGATTAAACAACTTACATTTATATTTTTAAAATAATTTGAAATGGTTTTTTATAAATTTATGATAATAATAATTTAATTTAAAATTTATAATTAAATTAATATATAAAATTTCATTATTTATAAAAAAAATTATAAAATAAAATTTAAACATTTTAAATTTAAATATTATTATTTTATTTAATTAAAAAAATAATAAAACGTGAAATACAATTCAATAGTTAATAATAATTAAAAATTTTAATTATTTATTTAATGCAAAATAATACACTAGAAAATGTATGATATTTTTTTTTTTAGTTAATAGCTATTATACTTTTGATATGGTACTCAAGGGAGCGATGTTATCTTTGAGTCATACTTTTTATTTAATATTTAGATAACTATAAATATATATTATAAGAATGATGAAAAGTATAGAGATATAAATTTATTTTCAATTTATTTTTAAGAGAATTTATTTTTTCATAATATAATAGATATATAATCAAATGGAGTTAAGACTGATTTTCAGTTATTTTATTTGACTAGTCCATTATGAGGGATATGATAATAGTTTGCCAAAATGTTTTTATATTTTAAAATATTGAGATGTTTTTCATTACACTACAACATAAAGGGGCGTTTGAAGACAATATTTAAGAAAAATATTTCAGAAATTTTTTGGGTAAATTGTCTTATTTTGAGACAAAAGAAAACTTATGTATTATCTTAAATATTGTTTTTAACCGGACATCTCAAATTAATAATAATTTAATTTGAAATTTATAATTAATTATTATATAAAATTTCATTATTTATAAAAAATGAAATTTATTTGAATACTAAATTCTAAGAACTATAAAATAAAATTGAAACATTTTAAATTTAAATATTATTATTTTATTTAACTAAAAAAATATAATAGAACGTGAAATACAATTTAATACTTAATAATAATTAAAAAATTTATTTATTTATTTAATGCAAAATAATAAAGTATTATATATATATATATATATATATATATATATATATATATATATATATATATATATATATATATATATATATATATATATATATAATACTTTTCATATGGTACTCAATGGAGCGAGCGATGTTATCTTTGAGTCATTGCTTTTATTTAATATTTAGATAATTATAAATATATATTATAAGAATGATGAAAAGTATAGAGATGTAAATTTATTTTTAAGGGAATTTATTTTTTCATAATATAATAGATATATTTAATTAAATGGAGTTAAGACTGATTTCAATTACTTTATTTGACTAGTCCATTATGAGGGACACCATAATAGTGTGCCAAAATATTTTTATATTTTAAAATATTGAGATGTTTTCTTATTAATACAACATAAAGGGGTGTTTGAAGACAATATTTAAGAAAAAATATTTAAGAAATTTTTTGGGAAAATTGTCTTAATTTGAGACAAAAGAAAACTTGTGTATTTTATTAAATACTATTTTTAAGTGGGCGTCTCAAATTAAATCATCTTAAAATTAAATCGTCTTAAAATATTGTCTCTATAAAGACAATATATAGCACAAGCATTTTTGTCTCTGTAGAGACAATTTCATTTTTTCTCTCTAGTTTCATTTTTGTCTCTCTCGAGACAATAGTTGCACTACAACACAAAGGGGGGTTTTAAGACAATTTTTTGGTAAATTGTCTTAACCTGAGTCAAAAATAAACTTTTGTATTGTCTTAAATATTTACTTGAAGTGGGTGTCTCAAATATATAACGTAAGCATTATTGTCTCTTATGAGAAAATTTCATTTTTATCTCTCCAAAGGCAATAGTTGGATTAAAAGCATATTGTCTTTATGGAGACAATGTCTTTAACCCTATCTATTGTCTCTCTAGAGACAACATAAAACAATGAATCTAGAAAAATATATCACCATTAAAATAAATCAATATAAAAATATTTGATTAAAAAAAATCTACAATATCATTGAATAATTCATGTTATGATACAGTGGAATCGAACCACCAACCTCCTGCATGGTAGGTGCTCGTGCATTGAGCTAGCACCCTTTAAAGAATTATGTGAGGAGCTATAGGAGTCCTTGAAATTGTATAATAGGCATTGATTTTTAAAAAATGTTCAACACATAATGGCATAATCCTTGTAAAATACATAATCATGCAAGCCCCTATTTTTAACTTAATTAAAAAAAAACTCAATGGAGTTAGCTATGTGTGACACCCTTGTAGCTTTACTTGTGCAAAAAGCTAATAATAAAAAATAATCTACAAACAAATTAATCTAGGCATACAAAGAAAAATAACTAGATTTAGCACAAGCAATACAACCACCACCCATAGAGCTACACCAGCTTGCTAGTAGGCACTAATAACACATATGATGTAGTACACCAACTGTATCAACTCTGTAGAATTTCCATTAATATTAAGATTTGTATTTAATGGAGAAAAAAAAGAAAAAGACCCTAACTTGTTTTATTGATTGACCATGTCAATCATTAGAAAAAGAAGTACAGACCTGTAGGTCTTGAAATATTTCATGACATCAAGGAACTCATCATATTTCTCTCGATTGTCCTTGAATATCTCCCATTTACTACCTTCAGATATGCCACAACATCATCTTTTGATAACCTTTTTTATCATTCAAAATGTTGATGTAGTCCCGAGCTGTGCTAGAATGCTGATGTAGTCCCGAGCAAAAAAAATACACAAGTTAATTATCATGTATTTTGTATAAAATTGCAAACAAATGCACTTAGAAACACCAATTAAGAAGGAAAATAATGGGCTAGAAAGACACTTAGAAAGTACTATTTCATCAAACAAATAGACAAACCACACATATTAAAATTCTATATTGAGAAAATACTGGGAATATGTCCCTTTGAAACCAGGAACTCTAAAAGCTTTAAGAAGTCCATATGAATAGGAATATACCATATGGAATGGTTATTCAAGGGTCTCTTCAAAAAAATTAATAAAGAAAAAGTTTATAAATTTAGGTATAACTTAGTCAATTATATCTCTAGGTATTGCCTAGCTAAGCCCTTCTACTGATTGTCTAGTTTCCTCAGATCACCAAGCCAAGCCCTCTCGGCCCTAGGTACACCGTTGGGCGCTGCATTGGCACCTTCATAGTGATTCTAGAAGTAGAAGATCCTACTTCTCCCTCCTCTACTTACAAAACCCTTCATTTATACCTAATGATAAGAAATTCTCTTTCTTTTGTTATTTTGCTTGTACTTCCTTCTTCATTGATATCCTTGAATCTTTGAGTTTTAAGAAGTGGCCTTGGGAGTCCCAGAATGTGTTTGATATTGGCTGTAATTTTCAGTCCCATTGACCTTTCTTGGTCCTTTGTGGACATTTATAAAGTTATCTAACTTACGTAATCTTATGCAAAGAAATTTTCTGGCCCCTCGGCACCACCATACATTTTTCAATTAACATGTTTTTATTTCAACTCACAGGATCTATCACTTCCATCGACATGAGACCAAGACAGAGGAACACTTCATCGTCAAGTGCTTGATCTATTAAAAGATTAAAGGGAAGTTTAATTTCCTTTGCATATTTTATGGAGTATCAAAAATATTTATCCAAGTTCTTACATTTTCAAGACCATAGATGCTTGGCCTTGTACATAAAGGAGGTCCTTGGATTCAGATATTTCTAAGTCCACCCTTTTAAACCACATCCAAACCCAGTCAGAACAATTACAAACTCTTTTCAGGAACTTCCAGCAGATAGAGACACTAAGAGGCATGTATACAACAGTACATCCGATATCAGATCAGAGAGACCCCGGGAAGCCACCAATGCTCAACCCTTGCAGTCATGTCACCTTAGCTTCCAGGACAACTCATAACGCATCAGTAGTTATGGTACTTCACCTAGGTCTTAGTCACAACCTTCTACTTTCAAACAATACATAACTCATACCTTACCACTCAAGTCTTCCAAATATTTTGACGAGTCATCTATCAGAGTTTCTTCCCTTCCAATTCGAGTCAAAAAGAGGATTTCAGGGGATGTTGATTACCCCTAGGTGAGACATTCCCTCCAGAAGGAAAATGATCCTTGGCCTTCAATTCTCCACCCCACACTTGCATGTATCTCCATCATCGCTTTGTCTTATTCTACTAGAACTCGGGTTTTGGATTCTTCTTGACATAGTATAGATTTTCTTCTATCATATTTTCCTAGTCACTACTTTATCATTCCCACTTTTTATTCTCACAATTGTACTTAGCAGTCCCATTGACCTATTTGTGGTCATTTATTTAACATTCAATAAATTAACTTATCTCTTCAAAATCTAAGGCTACCAATCTAATCCACTCAATCATATCTCTAGATATAATATCTCAACTCACTGGTTACATTTAATTTTTTTTTTTTTTTGTATAGGTAGTGTGGTTCCACAATATATGAACAATTTCTTGTTATAAGGAACTACTATATACATGAATTTTCTGCCCAATGTAATGTCCCCTCTCCCAGCCACCCTCTAGAAGCATGCTCCAAACAGAATGAGGCAGGAAAACCCCAAAAGAACACTCCTAAAACACCCCCTTACAATATTGATTTCAGGAGCTCTTTCCCAACCCACGATGGGACACTTCCTCAAGTTCCTCTAAAAAATTCACTGAAGAAAGGTGATTTCCTCAATTTTTGTATAATTTTTTCATACAACACCTTTGGGAAGGCCCCATTAGGACCCACACCCTACGAAAGAGGGATTGGGCATATAGAATCCCCAACCTCTCTTCTTTTCTCATTCTATTTATGATCCCATTCACCTTTGGTTAGTAATTTTAGACATTATGGCACTGATGTTTAGGAGAACAGATTTATTGAAGGTTGCGTAGATTTAAGGTCAAGCCTACCTTCCGAAAATATAGCTCTAAGGCTATGCTCTGTTTTCTTCTAAATTGTTTATTTTGTAAATTAAGCACCTAACCTATTCTGTAAACAATTATACAAATGTTACAACTCTTTGGCCATGACAACCTATGTCATTTCCTATTCAACTTCTTGTTATCTGATTTACACACTAAATGGTTCAATTCACATCAACTAACTGGATGATGCTCTAATAATTAAACTACTATGGATGGCATTTCTAAATTTTTAATAATTTAGTATTCATCTACAAGTGGCACAAAAAACTATGTTTTCATGTTTTATGAAACTAATTGAGCATTATGCATATTTTTTTATACATGCATACACACACTCACACTAAATAGTCCACAGAATCTTCTCTCCAAGGATATTTTGGGAAGGAGAGCAACCTCTCCCACTCCCCTCTTCCTTTCATACTCTATCAACACTAGTCACAGATGCTAATACCAAACCTACCCCAGTTCATTCATGTTTCAATCAGATTAATAGCAGAACTTGAAGACTACTCACCTCATATTAAAAATTTCAATAAATAAATAAATTCCCAAAAATGAACATCTTGGAAAATGCGAGGTCTTTTCACATATACTATTTCACTGAGCAGCTTAATTAATTTTAGCCATTAAACTAGTTACCATTATAGAAAACATATACCTCTAGCAAATTTCATAAACCCCATTTCCTTCTTTACTCACCTTAATCATTAATATTGAAATAAGTATCTCAAAAGTCAAGAAAGGAAAAACCGAAAAAATAAAAGCATTGACAAGACAATACCTAAGACTGTTGTGCAGATGAGCCACTTTGTTTTGATTTATTTTCAACCACACAAAAATAAGAATATAATCCCGTGCCAACTATAGCAATTAATATTCCAATAATATTCCGCCAACTAAATGGATCATGAAGTACAATGTAGCCAAAATCCAGAACCAAGCAAATCTTCAAGTGTCCTAGAACTTGATATGTGACTGGAGATGTCTTTCCAATCACAAGGAATGTACTGAAGTTGACAGATACGAAGATCAAACTGGATAAAACAATTAAAATATGTAAACATTATTAGGAAAAAAATGTTAGTAATTTGACGAAAATATACCGAATACATTGAATAACTTATAGAGATACTCTAGGTACATTTACTTATGTTTTTACCAAAACAGGAACTTACTAGAACATGAGGCGTATACTTAAATGCGAACACATTTTCGTTTGTCAAAAGCCCATCAACAAAGGGACTAGTAATGAACGAATTCATTGATTGATATGGGCATGATTGGTACAAAAGATGTGTTGAAGAAACTTTGAATCTTTTCTGGATGGTATTTGTCATCCGAGTGCAAGAAATTGATTAAGGTTCAACATGCTGTCAGGCTCAAATCCCAATATTTGTGTCTTTGAATAGCCCTTTTAAAAGAAACAACATATATTGGTAGACATATGAAAGAGATGAATACCAAGCGCCAATCATGAAACAACACTCTGTAACAAACGTTTTGATGCAACCACTTTAACATAACCTAGAATCCATTATTATGGAAGGATGACTCTTTTGAAAAAAAATGCATGAAGGTTTATCTCCAACAATGCATTTCTAAAAACTACAATGTATATATAATTTATCTAATAAAATGTGTAAAACATGATGTGTATAGTATGCCTTCAAATATATGAAAAAGACATGAAAAATACATGAAAACAATTTTATGGAACACCAAAATCGAAAATACAGAAAGTGAATTAAAAAAAATAAAATAACAATATATAGAAAATGCTAAAGTGAAAGGATACAATTTGTGCAACGCATGTCATCACTATTACAATCAGAGATAATACTAATCCTAGAATATTGAGCTGCAAGTCAATGCCAGTAGCAATGCCAACACCCACCAAAAGGATCACAAGTGAAAACTAGATTTTTCGGATGCAAAATATAGGAAACTATAATAATATCAAATAATTGAGCTTGCAATCACTATCATCACAAACAAAAATCTTTACAATGGATCTCAAAGAAAATTATTATAGAAATAAGAAAACATAAGAGTGATAAGAGTGATTTCACATGGACAAGTCTCATGATTTAGATCCACATCACTATAAATAACTAAATAGAGAAGGAACTTCCTGAAATGTGACCTCTATTAGATGGAAATATCAATCTAAATTAAGTTACATGGACCAGGATGTGTAAGAATATTTAAGTAAAACTTCAAATTGAGTCTCGTTTCACCTCACATTCATATCTAAAGTATGGTAGAAAAGGAAATATGATCTGATTTGGATCCTTACCTAAAATATTTTTAAAATTTTTAATTAGCATGAATTATTTGTTTTATTTTATTTTGTCTCTTCCGCAAAATTAGAAGGGAAAACGAACCATTTTGATGGTCACCCTTCCAAGGGGACCCCATTAAAATAAATGAAGAATATAGTAACGACATCAACAGGGAGGTGCAAGGAGAACTTGGAGAGGAAAATAGTAGAAATTAGTGCTCAAAGAGGGCAACCTGCTTGAATATCAGTGTAGTCAAGGAGATTTTCCATGATGAGTGAATGTGCCTTTACACCACGACCATCTGCATTTATTTTTTTGGAACAATATACATCCCTGTATAGCTCACCCCTTTGTATTTATCTCCCAAGCCTAATAAAATAGTCATTAAATGTGGAAATCTATGTATAATTGTTTCAATTTCATGGCTCTAGTGTACATTAATTAGTTTATTACATGCTTCAGCACCCTTGGCTATGGATGTTCTCACCAAAGCTACATCAATCTCAGTCTTGTAAACACATTGTAGGAAACCCTCATAAATTTATTGGTTTAAGAGAACGATGGCTGTATCACTTCCTCAGTAAAATTGCGTGGTGGGTGTTTTCACCTTTTTCCCACAGACCATCCATAACATTGTTGCTTACTGGGAGTTCTAGAGATTTAAATAGATGATTATTTCCTTTTCCTTGAGTCCATCCCTATAATAAAAATTTGGAGGCATTACCTCAGCTTGACTCGCACCCCAATTATTAGCAATATTTACATACATACCCTGGGAGGGCAACTTAAAACATCTTATAATTGAAACTTCATTGACATATTTCTTATTATTAGAGAGATAAATTAAAATGAAAATTTTTTCATTAGCAAGGTGAGGAGAGTAGCTTAGGAACAGGGTTTAGGGGCATTAGGGAAGGCTACTAGGAGGGTGCATAGAGCATAAAATCCTTGCCTATCTCCGTGGGTTAGTAACTGAGCTGTAGCTGTGGGATTAGCAAAGAATTGAAATCTAGAAAGGAAAGCTTCTTTAGCCAGGTATCTCAGTGCATAAATATAATACATAACCCCACAAAACTATCACTATTATGGTTCTCCCCTCTCTCAGGCAGGTCAAGACTGTAAGAGATGCCCCTTCTAACCCAATAAGTAACTGGGGCCGAATATCAATCATTAGATGAATGATGCCTATTCCGGGTATACAACCTTATTCTTAATGCTTATGACGGAGGTGACATGAAGCCTATGGGGGTTGTATTTGCACCCTTTCCACACCTACAACACAAATTTTTTAGGATATTACTATGAATATGAATTATTTCTCTTATGCTTCTTCCTATCCATTTCTTAGAGATGCACTAAGGTGAAAATGCTAGGTAGATGAAGTGACTTGCTATTACGATCCAAGGATGTGATTATGGGTTCCTATAGCCTTCATCTCTTAGCTCCATTAGACATACTTAGTCAATTGGTTCCACTGCTTGCTTCTTAGTTGAATTAGTTACTGATGTCTTAGAACTAGAGATGCTCCATAACATTCTTTCTTACTGGGAGTTTTTATTTTTCCCACAGACTGTCCACATCAACTTATAGTTTGCTAATAATTTTCTTTTTCCCAAAGGCCATAACTTCATAACATGATCTTAATTTCTAGGCATATTTCTTTTTCCATCCATAGAATTCTGTTACTTGCTCGACATTTTCCTCTTGTCCGCAGGTGGTGGTGTTTTCATTGTTCTTTTAAATTTGAGTGAATAGTAGAAGCTCTTCTGTGTAAATGAGTTTTGAGTATTTTTTTAGGCGAGATCAAATTCATCAACCACAAAGAACAAAATCTAATTCCGTAGAGGATCTGTGCGATGAAACAGGCATGCCATAGGCCTAGTATTTATAGATCAGAATATAATATAATACAAAAAAAAAACATATAAATTTTTTATTAGGAATAATAATAATAATGTATCTCACGAAGTATTGTGACATGTTCTACCAAAGATACTACTATTACTATGATAGTAGTTTTATTTCTTAAGATCCTAAAGATAAATAATATTGATTTTCAATTTTTCAGAGAGTCCCTTTTTCGAAAAAGAGATGTAAATGAAATTAATAAAAGCTTCACATTTTCCACACTCAAGCTACATAATATCTCTACATAATATTTTAATTCTTATGGAATTTGTTCCAGACAGAAGATAAATTTTAAGCTTTTTGTGAGATTTCTTAGTCCTTATTTTTGTTCTCAAAGTGCAATTGCCTGAATGAATTTATCTTTAGTGCCAGCCTCTTGTACAATAGCTTGCAAAGGTGTAGTGGAATGGACCTAAAATTCCTACATATTGTAACATCAAGGCCCAACACCATTTCAGAAGTTAATATAAATCATACTCACCCTTCGACCACTGCATGGGGATCTAATCAGAGTCTCAGAAGGAACTTGAAATTAGGAAACCGATACATTGCATCATAAGCATTCAAATATTTTTTTCCTACCACTCTTTGTAATGAATACAAAGACAACAAGATGATTCAAAAATTAAATGCATAAGAATTATAATCATAAAATCATCATGCTTGTTTAGCTTGGATGCAACAAGTTATAGGAGTAAATATTTTACACTCACCTGGAATCCTTTTGGAAAAAGAGTTTTTCCAAATGAACAGTACACAAAATAATTTCCAACTTGGTCATATGAAGAAACACAAATGTAATCTCATTACTTTCAATCTCATGAAAAAAGCTAAAATATGGCAAAACTTAGAGAAATGGTTTTGCAAGATTGAAACAAGACAATAATCTACATTACTTCAATATACCTGATAGAACCCAACAGAGTTAAAACTTAGACAGAGGTTCATAAGTCCAACAGAGATACTATTCAAAATACCAAATCCCATAATTCTATATGCAAAGAATAGAATGTAACCAGAAGATGCCAACTGGTCAATGTTGTGGTTTCCAATCAAAGTAGCAACATATAATCAATAAAATTTACCAACCAAAAATCACAAATATGAGGAAAAATCCTTTCCAAATGATTAAAACTAAAAATTTTCTCCATCTTTAGACCGCTCTAAAGATAATATTTTGACTCTCCAATAATAAAATGAGGATCGATGAAAAAATGTAATCTTAGGGCTGAAATTTGACTAAGTAAAATAAATTTTGTTTACATTACATATTGTGCATGGAAAGGAATGGAAATTTGCATAGTTTTTTACATCCAAATCTTTCGAAGATCTAGAAGTGGGGATTTAACAACCTTTGATCACCGTTGGACCCCATCATGACTGTAATCATGGTTGAAATCTTAGATGGGAAATATCTTTACCAACAAGAAGAACACCTCATGAAAGCAAGATGAAAACTTCACCTTAATTCAACAATATGACATTTTCTTCTTCATGGCCACTGGATAAAAATTAGCTAATCCATTCAACTCATGATTTCTAGTTACAATAGTCTTATGACAGTAGGAGAATGAAATACATGTAAATTGTACACTATAAACATATGTTGAAGATATATATAATAACTAGAAACTCATAGTACATTTTCAATTCAACCATCAATAATCATCCTCTTGGACTTACGTCACGGATGAATAGTTTTCCAGCCTAAGCTCAAAGAAAAAGGATCAATCTAAATTGAAAAATGACTCAATCTCAAATAATCCTACACATATACATTGTATACTTGACCATTTTGGCCTCTGTGATATAGTCAGTAGTATCGGTTGTCATCAAGATTGGTATGGTTGCACGTTCAATTTGGACCTTATTTAATGGAAAGATGATAGGTGGGGTTTGCTTTCTACCTTCATTGGTAGATGGCATGCGAAAATATTTTTTTCATCGAGGATTGATGTGGGATTAATGTAAAAGAGAATGGTTATCTTCATGTGATACTTATTGTACTCACAACCTTCAAGTTGTTGGTCATTATGCATTCATGGCATTGTGCTAGCTAATTCCTGATGAGTGTTCTCTTATATTACATGGCGATTCGTCTAGACCTATTTGGAAGAATTGGAGATGATTTTACGTGAATCCTATTTATTGATTACCAAGAAAAGGAAATTTTTTGATAAGGTTGGCCATGTTGATCAATATACGATCACCTCAATTGGAATTGTAATTTTCATGGTCATGAACTAGGATGCATTCATATATGTCAAGACATCTTGAAATTCTAAAAGTCAAGTTCTTAGGTGTCTAGTCCTTCAAAATGTCCTAGCAGTTAACAATTGTCTTCATTGAGCTAGATTTATTGAGGTTGTTGTTTAATTTGTAACAGCTAAGCATGTAATTTTGTAATTCATGTTGCTAAGATGTTTAAAAACTTGATAACAACTGAAAATAGTATTCTTGTTGTCGGTCCAACTCACTGGCATGGGGCTTGTTAGAAGATAAATGATGATTTGGCAGGTGGGTAGGAAAATTTGGAATGCATTCATATTAGCTGGCATTTCCTTCTTATAGAGTAGACATTGTCACATAGTCAGCTTTGCAAGAGTCAAATAAGACATTTGGATAATATTTGGCTATCCAGTTTTTAACTAGGATGGTTATTTTGTCAAAAATATAGATATAGTCTTCTAGACGGGACCAAGGTGAATATGTTGGCTCTTCTTATATAGAAAGGGAAATTTTCAGGAATACTGCTGAACATATTCTTGTCTTTTCCTTTGTTTCTCCAATTCATTGGAAACAATTTTTGTTTAAGGCCAAGTGAATAATCTAGCAGGTTGATACGAGAATGTGGCATGCAATCAGATTAGTTGCTATTTCCTCCTTATAGAATGGTATCACTACGTCATTAAATTTGCGAGAGGAAAATAAGCCACTCAACCCAGCTGTAGCTGCTACTTCAGATTATATTAGGAGATAGTCTTCGAGTCGGAACTAGGGTGGTTATGTTGGATTTTGTTGCTTATATAGGAAACAAAATTTTCAAAATGGCTATTTTTCAGAAACATAGAGATAATATTTCTAATGGATAAGGGGATTTTCTGGTTCTATCCTCTGAAATGTGCATGAAAATCCATTTTTCATTCCATATAAGATGCCCTTTCAATTAAAATATTAAAAGCTTGTTAAGAAACATAGACCAGAATAAAACAATTCACAAATAGGCCTACTCTAATTATCTAGAAAGAGAAGCTAGCAATCTTGGACAAATGTATGCTGGTCTCAAATGAAGTAGCATTCTATTACCATACATTTCCTTCCTAAAAAGAAAAATTTTCATTCTATTCCCATATATTTTCTTGCTAAGCAACAAAAGTAGCATATTATTGCCATGTGTTTTCTTTGTAAACATCAAGTAGAAGTGAAGAAACCAAAATTATAACACATACTTTAGTCCTAGGGCATGTATATGTAATCAATTTTAACTTAATATAGGATGCAATTGATTGAAAATATAAAGAATTTATCAAGAAACATAAGTCAGAAGAAAATAGTCCATAGAGAGGTTTATTATAAATTCTCCCAAAATAGCTTTTGGGAACTGAACCAAGGTTATCCAACCATTGTCGCAAATGAAAGTTTATCTAACCATTGCTCAAATATTGGATTTTACTCATGATTTATGTGTATTAAGGGTCTATTTAACCTTCACCTAAGATGGTACGATCAATGATATGGATAACATCTTTATTTCTCTTTCTCATGACTAAAAGATTCATAGTTGGATTTACAAACCACCTTGAATTTGTAGGTGGATACTCCAATTTTACTTCAACTAGCCAATCCAAACCATCCTCCATATCCCCACTGTCATGAAAAAAATTCTGTGGAGCTCAAACATCCCTGCATCCTATAAGGTACATTCTTCCAACTCTTGGATCATAAAGACCGTCAACAAAAATATTTGTAAAATTTCATTCCACTTTCAACTATTCCTGCACCCAATAAACTCCCACAAATTCCTCAATGGATATAATATCAATGTCTATGAAGCTCTTGAAAAAATTCCCTTTAGATAATGGTTGGAATATGGCTAATGAATGAACTAAGAGATCCTTGCTTAGAAGAGATAAACTCTCTCTTGTCTTCCCAAGTTCTTTCAGGGGATACTTCAAGAATGATTTCATGATATACTCACCAAAGCCTACAGTTTCATCTCTCTCTAACATATATCTTGCTAATTTGGTATTGGTCTTGTTGTATTTGTATGAAATTTTGTTTAACACATCCCATGGAAACTATGGAGGATGTAGCGAAAGCTCAAATGAGAGAGGATAGAAGAAATTTGTATAATTATTAAAGCTAAAAATACTTCCAATAACTACACTAATTTGTTTTATTCAAAGTGTAAGTGGGATGTAAATGCATATTCGAGAACTAAAAGCACTATCCTAGTCTTGATGGATCTGAGGCATATGATCATGCAAACTGGCCAGCAGATGATCTCCATTTTTCCTCAATGGACAGTGTCAGATAATTAAGGTGTGATCATTCTACAGCCAATGCCTAACTCTGAGAAGGAGGAAAAATTTGAAAAAATCAATAAAATTTGTAATACCTGATTTAGAAGCACTAGAATCAGATGGATATACACATCTTACATCCTACACAATAAGCTTTGTATTATTAAAGTTGTCATCGGTGCACTGAACTTTGTCATTCCTCATGAATGGAAAAAACTTACTACACTGCCAATTGGGAACCACATCCAAAATATGGCCAATGGTTAGTTGCAGTAGAGTTGAGCATAATTGTTTCCCTATATATATTTCAATACATTTTGACTGGAAATTGTCAGCATATGGGTAAGGATCACAAGCCTTTGCGACTAGGTTCCCAAAATCAAATCCATAATTTTAATAAGAAACCAATTATGAATAAATGTCAATTCCATCAAAGTACCTAGGATTGGAGTGTTGGTTGAATCATGTCATCTTTCCCCAAATTTCTCTAGTATTCAAAAAAGTTTTCTTCAATAGTGCAATAGTAGAAAAATGTTATCACGTTCTAGCAGATTTGGCGACAATGACTCTCAGCAGTCACAAGGATTTCCAGCATTCTTCCCAAGGGAGGGACTACCTAGGGGATCCATTTAAAACAAATTATGAGGAAAGAGAATCCAGGATAAATATGAAAGCCCTCAGGGTTGCTATCCATGAAAGAGATGCCTCTATCTAGGGATATGGACAACTTTAAAACCCCACTCACATTCACCATTTTTCCAAAAGTCATGTTTGGATCTACATTTGTGACCTATATAGATGACAAACTGATAGCCGAAAGGTTTTAGGGGAGGGTGATATTATAATTAATAAATGACATAACATGAGCAGAACCCTTGTCTTACTTCAAATCCCTGTTTACAAAAGAAAGCTCATTATGAATCATATATCTTAGGTTCGTATCAAAAGGCAGAGTTGAAGCCTCTGATAAAAAAGAGCTGCATTTTCCCTTCACTTCATTAAAACGACTTTAATTGGGAGTGGGATTATAATTGTTGTTGGTTTTTAAGGTAGACGGAGTATCAAATGCCAGTAATTTATATGGAGATGAACTGGCCAGGAAAGAAAAAGGAAATAAGGAAATGGAAACCAATACCCAAACCCCAAATAGAGCTTGCAAACACACTCCCATGTTTATAATAGTCCAAATTAGCTTTTCACTCGCAATGGGCTAAAATTTTGGGGGTTGCTATTAAAATTGAAGATCCAGATCTGTGAGATAAAGAAACCTTTTTGGGAGAAAAACTCATGATTTTCAAGCAAACGTTTCCACTTTTAACATTTGAAAACATGTTAGTGCTACTTTGTCATGACTGATAACTATCAGAAAAAGCTTGAAGAGGATTTTATTTTGGTTTTCCTTGGATTTCACTTACAAACATGCCCTAAGGCTGGGTGCTGCAATGCATAACACGGACTTCCTTCAGCTCAGGTGCTAAGTGTGTGGGATCTCTATCCAGTCAAATTTTCCTATGACTTGCACCCAACCTCATCAGGTTTTAGACATTCCATTTGAGGATGGAACCCTCTGGATGATTTAATACTCAATCAACATCACCAGTGAACCAAGCATCAGGTAGTATGATTGGGAATTTCTACCACAATGAATTAATATGCTGGAAAATAATATCCTTTCAAAAGTAGCTCCTAGTTCTTTACGAGATAGCCCAAATGAAAAAAATTAATTGGATACAATCAAATTTGTTAATCCTTACAGTTTTTCAGTCCTAATAGGAACCAATTTTCGATACTTGTCTAACATAACCAACTATATACACTTACATTGACTTGGATAGTATGGAATTTATTGCGGTTGGGAGTATATGAACTTAACCTGATAGTCTTAAAATTTATAATATCTCTGGCTATGCTAAAGTAATTTTTTGTCACCATGAATCTATTTATATCTACATGTGGAAGGTAGTACAAAATATCAGTGGAGCTATATACTTAAGGTTTAAACTGACTTACAGAAGCTGCAAAGTTGTTCTAGATCAAGTTATTAACCCTTTCAAGATAGATCAAATAACTATACCTTTTGTGAGGATGGTTAAGATAAATGGTATCTCAACTAAATCAGTGCTATTAATTGCAATCAAAGTATGCATCTATGAAGTAGGGAATATATGTTGATTCTAACTAGAGTTATTTAGTATTTTCAATACTCCCCACAACTCCAATAATTGGAACAAACAACATTATATTCATTACCAACATCGGGAGGATCAGAAATAAGTCCAAACACATTACCTTGTAGTAAATTTTGGGGACAAATTAGATGCTGAATGTATATTGTCTTGGGTTTAGGCCATGTTAATGCCACTGCCTAGATGGTGGGAAAGGTTTATATGAGAGGAAATGAAGTTAAGAGCTAAATCATGTGAAGGGATAAGATTTCTAATCTAACTTACTGATTTTTATTGAAAAGTCTAAATTTTAGCAGATTTTGAGGACTGGTGATTAAATTTTCAAGATTTAGTGAAGCTGATAACAAAATTTTCTTTTTAGGACCTCATTATATGCCATATTTGGCCATGAATTGTATATTACAAGATCAAAATTATGTAAACATCTCATAAAATTAATTTGATCTCTTGCATAGAAGTGACAAATGACATTTTGTAGGATTCAAGTAGGGTCAATGTAAGGTGAATTATGTAGAGGAATGTAGCTCAGACAAGTTCTTGTTAACATCTCTATTTCAATAACCTAATAAAATTATTTCCTGATGAATTTTTTATTGAAAAAATAATATAAATTGAATTATTTAGCTCATAGAATAAAATATAGTTGTTGGAAATTTAACATGGAAATAAAAATCATAAAAATAATCACCAATTACACATAAATTTTTTATCTTCAAATTTCAACTTTTCATTAAAATTATTTCAAGCTTACAAGGGCTCTCAAACTCGAAAAGTATCCCACTAAGAATACAAGTAAAAATTACATAAAAACCTAGTTGTTCTGGTGTGCTCTATAGCATGTATGGCCCTGGAAAAAATTTTTGTGGTTGAAAAATGTCCTAGAAATTTGTACATTCACCCTTCTTGTTTGCCAGGTTGTATGGCTTCCTAAAAAAATTTCTACATTGGCTATGTACATCCACTTCAATTTATAAGAGCTAGTTTAATCTCTTTTTTCGGCTCACATCTTTCCTCTTTTCTCCTGTGGACTTGCACACTAAGCGAAAATATTTTACCACTCTCACTTATGTTTTTCTAACATTATTTGTATATCACTTTGTGTCTTTTTCTGTCATGTTGTCTTTCTTTTATAACATTGAGTTGTTGGCCGAGTCTCCATTTCCCTAATTTCTTATTAAGATTAGTGGTTGAGGTAAAATCCCAATCGACGATGGATATTACATCTAACACTAATGTAGATACTTTACATGTTATTAGACATTAATAAACTCACTAATAGAATATTCTTAACGTTAATCAAAGTGAATTACAAAATACAAAGGACCTTTGTTTTGGATGACTTCCACATGTCTGACACTATAACTGTTCTGAAGTTCTTGTATGATCTAACATCTAAAACTAATGTAAATCTAGTGGGAAGTACAACGTAATTTTGAGCCAAAAAAATTTACATCAAAGTAGGTGAAAAGAAAGCTATAGTTTTATCTTGATATTCATTCTACTAGATATCATACTTCCTGAATTATAAGTTTTACAAGTACTTTGTAAATTTTAGTCTTTGTTTTTACTAGAAATAGTTTTTAACCTATTTAGAGGGTTCACACTATCCGCATCAAACAAACAAGAATTTGACTTCATATAACTCCATAACACTACCTTTTATCATAACAATCGTATAAAACATAAAATCAGGATGACAAAAATTTTTAACAGAGAACCCAACCACCAATACAAATACAACAATCACTATGTATAAAATGCTCAAACTAACAAGCATTATCACACATAACCAAGTACATGATCGAAGCCTAATCCACTAAAAAAATAAGGATTATTATTTAAGGTGAGCTTCTCAACACTTTCTTTCCCTAGAATCTGAAACAAATATCAGTACATTTGAAATGAACAATACAGTAGGCTATGAGATCTTTATTGTCTCAACTCAATTTTCACATAGACTGATATGTCAGAGCACTCTAACAAATAAAATAAAATAAGGGAAAACAAGTTTCTTAGAGTGACTCGGGAAGAACTTTAAAAGAGTATTAAAATTTTCAAAATTTTTCTTTACTTGAACTTACTCCTAACTAACAGCATTATCAGAATGCCATACAATATATGGGTCTTATCAAGGAGGAGCCTATTTTCATAGAGAGAAGCAAGGTGCATTCTACAACTTGAGTGAGTGTAGTGACACATCAATTCTTTATGTACTTTTTTAATGTTTTATTGAATTTTGGTGGTACACTGGGTAATGTTGAATATTCACACAAGCCCAGAAAGATCTAAAACATGATTCAATAAGCATCTTGTGAAGCTTGATGTTGCATATCTTGAGTTCGAACAAACCAATGGATCTTGAGCTCATACAAACAAATCGGTCATATTTCAAATACTGTAACTCAAGTATGAAACCATAATGTGCATATCAGATCCATGATTATACGGGTCTAGGCTAAATTATTTCCCTGTCCTATTTCAGAGTCTAGATTCCTGAAGTGGAATGGTAACTTGTTCACAAAGCTCTCTCTTTTATTTTCTTTTTTTATTTGACTAAACTCAGGGCTCAAAATCAAGCTATGGTTTCTTACTGTAGCTGAAGAGGTCCACGTCTACAGTTTAATAAGAAATCCTAAAACAGGTGTGGAAGTATAGATCTTAAATTGATCAACAAAAACAAATTTGTAGTCTTTACAACACAAATTTGGTTTTCTAGGGTTTAAATTGAGTAGAGGAGTTGTTAAAAAATTGGCCCTAAATTTCTGATTAATCAAGGTCCATATTTTGAAAGTGTGGTATGTGATGGAATCCAAATCCATATTAAGGGATTAAAAACCATAAAATGAACATGCTGGAATAAAACCAATGGCATGAAGTAAACACTGTGAGGGATTAACAAGATCAAAATGAACATACCTAGAAAAAAACTGATGGCATGAAGTAAATGTTGTTAAATTCTTAAGAATATTCATGCTTTGGGGATTAAATGGTGAAATTCAAGCTGGACTATGTAAAAGGCTCCATTAATAATAATCACTCTGGTACTACTTCTCTGAGGCTGCCCATATCATCTAGGGATTTTTATTCGGAGCCCCGGGGACAAAGATTTCGCCTTTAGGTAGCCTCTGTTCAGTGCCTTTCAAATGGGAATGGATCCCCAGGAAGGAAAAGCATAGACTAATGGATGATCAGTTAATTAGTTCTTATGATGATGAAGAGGAAGAATCTAAGGATTACCAACAACAACTTTTTGGTTTCAAAGCTTATGGGGACTCTGGATTTCAAGATGGGGAGAGGATTGTAGCTCAAAATCACATGATGGCTGAGAGTAGGAATAGAAGTAGAAGCAGGAGAGAAGTGGAGAAAATATTCACTTATCATCGAAGAAATATAAATAGTTATGAAATAAATTGAATTATTTTATTGTGGGAACCAAACTTGTGACACTAGCCCCTTGGCAACATTCACCTCTTCTTGTGGCAATAGAGTCACCTTGATCAAATAGAATGATCTATATTTATTTCTGTGTTTATAGGAAATCTATATAGTTATTGAAGTACATGAAAATTTTGGATGGTAGTTATCCTATTGTAATATGAAATATATGTAAATGTATTTTCTTAGATGGTAGTTCAGTGAAGTAGATAATGGATTGATGGCTACAGGAAGGCAAAAATGTGGGGTTGCTTCAAGTCTGGAATGGATTCAGAAAGCAAAGTATGACCGTCCAAGTATATACTGGAAGAAAACAAATGGCCTACAAGAAATTATTTGAAATTTACAAGTGCATTCACCCTTTAGTGTGAGAAAGTAAAATAAAATAGCAAAATCAGAGAGGAAGAAGAGCATGCCATTAAGAAAATCCTTATTTGGATCCTTTTCATTGGATGTACTAAAGAGAAATATACAATGCACCTGTATAAGGACAAATCATCCCAATCGATGAACATTGAATACAACATCTATATATGTTTAAGAAGCCATGACCTTTAGCTTTAATGCTACTGATAAATCAACCTTCCATGTTATAAGTAGCAAAGTAGCCTCTTCTTCTGGAGGAAGTACAATGGAGTTTGTCTTTGAGATAAAAAATATTAACTTTCATGAGAAGAAAATATTCAATATCTTAGTTGGAGCACTGGTAATATTAAAATACAGTAGCCATAGCTTTTGGGCTCTGGACTTAGGAGCACGTGTAGGGTTTGAACCATCCCACCGAAGTCGAATCTTGAAATTGACCCTTCTGTAAATGTAGTACATCTCATCGGTGGATTTAAGATTGAACATACTCCATCGAACACCTACCATAACTCCAATGAACTTATCCATGTTATATAGCAATTCCCTATTCATCTTCACGCCAAAAAACCAAAAACCCCTCTTTCTCCCCCTCCCAGAATTTGAAGGAGAATTAGAATAAAAATTGTAGGGGGGGGTGGAAGGCTAATTTTTTCAACTTTTGGGAACCCTTTGTTCAATTTTATGAAGCCATCTTGTTCCTGAAGCCGCACATCTGTCAGATGAGGAAGACACGGTATTAGAGTCTAAATTGTGTGCCCTAACGTTAAGCGAATTCCAAATGCATGGCAGAATAGAGAGCCTAAAACGTCCATGTCCTACAAACAACAAAGAGGCTAGCCCTATCCCTTAATTCAAGAGTGAAAACAATACAACCACACTTTCGTCGTAGACTCGAGGAGTCTACCCCCCGCTCCTCTTTCTTACAAACTGTCTTTATCATTTAACTTAGCCTGACATTTACCTTAGAATTCAGGGTTTTCTCTAAACCCTCAATTCATAGTGTTTGTTTCCCTCACTATGCGCAATTTTCCAAACTGTCTCTAACATTTACCTCGGCCTGCAGGCTTTTCTCTAAACCCTGAATTCATAGTGTTTGTTTCCCTCTTTATGTATAGTTTCTCGATAATTTGACACCTCATATGGATTCATTTAATAAATTATAACTCAAACCTAATTCTCTTAAAAAATTACATAATTTTGTAAATGTGAACATTAGTTTGGTTTTTTTAGCAAAGGTAAAAATAAACATAAAATATTTTGATAAAATTTTACTAGGCATTTTCCATATATATGTAATATTAAAATAACATTAATATTAATATTTCCTAAAAGCTATATTCTTACTTAAAGGATTTCTCGCTTTAAATCCATTATAAGATTTTAATAATTATTTTCATTATAAATATTATTAAAGTATTTATATTAATATTTCCTAAAAGAAAGATTGTTACTTAATGGATTTCTCACTTTAAATTCATTATAAGATTTTAATAATTATTTTCTTTATAAATATTATTAAAGTATTAAATTAAATAGAGGAAAAACAAAACTATTTTTTAATTATGTCCAACCAATTGGTATAGATTAGTCTTAAGATTTAATCATAGCACAAGCTTATCACATTTTAGGGATTATTTTTGTTTTAACCATTGTAAATAATAAGAAAGCAATAATGTTATTTGTGAGGTGCTCCAACCCAATGAGAATATTGAGTGACTCAGTCATCTAAGCCTCAACTCAACAAGAAACACCTTTTACACAAGTAACTATAACAATTGTTAATATGGCATTGATACCAATAATTGTGTAGTGAGAGGCCTCTAGTTGCAACTCCATAATTCAGGCCTGTAATTGCAACACTAGATTTATTTTCAAGCCTATAATATATAGGAACTCTATTCGCTATTGCTCTTAATACCATAATAGTACCTTAAAAAATGAGATTCTTCTATTAAACATGATCAAGCTCAAAGTCCAAAAATGAGATTCTTCTCTTAAACAATATCAAGCTCAAACTCCAAAAATGAGATTCTTCTCTTAAACAATATCAAGCTCAAGCAATGAGATTTAATACTCTCATCAAGATCCCAAGTCCTCATGCCCACTTAGAAGATGTTGTGAATAATATTCAAGTGCCTAATCAATTCATAGACCTATGACCAAAAAAACTTGCTCTTACTCATAACAGAGGGTATATATATCACAAATCTATATAACTATAACTACTTTCATTTCTCTCTAATAACAAAAAATTCACAAAACTATATAATTTTAAGTACATTTATTTCTCTCTAATAACTAAAAACTAATGACATGACTTCCTTTCACACTAGTAACTAGGAACATTCATTTACTTTCCTTTCACATTAATATCCAAAAGCAATAAGGTACTTTCAACCACATTTTCTACAAATTAATTATTAGAATTCCTAATTAATCATCAAGAAAAAATTAACTGTAAAATAATTAACAAAAAAAACTAACTATGATATCAACACCTTCGTACTCCTTTTCCCATAAGTTCTCCTGAAGAGGATTCTGTTATCTCAAAATATTTAGTACTGACAATTTCATTATGTCCTTGGTCACAAATATGGTTAACACTTAAAAGATTGTGTTTCAACCCTTCCACCAGTAGTCCATTTTGAGCTTTTCCCTTTCCATTAACAAGAGAAACAATCCATTTTCCGACAAATTTAACAGATCCACTTCCAAAATATACATTTACATCCTTCTTGTTTAATGAGATAAAAAAAATTTGGTCACCTGTCATGTGTCTTGAGCATCCACTATCCACAAACCATTGATTTTCATCACTATGAGCATACAAAGCTAGGCCATATTTATCTGTAGCGGGTTTCTCCTTCTTCAACGCTTCCCTTTTTGATATAAATGGACAATTTTGTGCATCATGACCAAAATCATTGCATTTTGAGCAAGCTAGATTATATTTAGCCAAAGTATAAAATGAATTGAAGGTCTTGATTTCTCCCTTTTCCTCTAGCCTATGTGGCATGTTTTGATAATTGATCTTATATCTTGAGGTATATTCCTTATGAGCTTTGCAATGCTTAGCTTGATGGCCAATGTTTTTACAATGGAAACAACAACCAAGAAAGATAGTTTGATACCTATTAAGCTAGCCTTGATTTGATGTAATATTCTTCCCTAGAGATAAATTTCCTTCATTCCTTGTGTTGTCATAGGTGGACCTTTTCTCTTGGTGGGGCGACTTCTCATATTTTGGATGATTTCAAAGGATGTCAACATAAATTATTTGGATTTTTTCATTTCCATTCATATTTGAAATTGATGATTCTCCTTTGAAACCAATTCCAAACTTGTCATGTTCATTTTCTTGAGTATTAAGGATGTTATTAAGATTTTGAGAGCTTTTCCAAGTCCTTTTAACTTTATCCAACTCTTTCCTTAGAGAAACCATTTCAACTTCACGTTTTTCGCAAATTTATTCTGTTTCTTTTAGTTTATTGTTCAATGTAACGTCTCTTCCTTTCCACCCAATATATGTATATTATTTTTTATTTTTTATTTTTTTCTGTCGATAATTTAATTATGTTCCTCTATTGATCACAACTATTCAGATCTACCATCAAATTTCACCATTAGTGAAATTCTATTAAATATGGTTTTCCTATTCCGTCTATTTTTAATGTATGCATACTTTGCTAACTATCATAGTAATTTTTTTCTTCTCATAATTTTTTGGGGCCTTGTTATATATATATATATATATATATATGTATATGTATATGTATATATATATATATATATATATATATATATATATCTCAATACATAAATATATATATTACCCACATATAATTCATATGATTATCTCTATTCATATAATATTTCTATCTATGAATTAAAATTTTTCCCTCAACCCTTATAGAGTCTCACCATACCTACTCTTTTGATTTCGTACCATCACTACGCCAGACACATATGGATTATGTGATTGAGATGTTGTTCGTTTGTTTTTGTATTATCGTACCCTTTTAAGAACTAGAATAGTATGTATTAATCTCGAATTATCTCAATTCCTGAAATGGTCTATTCCCCTTCGGAAATCGTACATCATTTTTATAAGTTTGTTTCAGCCTTGCGGCCACTATTTTCAATGCGTGATTATTATACTCATAGCACCGTGAATATCCCATGTACCTTCAACTGGGACGAATTCTTTGTGGAGATAGTCGACATTAAAGTCGTGGTACTTATTTGTTCTTCGTTGGCAAGGTTGAATTTATGTAATTGGCATTGGTAACCTCATTCGAAACTTCCGTGTCAACTTGGGTTGATGGTCCTCTGTTGATTTTTAATTGTGATGATTTCTCGACAGAAATTGGGGTCATTTTTACACGCAAGGGTCTATTTGTTTACGTTTTTATATTATGCAACGTATGTCTGCTCATTGATTGTCGCCGGCCATGTGATATGATTTGAGTACTGTGGGATTGATTTCAATGGATTTACATTTATGTTGTTGGACGGATATGTATTGAATTTCGATTTTCCCCAATTGATTCGTGTGTATACCATCGATCCGAGGACACTTGGGTAGTGGAGATGGCCCAGATCCATTAGGGTTTTGTTGGTTTTGATTTGAGGAAATCGTATTAATCTCTGTGTTGTTAAAGGGATTGTTCTTTCACCCTTCACTCTTCCTGACCGACTCCTGGTGGTCGAGACTCTACTCGTTTAGGGAAAATGAAGCATCATGCTCTCCCAGGCTTCTGGGCGTAACTATTTCTTCATCGCGTTGTCATTCAGGTATGTAAATTTGGGCGTTTCAATGGCTTAAGTATGCGGATTTTCTCTCTATGCAAAACACCTTTATATGTTTTTCCTCACCAGTATTGATACGTTCGATTTAGGGTGCTAGATAAGTTAATTTTTTTTTTTTCAACATATTTTCGTTTAATTTTGTAAGACCGTCTCAGTCTAATATGAATCAATCTCTTGTTGAAAATCTCTCTGCTCTGTCACACTTGATTCTTATTCCACCATCACTTCTCGCATTTCGTTCAGCATCCCTTTGCTAAATTTTGGTGCTAACATTTAATCATTGTCTGGTAGGAATTATTCCTCATGGTCTTCCATGGCGATACTCGTTTTATTCGAGCTGAGTTTCCCTGGCTCTAAGCGTCTCCCCTCCGGAGAGAAATCGCTACCCTAGGTACGCAATCAATTCAATTGTAACATTTCACCACTGTGCTTTTTCGTTCCAGGTGAATGTCCTAGTAGTCGAATTTTTAATACTATTTAAATATCCTTTTTGCAGGTCGTTTTGGAAGCAAAGGATTCCAATCTTCAAGGTAGCCATTGTTTTTATGCCGGGTTCTAATATTATATTTTCTATGGGACATTCATATCGTCTAGTTATTACTATTTCTCACGTTGCCCTCATTTTGGTTCAGGTAAACTGAAATCTCATCCAGAATTTTCTTCACTGGTATTTAGTGAATTTGTATTTCACTCGAACTTGACTTCACTCTACCCTGAACGTTCAGGTCGTTATGGAAAACTTCTTAGTTGGAGTGTGACGAGACTCTCTCGTCACTATTATACATAATTTGTTTAGACAATTCAGGTTTTATTGTCATAAAAATTACTACTGTAATAATAAATTTTACCAGAGAGTGGGACTGTTAACAAAAAATCTGGGTGATGTAATTCCTGGGATAAAATCTTTTCTGTAGTGTTATTATGAAACACGATAGCCTAGTTCATTAGTTTTTTTCAGGAATTGATATATGCATTTATCTATAATCCATCCCTGTTCTAAATTATAGATTAATAATATATTCTAGTGGTTTCCAGATCGTTATTTCATGTTAGTACTCATGTTAAGTCTATTTCTACAGTAACTTTCTGCTTCTATTTAATTGATGGAAATAATAAGTTTACTCATCTTATCTTACATTTCTGTTCACCCCACATTGTAGTAACATAAATGTATATAAGTATCTCTGCTACAAGAGTTTACAAAATCTACAATAGTCTAGTGGCTCCTGACTGTGTATTCACAATGTCCACTTGGTCTATGTGTTCATGTGTATTATACTATTCCAACAGTATAACTCTCCTTCCACTCCTTGATTTAAAATTTCCATGTATTTTTTACTTGTGTCAACAATAATAGACTCTGGAACTTATTTTTTCATTTTATAAAATATTCAGTATATCTAGTTTTCTAGCTAACACCTATAACCAGCATTTTATGTAGATTTGGTGGGTGAAATATTTGTTATTCTCCATAGCTTATAAAATTTGTCTGCACTTCATATAAGTTTCCTTATATTTATTTTCCAATAGAGTATTCAGTTGGAAATTTCACCAGTAAAGGATGTCATTCCTACACCATTTTATGTTTATTTCTCAGACCAGAATTATCTACAGGTTTATTAAACCATAATTACCCCACTTTTTGATGTCTGAATATGTCTAGCTCTAATAACTGTACTCATCTCTCTGTTCTTTTCTTATTGTAGAGGGTAAATCTATAAATATACCTGCACAGTTACTTCAACAAATCTACAGATCTGCTATCAACATCCTTAACTACCACTTCATACATGTTTTTTTTCTAGTTCTTGCTTATTTAGATTTATTTTTCTTTTTAACAAAAGCAGATTAAAGTTACACATTTATGGACTATGAGGGTAACATAAATCTCCAGATTTAAACCAATCACTGGTTTAGAGCTTTTGGATGATTTTCCCCATAATTCTTGTTCTTACAACTATGCAGAACTGAGAGGATTTAATTCTTCTAACAATTATGTAAATGTATGGAACACAAGAAAAAAAAACATTGCAAGTAATTCATTCATTCATAAACACTATGGGCATACCACTTCTGCAATTGACCAGTCCTCCCAACCTTAGAGTCCCTCTATCTCCAGAACTCACCCCCGAGCTGAGATCACCTCTAGAACAAACCAACCTCTAATATTTTAAGGAGTAGCTTATTTAAGCGTTTGCTCCCCAAAGCCTGTTTCTAATTCTGCGTCTAGAATTACAGGATGCTTTTCTTCCTGTTTGCCTAGGCTTTCCTTATTTAGGGACTTTTAAAGCTGCTTTCTACTTTTCCCAGCTTTTTACCTCTTCCCAAATACTCTCCACCTCATTGGGGAAACTAGATTTTTCCTCAAAAATCTAATTTAGAAATAAATTCTTTCAAGGATTTTTGAAAGATTTTTGGGGAAAGTCTTAGCCTCTTTCCATACCTCATGGATTTGGCAAGTGACCTCATAATTATCATTTGGTCAATCTGCACAAAATTATTTTATTTCTTTTTCATAATCAAATACTTACTTACATCCACAAAAAACTTATCCATTGGGGGTCCACTCCCCTTTGGACTAAATTTCAAATGTCTAACTTGAAGGAAACATAAAACTAGGGGTGTTACATTCAATAATTCTTCCTTCCGTTTTTCTTCATATTTTTTCTACTTTGAGGGAAATTACCTTTCTTAATTTCTCATTTTCTTTAGTAATACTCATTAGAAAATCATCCACATTTCAGTCAACTTCTTGTTCAAAATTAATTTCATTTGTAAATGTCATAACTAATACTTCATTACTTCGAACATAGTCATCTTCTTCATCGGACTCATCACCATCTCTTTTATGTAGAAAGGTATTTTTAGTTGATTTTCTCTCAGTAATCATGAATTATTCTTCATCAGAGTCATCTTTTTTGGAGTAGAAATTCTTCTTATTAGACCCTTTCTTCTTGAACATATTCTTTTTATATTCGTCTTCATCATCACTATCATGTTTATGAGGACATTTTATAGCATAATGTCCTATCCTTCCACATTTAAAACAAATGAGAATATACTTACCTTTGAGCTTGGATCCTTTCCTTAGTTTTCTTATGAATTGTGATAGATCAAATTCAGTGTTGGAATCATCAGTGCTATAATTATAATTTTTCCCTTTCTTTGATGACTTTGAAGCCTTGAACACAAATTCCTTGGAGTTTGGGATTCCTTTTCCTATTTCATATGCAATGAGAATCCCATGAATTTTATACGTCTTTAGAGTATCCAAGTCCTTTATTTCTTCTATGGAACTTACTTTGGAGCCAAATCATTCCAGAAGTGATCTCAAGAATTTTAAAATAATTGAGATTTTTCAATGCCTTTTCCTAGACCTTTGAGTGAGTTGGAAAATTCATGTACTCAGAGGTAAAGTGCTAAAATATATTCTTCATCATCCATATTAAGACTCAAATTTTCTTCTATCATTTTGGAGTTTCTCCTTCTTGAATTTGGAGTCTTCATCACAGATAGCAATAAGCTTGTCCCACATTTCCTTGGTAGAATAACAATTCATCACTTTTGTGAATTATGAATTATAAATTCCACTTGTTGTGGAATTTAGTGCTTTGGAATTTGCAATATAATATTTCCTTCCTTATTGATCTATTGGAGGAGTAGGTGGAGCTTTATACCCATCCACAACTGATTCCCATACTTCAGGTCCAATAGACATTAAATAGAATTTAATCCTATGCTTCCAAAAGCAAAAATTTGTTCCATCAAATTGGGGAATATTTCTTGATGTTTCCTGATTCTTAATTGTGACCTAATAATCCTTCTTATAGCTACTAGGTTTATTATGAATAATTTGGCTTTAATACCAATTGTTGGAAATACTGAGAGGGGGGGTTAATCAATATTTCTTTTCAATTTTTATGTTTACTAGTTAAGATTCTTCACAATTATAATAAAAAAAAGAGTAATAAGTATTTTATTATAAACAAGTAAGGAAACCAATCCAATTTTACAAATATTTGAGTACAATGATGTTTGAGGGCACCAACCCTTCAATCTTCCAAGCTCCAACCCGTTGCCAAGCACCAACTTGGGATTTTGTGAGGCTCCAACCTCTAGGGCTCCAACCGTTTTCTTCTCAAGGCTCCAACCTTATTATTAGAGGCTCCAACCCCTAAGGCACCAACCCTTCAATATCTTAATAAAAGTGAATAGGTAAATTATTTAAATTTCTCCTTAATATTTAATGCTTCACTACTCCAAAATTTTCACTTCACTGTTCAAAATAAGTGTTTATGTCTTCAAATTCGTCACTATCCAATTCGTCATGAGCACATAACTATCCATATGTTTTAAGTTAGGATGATAGGATGATGTTTAGACCTTCTTAAATTCTCATTGGTAAACTTATTACCACATATCTGAAGGTATAAATATTTAGTAGTCCAAAATTTTGATTTGAGTTGTTTATCCTTCAATCCAAGATTCTTCGTTGTCATAGGTTCCCCAAAAAATTAAACTTGTTCTCCTTCGCAGACCTTAACTCATGCTTTAATATCTGAGAGAATACATCTTTATCACATATATGAGCCTTAGTTCACTGCAAAGATTGAATTTTTGTGTTCAAGTTTGAAGTTTTTCCAAGATTTTATGGGCAAGTTCAACATCCGAGCCTTCTTCCAAAGTTTGTGATCAATAAGAAGGGATGCAAGCCTTAATGTGGTTTTCTATGGTGATTTTCAAGGTCCTATGTCTTATCTGAGAGAATGCGTGTCTGAAATAGTCCAAAAAATGAGATTTTGTGCTTCCATAGTGTAAGGCACTATCTCTAATAACCTATCTAAAGTTTTGTGGTTAAGTGGTTGAGGTTTTGTGCCCAAGTCCGAGCTCTATGGTCAAGAGGTAGAATTTTTATGCCCATGTTTGAGCTTTGTGGTCAAGTGATATAATTTGTATGCCCAAGTCCGAGCTCTATGGTCAATCCAGTCTTGTTTAATCAAGTATTCCAAATCTTAAGTGATTCAAGCCTTTAATTGTTTCCTGTAGCTAAGACCAAGGTTATATATTCCTATAGAATAGTCTGACCCTCCATTGCAGCTGCTTTAGGTTTCATATCATCCTCATTTATAACCCAATAAAAATAAAATCTTTCTCGACCTCTAAGTATCCTCTCCGCGGTGTTGTAAAATTCAGAAGTTATTAACTATTCGCTTCTTTATGTAATCCTTGACCGAATTGATGAGATGAATCAACATACAACTCCTTATATTTATAAAAAAATTGGGTTAGAAATGAAGGGGTGGGTCTTATGGAAGAATTTCGACTTGAGAGACAGAGTATAGGTTGGCTAGACTGTAAAAACAGGATAAATCACCTTAAAAAATAAATTTCTCTTAGAATATTTGGAGTTTAGGGTTGAGTGAGGGATCTCTAGAAAGAAAAAAGAGTCATCTTTAAGGTGGTGAAGGATCCAATGTGATAGGATGCCTCCAAGATGACAAAAAATAATTTTCTTGTGATTTTTCTCAATTTTCTCTAGGTATAAGGTTATTGGGACATAATGAGGTCATTAGGGTTTTAAGTGAGGTCTCCAATCATCATACAAGAGTGTCATATATAGTCTCCATTGTCATGCCTTCAACCATGTTATCATATGGTCTCCATGTGTGTAACCTTCAAGAGTGCTTTTATTTTCATCAATGACAATTATTTACACAATATGTATATTGTAATTGTTTTGAAATCAAATTATTGACCATCCTGATTAAAGAAAATAGAAAAAAATAAAAATCATAGAAAATTTGTGAGTGAACTAACAAATCTGTGCAGCGACTGGGTAGCACAAAGTCATATTTACTTTATGGCTGACACTTATACGATGAAAGTTGGGCTGAGATGGCATCCAAGTGTAAAGCAAAATGGCCTCTCAAATCTCTGGAAACTAGAAACTCCAAAACATGAGTGAGACTCAGTAGGAAAGGGTTGTGCAACACCTACATAACACACTTTGTTTTGCGTATATCTCCCAAACCGTAACATATTTTTCAAAACTAAAGGAGGTTATTTTATATTATTTTTTTGGGAATAAATGCCTCTCTTTTTTTCCAAAATCCTTCCCCATATTCTCACAAAATTCTCTGCAAAACCATGGCTCAAAACAGAAAATTTACAAACTATGAAAAATGAGCTTTAAAGATGCATTCATAATGTTTGATCTGTTACACCTGTGTGAAAGCTGGAAGATGTTTTATACTTTGGCCCATGTTAAATAACAACCTCTCTTAGTTTTCCATAATTTTCCTTTATCAAATTAAACCTTCAATTTTCGTGCATGGATATGAAATTTAACCAGATGTAGAGAAAAATCTTCTCCCTTTCCATCTCTGAATATTGGGAGGTAAGTTGACCAATCAACAAGAAGCTTGGGATTTGGAAAAAAAGGAATATGAGGTATCTACATAGGTGCATACCTGGAATTTTTTCTTGAACCCATATTGAACATAGTCAACCAAAATTAATGATATTTGACCAGTGGAGTCATCATGAAATTTCAATCTGCTAGATCCTTTAAAATCGAAGTCACATTTAATTCTCACAAAGGCTCAATCAATATAACATCTCAGACATTCATAAATTTTAGCATAGGGTAACATGGTAAGTAAATACTCATTTAAAATGAGACAACATGAGAAATTTAGATACTGCACTCATAGGAAATAAGCATTTTAGAAGAAATTAAACACAAATATAAGCACCACCATTGCAACTAAACCAAGTTGTAACACATAATTTGGAGCAATGTTAAATTGAATTCCAAATAGCCTCAACTTGTACTTATGATAGGAAATATAGGAAGATTTTTAGCGGAAGAGAGACAACATCAAAGTTTACAGGAGAAGGAAAAATATATTACAGGAGAAAAACAAATATGAGATCCCATACCATGAGTATCTTCATCAGAATATTAGTGGATCAACTGATACACAAGCTACATGCATAAAAAATCAGGCAACAACACAATCACATAGTAACACTCTTGCAAATTATTTTTCCAAACCAGCCAACCAACCCTTTCTTCATTATATAGGAAAAATATCATAGTGTAATAGGAAATTGCATACAAAACATGTTCGATCCATGGAAAGGATCAATGCCAACTGGAAAAGTAGAAACATCATATCTGAAAAATAGAAACATTATAGTTGTTTACACATTTTTCAAAAATAACAAATTTAATCCTAAAATAATTAACTTTTCCCTAAATAAATAACATATTTGAAACAATTTTTATCTTCAAATCTCATCCATCCTGCGTAAAGAAAATAGAAACAACAAAAAATCATAGAAAAGATGCCAGTGAACTAATAGCTTTGCGCGCAGAGTCTGAGTAGCACAAGGTCATCTTTCCTTTATGGCTGACACATGTTCGATGAAAGCTAGGCTGAGATGGCATCTAGGTGTAAATCAAGCTTCCCTCTCAAATTTCTAATAGCTGGCAGCTCCAAAACATTAGTGAGACTTAGTAGGCAAGGGTTGTGTAGTACCTGAGTAGCACACTTTTTTTTGGGTATATCTCCCAAACTGTAATATAGTTTTCAAAACTGAAGGATCTTATTTTATATTATTGTATTGGGAAGAAATATCTCTCTTATTTTCTCCAAAATTTTCCCCATATTCTCACAAAATTATTTGCAAAATCATGGCTCAAAACAGGAAATTTACAAACTACGAAAAATGAGCTTTAAAGATGAATTCATAATGCCTGATATGTTACACCCGTGAAAAAAATTGAAGAGGCTTTTGTACTTTGGCCCATCTTAAAGAGTAACCAATCTCACTTTTCCATAATTTGCCTTTATGTGGTTAGAATTGTTGTTTCAAAAGGGTGTAAAAAATAGAGTATGTGCAACATTGTGCAGCGAGAAAATCTAAGTAGCATTGTAATGCTTTGACCTTATATTTTTTAGCACTCCACTTGACTTGGCATGTGAATCAAAGCATATGTAATGATTAATTATAAGGGGTATGATATCCCTTTGGTATGGGATCTTTATATATGATAATGGGTTATTATGCATGAGGGTTATATTACATGAGTATGGTAAATGGTAATGTTAATATAGGGAATGGTTTAGAATGAAAGGGGGGTATAAAATGAATGTAATATGATGATAGGTTAATGGTATTGGGAAGGGTGTAGGATTTAAATTTACATGAAGGGGGATGAATGGAAGGTAAATGGGTAAATGGGGAAATAGATGGTGAAATGGATAAACATAGGGTAAATAAGAATGAGGTATAAAATCGTAGGATGTTTCAAATGACCATAACTTGTAACCATCAGAACTTTGATTACAAATGACATCAATTTAGACAATTTTGATAGAAAAATGACTAAACCCCCTTTGAGTTGACATGACAAAAACATGTGTGACCACGACTCCTATTAACATGACACTGTTTCAGAATTTGAATGAACCCTTCATGTAAGAAAATCAAAGCTGTCAGACAGTGATATAGAGGCTATGGCAAAAGAAATAGTCATAGGCTCAACTACTCAAAACTAAAAATTAAAGGATAAGGAAAAACATTTGACAATAAAACTTATGAACCTAACATACATGACCAAAATACGAGTGATAAACCAGGGAGTTTAGCTTGAAACCAATTTATTTCGTGGAAATTACAGGTATGGATCAAATCCCACATGTCAATGATTTAAAGAGAGGAAACCACAACCATGAAACCAATATGATCCCAAAATCTTCACAGCATTTCCATCATTAATAAAGTGGAAAAATAACCATTGATTTTATAAAATGTTGAAAAGAGGAGAGTACTTAAGAATATGGTACCAATTTTCTTTCACCCAAGACACCATATGAGATCCATCCATTCACAGATAAAACCAATTACCCACCAAATCCTGTTGTTGTAATCCTTCCATCCAGTCCCAAAAAAAATCAAAATAAAAAATGAGTTTCTGATAATCCAGATCAACATTAATTAACATCCTTCTTTCTCCATGAATGATGGAAAAACATTTTCTGTGGATTGCGACATTGGGTTAAGTAACCAGTGGGGATACCAAAACATTTGAATCCACGTGTATAGTTGCATGTACATGAGATTTCCCAAAGGGATAGACTCCTGACTTGGGGCAACCATGACTCTTCGCCTCAATAGTCACATGTACCAACACATCGAGTAATGGCACATCACCACCCTAGTTTCCTTTAGTATCAAGTGAAATCCTACCAATATATGTAAATTCAAGTTGTACAATGAACACCACTGACACTCTGCAATCCCACCTATATGTGCACCAAAGTAGAGAGCATTCCTAAAAAATACCTTCTGTAGTAGTATCCAAAAAAACCTCGATGAAATATGTAGACAAGGTAAATTAATGTCACTTATCAATTATTGACATGAATCAATGTAGGTTTTCACTAACTCAATCCACTAGGAAACCCCTTAAAATAAAATAGACTGGCCAATCACCATCTACCAATTTCCTTGATAATATATATTCAAGCACACAATTGACAAAGATCTTCAATGAAGACACAAACCATTAATGGATTGTCCCTCATATAATAAATGACCAACTTGGAAAATATATACCCCCCGAGACCAATTAATGACCCCAATATACTGCTTTGTGATTGAATTCAAAATTTAAATATGTTACCGACTCCACCAATCAAAATTAATACACTTATGTAGCAATAAAGATCCTCAGAAATCCTCCTATTGACCAATCTCAACCCAGAGAGGAGCAAAAAGATCTATAGGAGAAAAGGTTCAGAATAAATACCATGTAAACCAACCAACAAGTGTGTCTCAAATAAAACATAGAGAAGAACAAGAGGTAGCAACTAAGATCATTGAAAATCCCCTGATTGACCATTCCCAAACCAGTGAAGGAGCAAGAAGATCCACAGGAGCAAAGGTTCAGAAGAAATACAATGTAGACAACTAGCTAGTGTGACTCAGATAGACCACATATTATGCCAACAACTAGAGTGGAAAATAAATTGTTATTGGTGCACCTTGAAAGAAAATAACCAGTAGAGATCCTGATATCATTCTGAATTAGGATAAAAAATTAATCTAGCTCAGATAATTATTCTTAGATGCATTGCAACAAACAACACCAGTAATTGCACTAATAAATGCTACATTTAATCCATCTACCTCCACACTTACAACCAGAACTACTTCCCTTGTGAATTTTGTGACTAATTCTTCCACAATTCTATGTTTTGTCCTCGGTGTATGCTTCTCACAAAATATGTCATAGATATTTTAACGTAGGCGTATTTTCTACCAGCAGATATTCTCTAATTTTTCTCCACTATCCTTTAACTGAATCTAATCCCTGTTTTTGTTGACCATTAGAAGTTTCATCACAACACTGTATTGATAGCAGCAACCAATAGATAGAAGTAGCATTCAAAATAAATTAAACATTCAAAAAACACAAATTAAAACACTATCGATGGAGACCCCGAAAAGTACTCCAACTATGTTACTGCCTATCCATGTTCAACGAAAGTGCCTCTGTCGCTCCTCTCACCAAGCACCTCTGTTTTCAGCCTCTATTTCCCTATGTACCATAAATTATTTTTAGCCTCCATCACTTTCCTTACTGAAGAACCCATCAACAACATAAACACAAACCCCTAATCCTTTACTTTTTCATTTTTTACTAGTGCCTCATATTGAAAATTTTAAGATAAAATATTTCTTTTGTATTAAAATCCCACTTCGTGTAGTAGTGTCGAATGAAACGACATACAAGTTGTCTCTAATCATATAGATAGATATCGAAGGGACATAAGATGGATTGATGTCCGAGAAATCTTTCCAGGAAAAGTTGGTGTGTTCTTCAGAATCAGTTACCCCACCAAAATGAAGAGCCCAACAAATTTTTGTCTTTATATAAGATAATGTGAATGATAAGTGAAATAGCAACCTCGATATGTTGAAACCTTAGTTAAACTGAGAGGGGCGGTGAATCAGTTTAAAACATTCATGGACTTTTAAAACTTTTACATTAAAACTTATTAACACCTTCATTTCATGTTCAACTTAATTCTGAGTAATCTTAGAATGTGAGCAGCAAGTATTAAGATAATGGAACAACAGACTTAATATGAGAGAAGCAAGTATTAAGTAGATTAGATAAACCATATCAACACATAGACATCATGCACAGAGACATGAAATATAAGTGGAAACCCATAAAGGGAGAAAACCACATCTTATTATTTTTGTGATTCAAAGGCAAGCTCCAACTCCCTCTCACCACTGATTTTCTGTAGGCTCCAACCCACGGGAGGCTTCTACTTCAATTCTGCAAGCTGCAACTTGCAAGGAAGCTCCAACTCCCATCAATTTTCTGCAGGCACCAACCTACACGAGGCTCCAACCTCAATTCTGCAAGCTACAACTTGCAAGGAAGCTCCAACTCCCATCAATTTTCTGCAGGCACCAACCTACACGAGGCTGCAACCTCAACCAACTACAACTGACTTCTATCAAGCTACAACTTGATATGGAAGCACCAACTTCCTCTATTTTCTACAAGCTACAACCTACAGGAGGCTCCTATCTCAGTCAGCTACAACTGACATCTATCAAGCTACAACTTGATAGGGAAGCTCCAAATTCTTCACTCTTTAAAAAAAAAACATGCTGATTTAGCTAGATATCAGCTCTGTTCTATAAAATCTTCATTTCTGTCCTCCAACTTTCTTATTTGTCTTATAAAATCTCTTAATCTTCACAACATCTCTTTCTTCTCCTCCTTCTCTGCCTCACTGCTTCATTTCTGCATTCTCTAACCTCTCTATGCATATCAATGTGATATTATTTAGAGAGTTCATCATATGATTGTTTTTATTCCACAGGGAATTAAAAGTGAATAGCCCTGACTCTTTGCCTTCTGCCTTCTCATTTCTTTGTCCAGCTCATTCAAAAAAATATAGTAATTTATACAAATTTCTGTTTTACAGTGGAGTTTTGTTTTCCTATCAGAGACTTGCCAATGCATCAAAAACAATATAAAATCAATTAAAACATTTACATTTTCAGTTAAAATAATAATTTCAATTCAATCCATTTAGTTTTTGGCTCTCTATGATTTTGTCTTTTCTGCTGCTGTAGTGTAACTGTTATGCATACTCTCCTTCTTTCTGTGTATGTACACCTGTCAAGCCCACATTTTGATTCCTTTATCATGGAAACTTCTTTTTATTAACCGAAGCACTTTGCCTGAGGTTCTTCTCTTTCAATTTTATCCTGCAGCTTAACATTATAACCCCTTTCATTCTTATATTCTAGCAACTATAATATATCAAATATAAGTCTTTGCTCTTAGTTCATTTCCATTTAACGTTTTCCTTTATAAACTTTGATTTGAGCCAAGATATTAGTGACTCACGACACTTTTATAACCATAATACATCATAAATTACTGGCCCACAGTATATTTCAAACCATATATACATTTCATTAATGTAAACCTTTGCCCTTATAATAAAATGCGTTATATATTGGTCACTTCACTTTTCCTCATCTAATAATTCTGAAGCATAATTGTTACCAATAACATTATCACTATTCCAACCACACTTTATGAAATGAAAATCAATTATATTAAACCTTGGGCTTAATACTAGCATATGTAATGTTGACCTATGTGTCAGTGGTTTATAATTCCACCATATGTTTGCATCCATCGAAACATATGTTCACGGTTCTATTGTCTCGTGTTCAATATATTATATCCCCCATTCAATGTTAAGAACCCTTATTACAGCCTTTGATTCTGCACTCACCAGCACTTATAATCAAATTGAATTCTCCGGGCCCATAGCAGCTCCATACCCACATATACAACCTTTTAACGTGCACCCTTTATGATACTTCATCTCAATGATAATATATTGACATATATTATAATGAAGCCCTGACTTTTGTTTAACCCCAATATAATCACGGTCGCGGCTTTATAACCCTTCTTGAAATAAATTAAATTAATATTCAACTTTCTATTAACTCAGATGTAAACTCCCAAACTTCCATTAACACTCAGGCCCACAATGCATTATAACATACCTTCATAAACCATTGCACCATCCAATGGCTGTAATGCTATCGCACTACCATACAATAATCCAACGATATTCGCGTGCTCCACTTGCACGGAGTCTATCTCTCCAAATCCACGCGATGAACTGGACCCCAGTACTTAAACCGTTGTTCACATCCGACGGTCGCAGGCTTATCGCACTCCAATCCCAAATCTGACGGATCTCACGCAATATCGCACAATTAAAATTATCGAGGGTTAAAACTCAAAATTTGTGTGATATAAGTGGTAACCGAATACCACTTTAGGACACGCATCGAATAAAGACTTATATCGCATTATTTTTCATGAAACAACTTACCACGAATTAAAAGTGCGAAAACCACCCGTGGGTTATAAAACCCGTCTTTACAGTTCACAGCTTCACGGTTCCACTTAGCACATGGCTCCGTTTTCTTCCGTTCTATTTCAATGTTTAGTTTGTTACCAATCTGTGATTTTAGTTATATATCTGCTTTCACTCTTGCTTCTGATATTCAAACATGTCAGCATTTCTTTAACTTGATTTATAACCACTGTTCCTGGTTCAATACTCCACTATCATTTAAATATTGTTCAGTACGAACTACGCCTTCCATCCCAGATCAAGTCTCTTGTATTTCGCTAGTGAATCCTTCACACAGAACTAGACACTTACAATTTCGGTCTTCCACGAATTTAGTATTGTGGCCTTAATATAATGTCGTTATCGATTATACCAATTGACCCTTCCTCAATTTCTACTCAGAGATATTCAAACACGAATTTCTTCAACAACACATGAATTCCCGAAAGGACCAGAATCCTCAACATACAGGGTTTTATTGAATGTGTAAGGCAATTACAACCTCAAGGAATGGATTGGTTCCTCACACAGTGATTAAAAATTCCAATCCCTCCATGAAATAATAACTCAAGGAATAAGAAGAATCAAACCCTCTCTCAACTTTAATTAGCATCTACATTTCAATCATATTCAGGTTCTCACTTCAGGAATTAAATAAAAAATGCACATGTAATACTGGGACAATTCTTTCATAATAAATAAAGGAGTTCACTTACAGAACTTCTGGTCCTCGACCAGGTATTCTATTCCAATGGCCCTCTACAACCCTACTCTGCCTCTACAGATCTATGTAGTTCTATGCAGGTCTCTCCAGGTCTTCAACATCAATTGGTTTACAGGAACAAATCCTGTTTTTCAATACTAAATCACTCACACACTCTGCGGCTCTCTAGTTCTGCTACTCCTACTTCAATTCCTTTGTTTCATCTGTTGCCTGGGATGCCTCTTTTCCTTATCTGATGCTTTCTTTGATGCCTCTCTACTACTTTTCTTTTCTCTTTGCCTTGTTCTTGTTTCAAGTGCTCCTCCTTTTCCATCTCCTTTGCCATCAATGACAACATTTCCAACAGTCTCCCCCTTTAGCATTGATGGCAACACATTAATACTCTCCTTTTTCTTGCTTTTCCTCCCCCTTTGACATCAATGGCAAAGGGTTGCACATTTCCTAGTGTGATTTCTATCTCTTCATTTCCTCTCTCTGAGATGTGTTTAGGCCTTCTTCTTTTTTATTTGTACCCTGCTGCTCCAAACTGGTGTACAAGAATTGTTGAGAGAACACTTTTGAGAATTATTGAACTTGTATATACACAGTAAGTTGATACGATCCCAAAGGACATACTCCTTTCAGTTGTATAAAGTTGAAAGTGAAGCTAATGACACTTCATAGAACACCTTGTACTAGTCTTATCTAATCAGATATGCATCATTGGATCAAAACTAGAATACTGAGAATGCTTCAAATGTACTTCAATTTCTAGTATTATCTTCATCAGAAATCCATATCTGTTGAGGAAGATTGTAGATGGAATATGTCTTCTTCTGCAATACACATCTACAGTACAACACCTATTCAATTATGATGACGATGCTAATATATCTTTTATGGCTGAGGTTCACATTTCCTGCCTGTTGGTGGTGATATGAGATAGGATGTTGATAATGATATTACACTTAATAGCTGAAATGTCCTTATTACTGAAGTGATCAATGAATCAAGCCAAAGTTTACAACTTATTGTGAGATTAGATTTTATCTTTCAATCTAAGAGACCAAATGACTTTATTGCTTGCACATTGTACTTAAAAAAAAAACCCTTAAGGCTAGATACATTAAGTGTATTAGTCAATCTCACTTATCAATCATGCAATTTTCTTCATGACATAAGGGGGTATGTATGTCACTGATCAATCTATCTTTAAAGGTGATTACCAACAAATCCTTTATGCTGAAGTAGGATTTGGATGAATTAATAAAGGACTTTTGAGCTTCAATGGTAATCACAACTAGTCCTTCAAACTTCAGATACTTTAACTATTCTTTCATGACTATCTTCCACAAAAACATATTCAAGATGTTTAATTGATATCTCTGCAAACATACTTCACATGGTGTTATGAATGATTTCTAGAGAGAGGCCTGATATATATATGTACTGAATTCAGGAAGGCATGCAAATATCTAGAAAAATATACTGCTTCAAAGCTCAATATAATGCTTCAAGTGTAAACAAAATACTGATCTTTTAGTACTGCTACTGACCTTTTCATGTTGAATGCAGATAACACTGGGAATTTTACCTTGATGTACTTTTGCCATAATCCTTTGATGCTGAGGAACTATACCATACTGCTGCTCCACTGATAACACCTGGTATTCTGTTGATAGGCATGTTGCTTGTACCTAAATACCAATTGATACTACTTTGATAAAACATGCAGAGATTTCACTTCAGTTTGCACATTAACCCATAATTAAGACATCCTTCATAAATTCTACTATTGAGATTTCCACTGTTCACACCAATAGTCATCAATATCCTGAATTTGATCTTGGCATCATTAACTATTCTTCTTTTTCTGTCATTTTGTTCAAAGGAAATCCATTGCATGTTCCTTTCTAGGACTGCTCCAGAATCATTGCTGCTTTAAGTACAATTCAACTGTTCTAACATAATGATCTTAGGGAAGACATCTTCAATTTATATACTAGGAATCTTCATGGGCATATCACTCAGAGATTTATCACTTACTTAACTGCACTCCTCCAAGGGGAATTTTCATAGATGAATGGTGTAATTACATCATGATGATAGGCACTTCTCTTTCTCATCCTTCTTAATATGATTCATTGTTAATTCTGGCAGTATGATGCACAATGTGATCATCACTTAAAGTGCTGATGTCTTCTTAGCTTACATGTTCATGGATGATGTTCTCTCTACCATCATGGCTGCTTGTTGCCTTCTCTTCTTCCATCAATCTGTTAGCTATTGAATGCTTCATATCATCTTCTTCCCCTATAGTTCTCTGTTAGAGAAATTTTCCTTTCCCTTCCTGATCTTATAGTTGTTCTCATTATGAATATTCTAGATATCTTGTGAGAACTACATATAAATATCCTTGGGATATTTGCTCATCATTGATTTGGATATTTTCTATGCTTCCCTAGACATCTCCTAAGACTATGATGGATTCAATATGTTATGAATAATAGGCTCACCTTTATCTTTTTCTTACATACTTGTTGGGGTTCTTCATAATGTCTACACTTGCTTTTTCATCTTAGTTTTGATTGACTTAGTTAATTCCATCATGTCCTCTGACTCTTTAATAACAACAACGTTTAAAATTCTTTTCTTTCATGACCAAGCTTAGGCATACATACTTCGTTAGTTTGCAGTATGTTTGAAATTGATGTAATATTTTATTCACCTTTTTTAATACGATTTTAATCTTAAATATATGTCAAAATTATTTTTAGGTACATAAATGATTGTTACAATTGAAGAAGGATTGTCTTTTCCATTTGCTTGCTTGAGGTAGTCTTCTCATTTTATGCATGCTTTGCTAGTTGGAATGAATTTTCTTTGTCTTACAATATGCTGCACTATGTCCAGGTTTATGGAAAGAAAAACAAGTGATATTTCTCATAGGAGGAAAGAACCTTCTTTGACATCTTCCAAATTTATTCAATTCATATTCAGTAGTGTGAGAGCCTTTTTTAGCTGATTGTTTCATCCTCTCATTCTCTGTCCTTCCATGTTGCTGCTTTTTTCTGTTTGTTTCTTCAAAATTCCTGTTCTTGCTGACTTCTACTTCTATAGGAATCTTTTGAGCTACTTCATTATCCTTTACATCTTTTACAAAAATGATCTTCCTGTGATCTTCTACCTTGGACTTACTAGTTTCCCCTTCATATCCTATCCCAGTCTTTATGAGAGGACATATTTGAAAATTTAGGATTTGGTCCAACTGTCCAGAGCTTTTCGTTTGAGGAGTATTCATTAATAATTCTGTTTGGGATTTTTATAAATTATTTCTCGAGCACACTACTTCTTCTTCCAGTTTCTCACATTCCTGACTTTTCTCTCTCATTTGTTGCAACAGAGTGTCTTATATTTTCCTTGCTTCTTCAATTTGTGTCTTCAAGCCAACAATTTCTTTCTTATCTTCATATTCTCTCTCATCACATATTTTCACCAATGTCTTCAGGTCTCTGTTCTCATTATTCAATCTTTCTATTTCAATCAAGGCTGTGTCAAGTCTGGCTTTTTCCTCAGCTATAATTTCTTCATGGAACTTACTCCCATTCACACTAGTAGGTACCTCATTTGATTGAACATTTTCCTTTTGACATGAAGTTTTCTTCTTCTTCATTCTCTTCTCCTTCTTGAAAATGCAGTCCTTAGTTTCAACTCCATGCATGAAATGCAATCTATCCTAGATTTATTTTGTAGATGTTAGATCCATTATTAAATCAAGATCCTTGTTATGAAGATTGTTATATATCACACATGTTGCCTTGGCATTCCTCTGTTGTTCTTGCGCCGAGGGAGAGTCTGTGCAGTAACCATCGCATACAAGTTTCCATACCTCAGGTTCATAATCTGGCAAACTCTCCAAGCCATTAACTCTTTTTTAACCTTATCTCTCTATTCAGGAAAGTTTGTTGTACTTAACACAGGTACAATTTGATAGTCCATGACTCAACCAGATCTCCTTCAAGCTATTAAGCTCACTCCAAAGGAACTTGGCCCTAATACTAATTGTTTAACCCTTAGTTAAACTGAGAGGGGGGGTGAATCAGCTTAACACATTCATGGACTCTTAAAAATTTTCCATTAAAACTTATTAACACCTTGATTTCATGTTCAACTTAATATGTGAGTAATCTTGGAATGTGGGCAGCAAGTATTAAGATAATGTAACAACAGACTTAATATGAGAGCGGAAAATATTAAGCAGATTAGATAAACCATATCAACACATAAACATCATGCATAGAGACACCATATATAAGTGGAAACCCATAAAGGGAGAAAACCACATATTATTATTGTTGTTATGCAAAGGCAAACTCCAACTCCCTCTCACCACTGATTTTTCGTAGGCTCCAACCCACAGGAGTTTCCTACCTCAATTCTGCAAGCTACAACTTGCAAGGAAGCTCCAAATCCCATCAATTTTCTACAAGCACCAACCTACAGGATGCTCCAACCTAAATTCTACAAGCTAAAAATTTCAAGGAAGCTCCAACGACCATCAATTTTCTACAGGCACCAACCTACAGGAGGCTCCAACCTCAGCCAGCTAAAACTGACATCTATCAAGCTACAACTTGATAGGGAAGCTCCAAATTCCTCACTCTATGCAAAAAAACTTGCTGATTTACCTGGATATCAGCTCTGTTCTGTACCATCTTCACTGCTGTCCTCCAACTTTCTTATCTGTCTTATATCATCTCTGACTCTTCATAGCATCTTTTTCTAATCCTCCTTCTTCTCTGCCTCACTGCTTCATTTCTGCATTCTCTAACCTCTCTATGCATATCAATGTGATATTATTTATAGAGTTCATCGTATGGATGTTTGTATTCCACAGGGAATTCAAAGGGAATAGCCCTGACTCTTTGCCTTCTTCCTTCTCATTTCTTTGTCCATCTCATTCAGAAAAATATAGCAGTTTATACGAATTTCTGTTTTAAAGTGGAGTTTTGTTTTCCTACTGGAGACTTGCCAATGCATCACAAACAATATAAAATCTATTAAAACATTTACATTTTCAGTTACAATGATAACTTGAATTCAATCCATTCAGTTTTTGACTCTCTGTGAGTTTGTCTTTTCTGCTGCTGTAGTGTAACTGTTCTACACATTCTCCTGCATTTTCATGCCTGTAAAATTCCATGTGACTTTTTCAGTTTCTACATACTCTCCTGCTTTCTGTGTATGTACACCTGTCAAGCCCACATTTTCATTCCTTTATCACGGAAACTTATTTTTATTAACTGAAGCACTTTGCCTGAGGTTCTTCTCTTTCAATTTTATCCGTAGTTGAACATTGTAACCCCTTTAATTCTTATATTCAGGCAAGTATAATATATCAAACATAAGTCTTTGCTCTTAGTTCATTTCCATTTAATGTTCGCCTTTATAAAATTTTATTTGAGCCAAGATATTAGTGACTCACGACACTTTTATAACCATAATACATCATAAATGACTAGCCCACAGTATATTTCAAACCACATATATATTTCATTAACGTAAACCTTTGCCTTTATAATAAAATGCATTATATATCGGTCACTTCACTTTTCCTCATATAATAATGCCAAAGCATAATTGTTACCAATAACATTATCACTATTCCAACCACACTTTATGAAATGCAAATCAATTATACTAAACCTTGGGCTTAATACTAACATATGTAATGTTGACCTGTGTGTCAGTGGTTTATAATTCCACCATATGTCCACATCCATCCAAATATATGTTCACGGTTCTATTGTCTTGTGTTCAATATATTATTTCCCCCATTCAATGTTAACAACCCTTATTACTGCCTTTGATTCTGCACTCACCAGCACTTATAATGAAATTGAACTCTCCGGGCCCACAGCAGCTCCATACCCACATATACAACATTTGAATGCGCACCCTTTATGATACTTCATCTCAATGATAATATATTGACATATATTATAATTAAGCCCTGACTTTTGTTTAACCCTAATATAATCACGGTCACGGCTTTATAACCCTTCTTGAAATAAATTTAATGAATATTGAACTTTTTATTAACTCAGATGTAAACTCCCGAACTTCCATTAACACTCGGGCCCACAATGCATTATAACATACCTTCATAAACCATTGCGCCATCCAACGACTGTAATGTTTTGGCGCTACCATACAATAATCCAACGGTAGTTGCGTGCTCCACTTGCATGGTGTCTATCTCTCCAAATCCATGCAATGAACTGGGCCCTAGTACTTAAACCACCCTTCACATCTGACAGTCGCAGGCTTATCGTGCTCCAATCCCAAATCCGACAGATCTCGCACAATATCGCGCAATTAAAATGATCGAGGGTTAAAACTAAAAATTTGTGTGATATAAGTGGTAACTAAATACAACTTTAGGACACCTGTCAAACTGAGACTTATATTGTGTTATTTTTCATGAAACAACTTACTGCCAATTATAAGTATGAAAACTTCCCATGGGTTATAAAACCCGTCTTTACTATTCACAGCTTCACGGTTCCACTTAGCACATGGTTTCACTTTCTTCTGTTCTATTTCAATGTTTTGTTTGTTACCAATCTGCGCTTTTAGTTATATAGCTACCTTCGCTCTTACTTCCGATATTTGAACAGGTCAGTGTTTCTTTAACTTAATTTATAACCACTGTGCTTGATTCAATACTGCACAATCATTTAACTACTGCTCAGTCTGAATTGCGCCTTCCGTCCCAGATCAAGTCTCTTGCATTTCGCTAGTGAATCATTCACACAGAACTAGACACTTTCAATTTTGGTCTTCCAAAAATTCAATATTGTGGCCTTAATATAATGTCGTTATTGATTATACCAATTGACCCTTCCTCAATTTATACTCATAGATATTCAAACACGAATTTCTTCAACAACACATCAATTCCCAAAAGGACCAGAATCCTCAACATACAGGGTTTTGTCAAACATGTAAGGCAATTACAGCCTCAACGAATGGATTGGTTCCTCACACAGCGATTAACAATTCCAATCCCTCTGTGACATAATAACTCAGGGAATAAGAAGAATCGAACCCTCTCTCAACTGTAATTAGCATCGACATTTCAATCATATGTAGGTTCTCGCTTCAGGAATTAAATAAAAAATGCACATGTAATGCTAGGACAGTTCTTTCATAATAAATAAAGGAGTTCACTTACAGAAATTCTGGTCCTCGGTCAGGTCTTCTATTCCAATGGCCCTCTACAACCCTACTCTGCCTCTACAGATCTATGCAGTTCTATGCAAGTCTCTCCAGGTCTTCAACATCACTTGGTTTACAGGAAAAAACCCTGTTTCTCCAGACTGAATCACTCACACACACTGCAGCTCTCCAGTTCTACTACTTCTACTTCAATTCCTTTCTTTCATCTGTTGCTTGGGCTAGCTCTTTTCCTTGTCTGATGCTTTCTTTGCTACCTCTTTGCTACTTTTATTTTCTCTTTGCCTTGTTGTTGTTTTAGGTGCTCCTTTTCCATCTCCTTTGCCATCAATGACAACATTTCCAGCTCGATATAAGTGTGATACAGTAGTAACATGCATGCTGGCAGACATAGGGTGCACTATCAAAGTCAATTTTTCAAGTCATGTTAGATAATATTGTCTTGAATTGATATGGTTTTGTCTTAATTGTTAACTGTATTAAATGGATTTCATCTTAATTACCATTGTCTTAAGTGGCTATTGCCTTAATATAAAGTTTCGTCTTAAATTTTTTTTGTCTCAAGCTATTTTTCTCTTAAATATAAAGTTTTGTCTTAAAATATTTTTGTCTTAAATTGTTTTTCTCTTAAACTTTTTTGTCTCAAATTATTTTTGTCTTAAATATAAAGTTTTGTCTTAAAATATTTTTGTCTTAAATTATTTTTGTCTCAAACTGTTTTTGTCTTAAATATAAAGTTTTGACTTAAAATATTTAGTCTTAAACTATTTTTGTCTTAAATATAAATATTTTTCTTAAAATATTTTTGTCTCAAACTGATTTTGTCTTAAATATAAAGTTTTGTCTCAAAACATTTATTGTCTCTAGCTCTTTTTGTCTTAAATTTTATATTTAAGACAATTCAATTGATATTAAATTTTAATTTAAAATGATTAAAATAAAAAATGACTTTTTAAGACAAAAGATTTCTATTGTCTAAAAAAAATGTCTTAAAAGTTCCCTTCATGTAGTAGTGTTATAGTTAGATAATTGCGCTAAGAGGAGAACTCAAGCCCAATATTTTAGAATTAGAGATGTTGTAATATAATGTTTAACAATAACTAAGTCAAATTGCATAAAAGTAAATAAAATTCAAATTAAATAAAAAGATTAATAATGTTTAATGTAAACCTTTTAAATAGGGAAAAAAAAAATAACCCTATAAAAATAGAAGTGATACATGATATTGACTCATTGTATTCACCTCGAATATAGATTATTTAAAGGGGGGAATTAAACTAGCCTAGATCTATCTTAACTCTCCATCTACCAAACTTCAAGAGTGAAAAGAGATTTGAACCATCTAGGCACTTGGTATATGTAAAGTTAAGGTGGATCTAAGTTGGTGTGCTCTCCAACCTAGTATGAAAGAGGTGTTGTAATGCAATTTTATGTCATGTTATCTAAACATTTTGATTATGTCAAATTACCAATGATTTTTTAACTCTGAATTTTGACAAGCCATGATTTTCCTATGGTATTCTTCTCTCACATAGATTATTTAAATGCATAAAATTCCAATTAATTTTATTTTTCCCAAATAGAAAAATTTCATCGCTGCAAGTTTGGTAAAATAACTACATTGAAAAGTGTGAAGAGAGACTAATACATCATTGGGAAGTATTTTTTGTTGAGGTATGTCCTACATGTTTTATATTTGTGTTAATCTATGTCATGTTTAATAGCCATGGACTGGCTTAAAATCTAAAAAACCATAATTATGTGTAAGTATTATAGAACATTTAACTTGATAAACTTTAATTTCCACTACAAAAACCAAACCCTATGCAATTTTCACATGTGCTTTTGTAAAAATAGTTACACAACCTTTAACTAGATCAAAATAAATTGTAATTTCCATCACAAATATCAAAACCCTATACATTTTTCATATATAATTCCATAAAGAGAGTTGCTCAATAAAAGCTAGTGCAAAAATTGAGTGTTTTCTAGCAAAACATTACCACAACCCCACGAGAAACAAAACCCTAGCACATTATAGCCAACAATAGTGGAAGAAATTAAAATATATAAAATAATACATTATGGAAAATATAAAAAAAGATTCAACTCACCATTTTTGTCCCACGTACCGTAATCCATAGCTTTTCCAATTGGCTTTCTTGGGGTTTAATTATTGTTCTAGACCCAATTTTGGTCAAAAATCACCTAAAATACACTCTTGAGAGCTCCTTCTGAGTCCCTTTTTCCTCTTATTATGAACCAGAAATGGGTCTTTTTTTGTTTCAAATTGAAAAATTATGTTAATTGTTGTTAGCCATCAGAGTTCCAGCACTGAATAAATATAATATGAAAAATGAGAATAATTTCATAGATACAATTTTTTTTTTAAATATATTTTATATTATTTTATAAAATCCACATAGATTCAAACTGATCATTGTAATTAAATAAAAATATATATTTGAATCTATTGTACCAATTGCGGAAACCAATTTAGATCATGAAATAAAAAAAATGAAAGAGAAAGAATTTCAATCACACAATACACAAGTATTTCCTAGGGAAAGCCTCAACTAAAAACCCGTCTCTTTATATTGCATAAGATGGAAAATATGAGAATATTACAATGGTTTTCTCCAAATTGAGAAACTCGTGCACTATCTGTATCTGTCCCATTGATTTCTAGACAAGCTTGGTTCAATACTTAACCAATTTTATGCCCTCCAAGATCCCTATTTACTTGTGTCATTGCCTTGGGTAATTAGGTCCTATTAATTAGGGAAATTCTCAATCCATATTGTGTAATCCATTAGGGGCATCCCTATGACTGCATGCACCACTTGTACAATTTGGATGATTATACAACTGATATTAAACTACCCTTGAACTCCAATATCAACTAGGTCTTTCTCAGAACTCACATGCATGAGTTATTTATGAGTGAATCAATATTTACTTGATTAATCACTAGATCTCATTCAATTACAAGCTTAACTCTTTGACCTCTAACTATTTCCCCCATAAATTAGAACTAGTAAAGTTGATTTTAACTCAGATAAACTGAGTTAATTATTTACAACTCAAAATAAACTCAATGAGGGCTCCTATTTTTACACTCTACATGACTCAATTTAGACCCTCAACTTGAATTCACTGAACCAACTAAGTCATACTAACTTAGTTAACTCATAAAATTTGTCTTGTGATGTGGAATTACAATTTTATTCTAATTTAATTCAAGGGAAAATTAAATGAGAATCTTTCCTGATGCCATCTCCAATATTTCCTGTTACCATTTTCAACACTCCCTTTCAAAAATAAAGTAATTCAACTCTATCCTAATCCGGTACTTTTGGAATTTTCTGCATGTAACACTTCTCTTTGTTGTTGTTACGACTGCAACATTTGCAATTGAAAATCATCCAAAAATAAATAAAATAAATTGAGTCAGTTGTGTCTCCAACTATCTATGGGGAAAAATGTGTTGTTGTTGAATAGGTTACTAAGCCTCCTTCTTTTCTTTCAACACTACTCCTCACTCCTCAGTATATGACTAACATGGGTCCTCCTACTACTGATTTATTGCAAGCCCCTATAACAAAGGTAATAATCAATGAGGAAAAAACACGTCAATGGAACTTGCCCAAATTTTTTCACTCTTGGGACTACGATTTCACATTGCCCCACCTCTCACCTAGAGGTATGGTTGTATGTGCTCCCACTGCCCACTTGGCTTGAAAATTCCCCCTACTAGAGGTCTCTGCTTGTGTGTATGTCTCCACTCGGCCTCATCTCCAATTCTCAAATTGTGGTTGCTCCAGAAAATGATAAGGCTTCTTTTGAGGCTACATGTTGAGAGGTAATTTATGCTCTCTCTCAACCACCAAGTCTCTAACCTTTTCCTTGCTCCTCAAAGCTTTGCATGCATCTTTGACCTCAAGTGAATACAAGCTCTTGATTCACACTCTGATCTGTTTCACCTATCTTGTGGCAATGTATCTAAGGAAAACATTTCCTTTGCTAAATATCACATCATAGACACAATCTTCCAACACTATGATGGAAACATGATTATTCTTTAGTCCCGCAACACACAACACATATTTGAGTTTGAGAGGGGATCCAGACTCCCTCTAAAGGGTAATAGTACTGATGACATTCATGCTATACCTCCCATGATCTCCAAACTCCATGTTATTCTTGAAGTATTTCTCCTCCAAGTCACTGAAGATATCTTTATTCCCCTTTATATGGAACGAAGCATCATTGTCGAGATACCACATGCTTCCCATTAAATTTCTTCTCATGTAAAAATGAGAGTAAAATCAATCTCAAATTCTGAAGCTAGAGCTTCACCTATTGTTGCTACTTCAGGCTCCTTCTTTCTTTCCTTCTTCTGTGGACATTTCATGGCATAGTGCCTGAACTCATGACAGTGAAAGATCTTGATGTTGGAAAAGTGTTTCTTCTTTCCCTCTCTCCTTGGGAATTCCTTCCCTTGGATTTATTTCTTTTATTGACTAATGAAAATTCATCTTACTTTTCTTTGGAATAGGTCTCGTCTCTAGTGTTCCTCCTAATTTATCTTCCTACACCAAGTTCGACCACAATCACTCCCACTCTCGTAGCTTCTCCGTCCCATTTACCTAATCCTAGCAGTTGCGCCAGCTCTTGGGAAGGACTAGAAGTGATAGGCTCAACATATTATCTTTAGCAACAGTAAGACCAACACTTCCAAGCTCATACTGAAAATGTGTGAAATTGATCAAGTACTTTGGTATTGTGTCGCACTCCTCCACCTTAATTTTTCTGAGCTTATCCTTTAGTGCGAGATTCTTGTGGTTGTTGTTATTCTGAAACAAATTTGTTAAGGCATTCCATATATCATATGAATTTTCCTCTCCATGGTGGTTCGACACAATATGATCTTGAACACCTTCCAATAAAATTATTCTTTCCTTTGCTACTTTCTTCTTCTAGGTGGCCATATCTTGAGAATGTGTTTTTGTAGGCTTACGAATGTAAATAACTATGAACTCCTTCAACTTATTGTCTTTCAACACTCCTTGCATAATTTCCTTCCAAGCCATGTAATTCGAGCTACCCTCAAGGTCATATTCGAGTCTCAATCCAGAGAAAGACATCATGATCCAATTGTTAGTCTTGAAGAGTAGATCTACAAAATTGATTCACCTGCGTAGAAGAAAAATTGTATTCTTCTCTTCTAGAGTAATTCCTTCTCTAATACCATGTAAATTCAAAATAATAATTTTAATATTCTAAAACAATATAATTGAATCTACTCTTCCAATTTTAAAAGCCAATTTAGATCGTGAAATCACAAGATATAAAACAGAAAGAATTTCAATCACACAGTAAAAAAATATTTCCTCAGGAAAACATTATATAAAAACCTCTCTATTTGTATATTTCATAAGTAAAAAAATATGAGAATATCTCTATATGTCTCACTGAATCCTAGATAAGCCTGGTTCAATACTTAACCAATTTTCCACCCTCCAGGATCCCTATTTCCTTGTGTTGTTTCCTTGGGTAAATAGGACCTATTAATTAGGTAAATTATCAATCCATACCACGTAATCCATAAGGGGCCTTCCTTTCATTTCATGCACCACATGTTAAATTAGGATGATTATACAACTAATAGTAAATTTCCCTTGAACACCAATCTCAACTAGGTCTTTCTTACAATTGACATGCATGAGTTATTTATGAGTGATTCATTAGTTATTTTATTGATCACTAGATGTGTTTCAAGTCGAAGCTCCACCCTTTGACCTCTCACTAGTTCCTTCATCAATTACAACTAGTTAAACTGATTTTAACTCAGATAAATTGAGTTAATTAATTTCAACTCAAAATAAACTCAACCAGAGCTCCTATTTTGTAGGAGACACTCTACATGAATCAAGTTAGACACTCAACACAAATTAACTAAACCAAATAATTCATACTAACTTAGTTAACTCGTACAAGTTTTCTTGTGATGTGGAATTACAATTTTATTCTAATTTAATACAAGCAAAAATTAAATCAAAATATTTCTTGATTCCATTTTCAAGATTTATAGTTTTCATTTTCAACAACTAGCACAACCACATACCACATTAGTAAAGGTGGATGATATTCATCCATAGGAATATATCAACCAAATTAATAATTATTAAGTTTATGGTAGGCATTAAACCTCAAATTGACTTTTGTACATGATCAAACCACATTTACTAATATGATTGACTATGTGATCAAATAATTATTAAGTGTATGGTAGGAATTTAACCTCAAAGTCACCTTTACACATGAATAAAAAAAACAAATTTCACAACTATATAAATAGCCGAGAACAGAATCATTATTTTCGCACATTTCTTCATTTGGGCTGAATTTGTGAAGGAATTTTTTTGGGCTTAGTTTTCAAAGAAATTTTTTTGGAGGTATTTTTTAAAGTGACATTTTTTTAGAGGTTTTTTTGGCTTAGTTTTCAAAGGACACTTTTTGGAGGTATTTTTTAAAGTGACATTTTCTTTAAAAGATTTTTGGGCTTAATTTTCAAAGGACATTTTTTGGAGGTGTTTTTTAAAGTGACATTTTTTAGAGTAAGTGTTTTCGGTTGAAGTAAATATTTTATAATGATTTTTTGTCTAATTTTTTAAGTGATTTTTTTTTGCAAAACTTGGAAGGAAATATTCTGAGCTTCATTTCATTTTTAAAATATAGTTTTTGGTGGAATTTTTAAAGTAAGTGTTTTGGGTTGAAGTATGTCTTTTGAGAAAAAATTTAAAATGATTTTTCATGAATCAAATATTTTGTGATGCTTTTTTGAATTGATTTTTTGCTAAGTTTTGATAGTGAGTCTTTTTTTACAGGATTTTGAAGGAAAAGGTTTGAGCTTCATACTAAATTATCATGGGAAATCAAAGGAATTTCAAGAGAAAATATGATCGAACAAGAGACCTCGAGGCTTGTAGATAATAGGGTAGAGAATATGACAAAAACAAAAGAGAAGAACACTCAAATATTCAAAGGGAAAATCAACCTCAACTATAAGTTGAAGCGGGTATGTAAATTCAAATATTATGAATTTGATATTTAAAATTTAACTAAATATGTATTGTGAAGCTTAATTGTTATTTGATGAACTAATTTGAAAAATAATTTGCAATGTAAAAAGAGAGATATATTCCTCAAAACATTTATGATGAGATAGAAATTTTGAAAGAGAAAGTGAAAGAGATATTGAATCAATTTTTGAAGATGTTGAAAATGTTGAAAGAAATTTAAGTGAAGAAATTGAATAACCATGTATGTACATATATGTTGAATGTGTATTGTTGAAATTATACATATTTATTAATTTAATTATTTATTGAATATGTAAACTCATTTTTTACATTTAATTCTAATATGTAAAAATGAAATCAATATCGATGATGAGATGTCAGAAAATGTTGACACTAACACATATGGAGATAAAAAAGCTAACCATGTTATACGATATCGTGTTAAGCGCATTATTGATATGTTATTCAAAGGTGAAAATGTGGCAGTTCAAGCCAAAATTTTGAAAATTCTCTTAACATCAAAGAAATTATAAGAAGCTATGACTTTATTGAGTATTCAAAAATCAACAAAAGATTTAAAAAAAAAAAAAATTAAGGAAATTGTGATACAAAATATAAGTAGTGCTTTAAATTCAATTGGAAGACCTAGAAAGAAAAGTGTTTTAGATGCACGCAGAGAAATAAAAATGGAAGTGGTTTCATAAAGTACTAAACAAAATTGCTTGGTAAAATCTGTGGCACAAGCATTAGGGATCTCACAAAAAACTTTGCACAAACATCTAAAATTTTGATTTCAAATAGATGTAAATGATGAAATCGCTTGTTGAAAAATTATTTGTAGGCAACCATACAGAGATAGACTTGAATAAGATGTTAAAAAAATAATATATGAACATTGGATGAAAAATTCACGAGTTTCACCAAAAGCAAGGGATGTGACGAGATGAATAATATCACGAAATCAATACGAAGAACATACAAAACTTATCTCGAACACCACTCAGATAGAGTTTTTCAACAATTTCATAGAAGAGAATCGTGAAATTGATGTCTCAATTAATGCTTTTGTGCAACAAAAACCATGGTATGTTAAACCTTTTACTTTACGTGACACTTGTTGTTGTCGTTATCATGTGCAATTTCAGTTATATTATGACACATTCCTTAATTTTGGTAAATTTTTTTGGAAAGATTCACCTCCTCATTCCACTATCCATGATTTCATATCTCAAATTTTATGTGGAAGAGAAAGCATTGACTTATTTTACCAAAAGAAATGTGTTGGTGGTAAAAAATGTGATGATTGTGGAAATTTGAATTTATTTCAAAATAAATTTCATGTCGATATAAATGATCAATCATTGTCCAACATAAAAGTGAAATGGAAGAGATATGAATATATTCATACATGGATTGGTTCAAGTAGTACTACAAGTGCTAAGAGAATTGATTTACAAGAAGAATAAATTTTTGTGATAGAGTTTTTGAGAAAATTTGAGGTAGGAATTTGCACCAAGCATTCCCATAGAGCTAGATGGAAGGACTTGCAATTCAAAAAATCCTGTGAAGTTTTCCCACGAGAGACCATTTTTTCAATAGTTGATTTTGCAGAGAACTACACATTTGTTCCACAAAAATAAATACAGAGTGAATAATATCATTCTGACCAAGTATCCATGCTTGTCCATATTCTATATAGAAACACTGAAAAAAATGTTGATCATATAGAAAGCACCAGTGAAAATCAACATGTTATTAAATAATATCACTTTTATATCAGTGACGATCGTACACATGATACTTATTTTGTACGACATTGTTTTGAAAATATTTATGACTCCTTGAGAAGTCGTGAAATAAAATTCAATGAAAATTGGATATGGTCAAATGGATGCACATGTCAATTGAAATTTTCACGATCATTCTTTTGGTTGTGTCATCTTCATATGAAAACCCGCATTAAACATTTTTGGAATTTCTTTGAGACTGGTCATGTAAAAGAAGAACATGATGGTGCAGGGGCATCTATAAAATGAGCACTTCGAAGATATCAAATGGACCACTCTGCAAACCGACTTGTCTCAGCTGAACAAGTTGTTCAATGGTGTCTCGCTGCACTAAGCCATGAGACTAGCCAGTCAAGGGAAGTATGAAGGTACATATATATATATATATAGAGAGAGAGAGAGAGAGAACTTTAATATGTGCATGATCTAATTTTTATTAGATTTCTATTTTTAAACATTATTGATCACAATGATTATCTTTTATGCTATTTTTAATAACATATTTATATTATTGTTTGAGTTTTCCATATAGGTTTTTTTGGCATATTGGGGTCCAATATGTAGATAGATATATTGGAAATGGTGTTGAAACAATAAAAGGGACTCGAAAATTGCATTCAATTAAAACAAAGCAATACCAAAATGTGTTTGCATTTGATAAAAGAAAATATTCTTGTTTTTTCCATGTTTTCATAAACAACAAATAATCCAATGATCTTTGTCAAAGCAAAATTTATGTAGAATATTGGCAACATACATAACTAAATATGAAGGGGAAAATGTCCGTTGCAAACTTTGAAGAAATGCAATCAGAGGAGACTATAGTATCATTTGAAGGTGATTGAGTTTATGATCTTGTTAGAGAAGGTAACATTTCAATTTCTTTCCAATGATAGATATCTAAAAATAGATAATAAAATCAAGTACACATGTTAATTTTAAAGTTATTTTTTTCATGTTAATTATGATCTAAATTTATGTAAGTTTGTTTTATTGTGCAGGAGATGTTTTTGTTGTAGTTGCACCTACTACCAACACATAAAATGTGAAGTATTATTTGATGTGTTGCATTGAACGAAAGATGAAATTATTAGAAAACTATGATAATAACGGGTTTATATATGACAGAGGTTCTATTATACAGAAAGGTTATTTTTTCAAACAAACTCATCAAAGTCAGGAATTTGTTTACTTTCATGGCTATCAACCTAATGTCATAAGTTGTCAATATAATCACTTGATGTGTGCAGCACCCATAAAGTTGATAGAAGTTCAATCAAAGAAAAAATTTAAAATTAAGAAATGGAAAATGGAAAAATCCGATGATGAATGGATCATTTAAGATGGAATTCTATTAGATTTCTTTTATTGAAATACTGAACAATTTCTTCTCCTTGGATTCATATTTTAGAACTTATATAACTCAACTAGAAATTGTCAACCCTTTTTTTGTTCATTCTTAAGTTAAATTACATTATTATAACATGTATATTTTATGTTATGTACACAAATTTTCACATGTACATTGTTTTGGTACATGCACATGAGTAATTTCTACACATGTACACATACATGTATATTATCTGGTCTTAAATGATTTAATACATTCTCTGGTACAATTTATGTCATTATGTCATTATTGCAAAATGTACATGTGTATCTAGCAAAGTTGATATAATGCAAATTTTAAGTTACGATTTAAAGTTTTAGACATATATTAAGAAAATTATAATATTCATTCTTGAATGCAAAATGTGTGGTACGTGTTTTATAATTTCTAGTTTACTATCAACTAACATCCATAGTAGATTTTCTATGCACATTAATGAAAAATATTGTGTACTAGATATGTTTTAATTCAATTTAAAAAAATTATGATTGTTTGACACTTCTATGAACACCTATAATTGTATGATTGTTTTTAGATATATACATCGATATGTAATATATATTAAAAAGTTATAAAAATGATTTCAAATGAAAAATGTATGAATTAAATTATGAAAATTTTATTGCATTGCTACATATTCACGATTGTTTTAAATTACATGTCATCGTGTGAAAAATGTACACCTAAATATCACCTTCAATAGATGTATGTCCTAATTATATAACATTGATACATGTTCAAATGCATAATTTAACATGTACCACATGCTTTTTGTAATTTGCAATTTCAATCTAGATTCATTTTAAATAAAAAATGACAAAACAACTTGATCTTTAAAAATAAAACATTTAATCTAAGATTGAATCTAAGTTAACATTATAAAATTTCATCATGTACATGTGCAAAATGTAAAAACTAGATGCAAAAGTACTTCATTCATTGTTACTTATATTCATGAACTTAAATATGTAAAACCATAGATGCATGATTGTTTTAAATGACACATGATTATGCAAAATGTAACTAAATATCACCGTTAATATACATCTACACCTAATCATATATCATTCACACATGTTTAAATGCATAACATGTACCACATTTGTTTTGTAATTTTCAATTTCTATCTAGATTCATTTTAAATAACAAGTGACAAAACAACTTGAGTTTTAAAAACAAAGCATAATATAAGAATGTCTAAGCTAACATTATATAGACACATGTGATCATGTATGCAAAATTTAAAAAATAAATGCAAATGTACTTCAATCAGTTTTACATATATTCATGAACTTAAATATGTAAAATCATCTATGATTGTTTTAAATGACACGTGATCATGAAAAACGTACCTAGATACCACCTTTAATAGACATCCTAACTATATAACATTCACACATGTTCAAATGCATACCAACCACATGTATTTTGTAATTTGAAATTTCCATCTAGATTCATTTTAAATAAAAAATTAAAAAACAACTTGAGTTTTAAAAACAAAACATATTTAATCTAAGATAATATAAGTTAGTTCATTAGAACAACATGTTATCATGTATGGAAAATGTAACAACTTAATTAAATGAATTTAAGTTATTCAATCATTGTTACATATTCATGAACTTAAACATGTATTTAACCATCTATAATTGTTTTAAATGACACATGATCATGTGCAAAATGTACCTAAATATCACCTTTAATAGACATCCTAATTATATAACATTCCCACATGTTCAAATGTGTAACATGTACCACATGTGTTTTGTAGTTTGCAATTTCAATCTAGATTCATTTTAAATAACAAGTGACAAAACAACAAGTTAAAAAAAAATATTTAATCTAAGATATTCTTTAAGTTAACATTATATAACAACATGTGATCACATGCCAAATGTAACAACTATCCAAAATTTAAAATCATTCAGTAAAAGTAAATGTAGTTCAACTATCCAAAATGTAAAATATGTCCAAAATTTATATCATGAAAAATAAAAGTAAATACAAAAATGTATAGTGTTACAAGTATGAAGTTATATAGAAAAGTAAATATGATTGCATAAATAAGACTATCTATATAGAAAACTAAATTTAAGACTATCTATCAAAAAAAATGTTGTATGTGCATCATCAATCAAATAGATATGGATTTAGTATATTTTCCAATAGCGTCCTGAGCCTCCTTGTGCTATCATATGAAGAATACGGAACCTACACAACGTGTAAACATTAAAATTTAATGTTTTAAAATTGAATGAGAATGTAGAACTTCATAAAAAAACAAAATGAAAAAATAAAATCATGCAAGACCTCATGTTGTTCCCTCTCCATTTTCCAGTGTTGGTGGTCCATCAATGCATCCTCCACGGTAAACTATAAAATATACATGTACAAGTACATATATATATTAAAAAATTTCAAATGATAGTGCATATAAAATAATGCAATAATAATAAAAAAAAGGTTAGACAACTTCTTGTTCAAATTATACCTCATGTTTTTCCCTCTCCATTGTCCCGTGTTGGTCATCCATCAATGCATCCTCCACTCTAAATTGTACAGAGTATATATATATATTAAAAAAATTTCAAATGAAAATTCATAAACTAATGCAATAATATTAACAAAAAATTTAGATAACTTCTTGTTCAAATTGTTTGGATGTTCCTATCTCCATCATACACTCCATTGCTAAAGTCCTTGGAGAAAAAAAATCATCTCCACAAACCTAAAATTCATAAATTTTAAAAGTGTAAAATAACTCAAGATCTGGATCTCATTTTTTTAATGAAACTTTCACTTCAATTTATAACTTAAACATAAGGGAAAATTTGAATATTTCTAATGGTGGATTTTGCACATCCCCTAAGAGGAAAGAAGAAGGTGGTTCCGAGAAAAAATCATCTCCACAAACCTAAAATTCAAAAATTATAATACTGTAAAATAACTCAAGATCTAGATCTCATTTTTAATGAAACTTTCACTTCAATTTTTAACTTAAAAACATAAGCTAAAAATTGAATACTTGTGATGGTGGATTTGGCACACCTCTTAACAGGGAAGAAGAGGGTGCCTCCATTATGAAAACATCAGACGAAATAAAAATCTGTTAACATTTAATTATATACATACATGTGTACACAAATATTTATTTTAAAAACATGTCATCATGATAATGATATAATATTAGATTAATAATAGTACATCAACATCATGAACACTTAAAAAGCACTAACATTTTCCAACATATCATCTTCATTGTGAGAACCTGAAGCTCCGACCGGGATATTATCAAAAAAAAATTTCATCAAGCGTGTTAATTGCAATTGGTGAACATATGATACATTTTTGTTATATATATCTATATATATATATATATATATTACAAATTACATTAAAATATGCACCCCAACCATTAACACATATCGATCCCATGACCTCTTCCTCATGAATAATTAAATCCTCCCAACCATTGCGACAATGCTTTGCATATGTTCTAAGATCTTCAATACTCATGTTGTCTATCTCATCATCTGTATGATACGTAAAATTATCACATGCATTCTATCATGCTCTTTGTCGATTCAGACAAAAATCATTTTCACCAATTCCACTCTGAAGATTGTCTATGATGGCATTCCTTAATTCTTGACTAATTTGAGAAGTGGCATCCATCTCTAACCGCAAATTTTCCACATGAAGAGGTTGTCTTACCAATGGTGGCTCAGGGTGATGCAACTCAGCATCACGCTTGGCGCCACTACGGTCACATAATTGACCTTTCCCAGGACCAAAACATTTAGAGGGAAGGTCATTATAATTGGGTTTCATTCTCAAAAATTATTATGCATAAAATATTTTTTCAAAATAAAGAGGAACCTTGTCATTCCATGGTAGTCTTCCATAGGAAGCAAGGCACCTATCATACAAATGACAAGCTATATGGCGGTGCTTGAAATATTGCACCTTTAACATCTTTATTTTTAATCGTCCTTTGAAATTAAACATATATTTTTCCATTTATTTTATAACTCTGTGTTTACATCCTCTCGTGTATTAGTACCCATCATTGTTTCCTCTATTTTCCTCATCACTTCTACAAAAGTATCAGTGGTTGGCCCAAGATTTTTATAAAAATCTACAAGTGTTCTTAAATAGTGCGTAACTATTTCTAAGATTTCTCGACTCTCAACAGGGAGTTTCAAAGACTTAATATCTTTCTTCAATTTTGAATAAATATGTTCACACCTTTTTAATGTGCATTGTTGGATGTTTGTTTCCCAAGGTAAATCGAAAATGTGATAAGGATAAGTCATGGTTGGTGTACAAATTTCTTCTTGAATAGTGTGGTCTCACCTACATCTTTTTCAAGCGACATTTTGACCCTCTACATCAATATAGAAAATTACATGTATAAATAAAAAAAATATGTGAACAAATTTGTACAAATTTTCTCTTTAACCATAAATTTTTTTTATAAATAATTTAACAAATTAATAATTAAATGAAAATAATTTTCAGTTTGATGGCCACCTCGAGATGGCTGGGCATCATCATGCCCACCTTGAGAGGGTTGAGAACCAGCATGATCACCCATTGATTAGCCACCACCCATTGGTTGAGAATCAACATGACCACCCATTGATTGGCCACCAGGGGAATGCATACCACGAACCTGACGTGATTGGCCACCACCTATTGATTGGCCACAAGGAGAATGTGTACCATCACCACCCTCATGTGATGAGAGGGAATCTTCATAAAAAAATGTGAATTTATAATCAATTAAAAAATACATTCATACATATAAATACATACACAAGATTGATTAGATTACGTGAACCATACCACGATTGCATGAACCATACCATGACTGCGTGAACCATGACCACGCTCCATTGATGGAGTATATAATATTTTCCTCTGAACTCCTAAAAAATAAAAAATGAAATTTATTAAAAACTAATTTAATTCACAAAATTGATAAAAAATCAATTCCATATGTATACATGTATGTACATGGGAATAAAATTATGTATATTCAATAAAAAAATCAATTCCACATGTATACATGTATGTATGGGGATAATATTATATATTCAAATGTCATTTAAAAACATGCACATTTAATATAAATACCATGAACATCCCCCGATCCATGATCCCCTTTTCTCGTAGACCATGGGATTCTATTGATGTTCACCTCAAAGAATCATTTGACAAATGATAATCCTCCATGATATATATATATATATATATATATATATATATATTTGCAGTGGACAGTTACAATTATTTTTTAAATTACTATTTAAAATAAATTCAAAAGATTTCAAAAAATTGATGTGATTTATTCCAAAAATAGTGAGCACAAACACAAACTATGTAAAACACAAAACTTTCAAAGCACAAATTGATGTGTAAAAATCACTTTAAACAAAAAAAAAAATTAAGTCCTGCACATTTTAATTTTATAAAACATGAATTTCACCAGGTTTTGCTTACATGGTGGGAGAACACTTGGTATATAATTGAAAAAAAACACATGGTCATTAAAAATGACACATTTATAAGTAAAAAGCACACACATATCAAAGATATCTTACAATGTCCATCAATAAATTTTGAACGAGAGCATCTAAACACTAATTCATCTTTGAGAGATGAATATTGAATTGGAATTGCCCCACACAATAGATGACCAAACATGTTATTAACATTTGCACAACGTCTTATACTAAAAAAAAAAAAATTGTCTAACAATATTTTTTTATTTTCCATGTAGTTGTGTTAGCCTCTACTTATTAACTGGGTACACGCCTTTCATCTGGTTGCACACAAGTTCAAAATTTATGAAAACTACAATTCCATTTGATCCATACTCCCTAGCGGTTCCCAAGCCTTCTATCAATGCAATATAATATGCTTCATTGTTTGTTGTTCTTCCCGGTATACTCATTTTACTTTGGAGGACCTTGTTAGTTGCAATATTGCAAAGCACATATGTAATCATTTTCTTCCCTGTATTGGGATAGAAAGAAATATCTATGTATAAAGCCCATTTTTCAACCATTTTTAGTATGCTTTTTTATGCCTGAAATATCTATATATATATATATATATATATATATCAAATGCCTTAAAGTTTATGGGAGAAATGACATGTACATGGTTTGCCTTAAAGTTTATGGGAAAAATGACATGTACATGGTTCTAAAAAACACTATAAAATGGCTTAAAGTTTATGGCAGAAATGACATGTACATGGTTTTCCTTAAATTTTATAGGAGAAATGACATGTACATGGTTCCCAAAAACAATAGAAAATGCCTTAAAGTTTATCTGAGAAATAACATGTACATGGTTGCCAAAAACACTAGCATTTTCACTAATGTTTATAGGAGAAATGACATGTACATAGTTTCTAAAAACACTAGCATTTTCTTAAATTTTATGGGAGAAATTACATGTACATGGTAAAATTTTATGGGATAAATGACATGTACACGGTTTCCAAAAACAATATTGAATTATTTAAAGTTTATGGGATAAATGACATGTACATGGGACCATGTACATGGTTTCCAAAAGCACTAACGAAAGCCTTAATGGTTTTGGGAGAAATGACACATGTACATGGTTAAATTTATGGGAGAAATGACATGTACATGGTTAAATTTATGGGAGAAATTGAATGTACATGGTTTCTAGGAGAAATGACATGTACATGGTTTCTGGGATAAATGACATGTACATGGTTAAGTTTATGGGAGAAATAAAATGTACATGGTTTCTAAAAACACTAGCAAATGCCTTAAAGTTTATGGGAGAAATGGCATGTCCTTGCATTTAGCTATAAGTTATATAAAGGTGATAGAAACGTATAAAGGTGATAGACATGTGATTTTGAAAGAATACTTGCATTTAGCTACAATTTTTATAAATTTGATAGACATGTCATTCTGAAAGTATCCTTGCTAAATGAGTAACAACACATCCTAGCCATTATGGTTGGTTGGTTAGGTGATAGTTGACCCCTATGAGGTGATAGAAACATTTAGCTAAAAGTTTTATAAAGGTGATAGACGTGTGATTTTGAAAGCATCCTTCTTGTTAAAAAGGTAGGGGCTAAATGAGTAACAACACATCCTAACCATTATGGTTAGTTAGGTGATAGTGGACCCCTATGAGGTGATAGACACATTTAGCTAAAAGTTTTATAAATGTGATATACATGTGATTTTAAAAGAATCGATGTTGTTAAAAAGTACAGGGGCTAAATGAGAAACACATCCTGGCCATTATGCTTTGTTAGGTGATAGTGGACAATACATATCTAGCTGATGCTATTAAAAAGGATAGGGGCTAAATGAGTAACAACACATCCTAGCCATTATGGTTGGTTAGGTGATAGTGGAACCCTATGAGGTGATAGACACATTTAGCTAGAAATTTTTTATAAAGGTGATAGAAATGTGATTTTGAAAGCATCCTTGTTGTTAAAAAGGACAGGGGCTAAATGAGTTACAACACATCCTAGCCATTATTCTTGGTTAGGTAATAGTGGACAACATATATCTAGGTGACGTTGTTAAAAAGGACTGGGGCTAAATGAGTAACAATACATCCTAGCCATTATGGTTGGTTAGGTGATAGTGGACCCCTATGAGGTGATTGACACATTTAGCTAGAATTTTTTTATAAAGGTGATAAACATGTGATTTTGAAAGCATCCTTGTTGTTAAAAATGACAGGGTCTAAATGAGTAACAACACATCCTAGCCATTATGCTTGGTTAGGTGATAGTGGAAAAAACATAGGTGATGTTGTTAAAAAGGACAGGGGTAAATGAGTAACAACACATCCTAACTATTATGGTTGGTTAGGTGATAGTGGAAAACACATAGGTTATAGGTGATAGTAACAACACATCCTAGCACAAAGTTACTATAATTCAGAAAATAGTTGCTAGAATATAGATATTAAATAAATTTTACTAAAGATAAATTCGGTTTTCACATTCTCCTGTAATCAATTTTTTTCATACTCTAACAAATTAATATACCAGCATTGAACTTTAATATAACTCAAAAAACATATGCTATATTGTTGATATTAAATAAATTTTAAAAAATTAATATACCAGCATAGAGTTACTATAATTCAGAAAACAGATGCTAGAATTTTGATATTAAATTAAGTTTAACAAATTAATATACCAACATAGAGTTACTATAATTCAAAAAACATATTTTAGAATGTTGATATTAAATAAATTTTACTTGGATAACTTCTGTTTTCAGATTCGCCTTTAATCAAATTTTTGTCATACTCTAAAAAATTAATATACCATCAAAGAGTTACTATAATTCAGAAAAAAGATGCTAGAATGTTGATAAGAAATAAAGTTTACTTAGATAAATTCAGTTTTAAATAAATTTTACTTATATATTAAGGAAAAAAGAAGCAATATTTTCTTTTGGAATGGTATAGTAGTGGGTACAATGGGATATTATTTTTTAGCAGGCTTCTAATGTTGTTGGTTTTATACTAGTAGCCTCTAGCTTTAATTTGAGGAAAGGCCAGGATCTTAATTTGAGAATAGGCCCAAGGCTTCAAATAATTAATATATATAGAGACATCCAGTTACTATAATTAGGAAAAAAATTTCAAAATTCTAGATATTGAATATTGAGAGAGAAAGCAACAATATTTTCTCATGGAATGATCTAATGGTTGATACAGTGCGATATTATCCTCTGATGGTTGATACAGTGTGATGTTATCCTCTAATGGTTGATACAATGCGATGTTATCCTCTAATGGTTGCTACAGTGCGATGTTATCCTATAATTGTTGACACAATGCGATGTTATCCTCTAATGGTTGATAGAGTGTGATGTTATCCTCAACCAAACTCCAAATGTTCTTGGTAGGATACCAAAATTCAAATGTTTTTGGTATTATACTAGTCGTCTCTATATTTAATTTGAAAAATTCAGAATGATGTTTGGGCTCACAAATGCCCCTTTGGATTAATAGGATTAAATGTTGGACATAATCCTTTAATACTTTTGTCCAGGCTATAAATAAAATTTTAAATACTTAGGAGAATACAAAGATGAAATGGCTGTTGGATTACGAAATAAAGAGTCACTTAATTGTATAAATCTAGTTGACCATTAATAGAAAGAAAATCTAATGGAGTTATGCATTCTAGCATAACAAAATAGAAAACCACTAGAAAACAAAATATAATTTCTCAAGGAAGCTAGAAATACAGTATCTAGAGACTTGGTGCAAGAAATAATAAATCTAAATAAATTGAATATACAGCTTAACAAACTAGAAAATCAATTGAAAACTGAAATAATTGCATATAGTACTCATAAAATATTAATTAGTGATTTAAAGTATAAATTAATTGTTAAATGTCTCAATATTAAAAGGATAAAACTATAATTTCATCTTTGCTTAAAAAAAGGATAAAGAAATAAAAATGCTTAGATAAAAAATCAAGTTCCCTATTGGAGAAAAATGTTAAATTGGATAATTCATTCGTACATTCAATGAAGAGATACAATTTTCTTTGTTATCAAGCTTAGCTTCTAAAGCATTAATTATTGTTTTAGAAATAATCAAAGAAGGATTAGATGTAGAGAATATTTAGAAGTTTAGATCCTAATTAGTAATAATTCAAAAATAATTTATATTTGTTGAAATAAATGTCAAATGGAAGATGTCATAGATGGTAAATCAAGAAGCACAAACTCAAAAATTAAATGCACTACTAGAAAATTCCCATTCAAGCTTGGATTTGAAAGATAAAATCATAGTAAAATCTAATAAAAATTTAAGCTCAAAGATATTAAGAATAAAATTGATCAGAAAACCTTTGCAAAGAAATATTTGGCTGGAGTTGAACACAACATTGGGAATGAATATGGTGGCTACACAAAAAATCAAATTCCATTTCAATGTGTGTCAGGACTAATATGTACCAAGGATAGCAGAAACCATTTAAAGAAAACTCCGAAAACAATGCTTGTATGAGCTTATATTGATCAATAGTAGGGAAGTGACCTTTTTGCCACACTGTTGCATTCTTAGGGTAATTGTGGCAATATGTTATAAAGTTGCAGAAATGCAAGGAGCATATTAATGTATTCTATTTGGTATGTCATTGACCAGTCATTTCAGCCCATGAAGGGTTCCAACCACTTTCCACTTAATTAACAAGGCTGCACATGATACATCATTTAAATTAATTTTCTATTATGTGCACTCTTATGTTTTTATTTGTATTGGTTCTAGACCTATACTTTTCCATTGATGGCATTCCCTACAAAACAGAAATGATCCCAACATATAGATTTTGTTTCTTTAAAAATAGTTGATTTTCCATTTTCATTTTAAACTATTTTTTCATCTTCGTGGCAGGATATTATATTATTAGAAAAATTAATTACATGCAGTATAGAGCCTAAAGAGTGATTCCAACTGCTGGTAAAATATTTTCAAGTGTAAGGTAGGGAATTTTTCATTTTTTTCATGGTTGCATCTAGAAACTAAAATGACCATGAGGCCTTTGATACCAATCGAAAAACATCAACATTGAGGGGTAACATTAATTGATTGTAGCTTATCTTTCTCATAATTACATTTCTCACAGTTCATAGAGAGGGAGAATTTAGCAAGAAAGCCAAACCCTTTCAGAGATGTGACTGTTCTTGGTGTGGCGTAGGTTGCGAAGTCTATAACTTTGGAACTAGACGAGGTACATTTGTCCTTGAAATGGTGGATGCATTTGAGTAGAAGGAATTTATTAAGCACAATTATCTTTTATATACTAAATTGCCTAAATGGTGGCTGCATTTGAAAATGCTTCAGGGAAGGTGAGTAGAAGGCAGACATTAAGCACAATTATCTTTCATATGCTAAATTTCCTCTAGAAATTCTACTACCCAAAATATTTGTATTTATGTTATCTTCTTTTGGGTAAATATATCTTTTATTTTTCCACATGTATTTTGATGATGAAAATGGATATGCCTTTGGAGATCTATCGGTTTTGGATTGCCCTTACAATTTTATTTTGAGGTTGGCTTCCACGAAAGCCACATAGTGAAACTATGCTTAATTTTATTGTAGTTGTGCTTTGTTGTAGTTGTTGAACTGTGGAAGTTGCGTAGCTTCTTAACCTTACTAATGTATTAATTTCTGTGATTGATTGCTAGAGCCTTTTTTCAACAACTAGCATCAATCTGTTATTAATTTGGACCTTTTTAAACTACAAAGAAAATTACAAGTAGAAACATTCTCTGAGGTTTTTCTCAGTTCTGGGGTAAACTAGCCTGCATATGCGAGTGAAAGTCTCTATGATTGCAAAATTTGGGTAATTTTTGGTTGTTGATGCAACTAAATACTTATGTCCTAAAGCTTGATACTATTCTTTGGCCTTGGAAAAACGAAAATTTGGGTAATATTTGGTTGCTGAAAAATTACTTCAATTTCATTTTAACACAGAGAATTTAGCACAGAGAGGGAGAATTTATCAAGCAAGCCAAATAATTTAGCAACCAAGTCGAGCGTACCTGCAACTGAGAAAGCAGATGAACAATTTGTGGATGAACAAGCTGAACAAGAACGTCACTGCCACACAGAGACGCAGAGTAGAGAAGACACTAAAAATTGCAAACACTGCCAGAAAATGGAGATTAAAAAAAATATTAGAAATTATGCAAAAAAAACATAAAACCACATAAACACACCACTAAATAAAGAGAAAAACACACCTCTTAGTGGTCTCCTCATAGCAGTCTCCAACGGCCACTGCCAACAAATAGACAAACACACCACCACACAAAGCGAAAAAAATCACCTCCCAATGGTCCACAAGCGCAACATAATACTCCCAGAGTTGTCCAACTGTCATGGCCAAAAATCACATAATGAGTCGAAAACTTGTTGTGGCCTGCAAGCCGATATATTTATAAAAACGAAGTTCGACCGAAATTTTAATGTTGTCTTTTGTGCATGTAGCCAAAAATCTTCTTATCGTTGGCGTCAACATAAATGGTGGAATAAGTTCGACTAACGATGGAAAAATTTCACCCAAATTAATTTCACATGTTTGGCCGAAAATGTGGGAGATTGAAATTTTCGGGTGCGTTTCTCACGAATGTGTAACCCAACTTTGCATTTTTAAAACATCCTTGCTTAAATTTGTACCTATTGCAACTATTGTAGGGACAAGTTTTCACTTCTCCATCCTGAATCTTTTCAGCAAATCTCTAGCATATTTATTTTTGCAAATAAAAATTCCCTTTTCAAAATTACTCAACCTCTATGGAAAGAAATATTTCATGAGACCAAGATCTTTCATCTCAAGTTTTCATCATGGTTTCTTTAAATTCATCCACTTCAAAGTCACCTATATAAATCATGTCATCAATATATAAGCAAAAAATAAAAAAAATTCCATGCTCATTTACCTTTTTGTACAAGGTATGCTCAATAATGCTTCTACAAAATCCATTCTCAATCATCTAGCTATCAATTCTTCTATACCAAGCTCTAGGCGCTTGCTTAAGTCCATAGAGTGCTTTCTTCAACTTGTAAAAGTTATCTTCTTTACCTTCAACTTCATAAGCTGGAGGTTGTTGCACATCAATTTCTTCATCTAGAATTCCATTCAAGAAGGTTGATTTCACATCCATATGATATACTTTACACTTGTTCTGAGATTTTGTGCCTAGAAATGCTCTTACAGTATCCAATCTCTCTACTGGAGCAAACGTTTCTCCAAAATATATTCTTGGTTGCTATGAGAATCCTATTGGTACAAGTATTTCTTTAAATTTATTGATTTCACCTCTCTCATTTAGCTTTTTCTTATACACCCAATTCACACTAATGAGATTTTTATCCTTTGGTAAATTAACCAAATCCCAAGTGTCATTATTTTCAATAGATTCAATTTCTTCATCCATGGCTTGCTCCCAATTTTCATCTCTAATTGCTTCTTCAAACGAAGAAGGTTGGAAAGACAAAAATGAAAATTTTGAACTAACATCAAAATCCTCATAAATATCTTTCAAACTTATCATATTTCTTGTACCATTGCTTGATTCATCAACTGGTTTACTGATGGGAAAATTTTGATATGTTGATCTTCTCGAAGATCCATGCTGCTTAGAAAATCTTGAAGTCCTTGCTGGTATCTATTCTTATGATTCTTTTTGCTCATTCTCTACTACATCATCTTCCATCAATGGTGTTTGTCCATCAGATTTTTTGTATATAGTTTCATTCCATGATTCTTGTTCTTTGAACACAACATATCTATTGATTATGGTCTTCTTGGTGATAGGGTTATATAATTTGTAAGCTTTTGACTTCTCACTATAACCAGCAAATATGCATTTTTCACTTTTATCATCTAATTTTCCTCTTATCTCCTTAGGAACATGTGGATAAGTTTCACATCCAAACATTTTAAGATGAGATACGCTTCAATAAATACCTAACGATGCTTCTTTTGGTACTCTATTCATCACACTCTTTGTAGAAGATCTGCTTATCACATAAACAACACATGCACCTCCTTCTATCCAATACTCATTAGACAAGTTTCTTCCTTTAAACATGCTCCTCACCATGTTCATAATTTTCATATTCTTTCTCTCAACTACAACATTCTATTGTGGTGTGTATCTAGTTGTAAATTTTCTTTTGATTCCATGTTGTTTGCAGTAATCATGGAATGCCTTCAACTCATATTTTCCACCACGATGTGACCTAAATACATTGATTTTTCAATCACTTTGGTTCTCTATTAAGGATTTGAATACTTTGAACTTTGCACAAGTTTCAGACTTCTGTTTCAAGAATTAAACCCAAGTATTTATGCTATAATCATCATTGAAAGTGAGGAAATAACAACTTCCACCAATCGACAGTGTCCTCATAGGTCCACACAAGTCTATATATACCAGCTCAAGCAACTACTTTTCATTGTATACAACTTCCTTTGCAGAATTTTCACAGTGTTTTTTTCCCAATATGAAACACTCACAAGTAATAATAGGTTCTTTGATTGGAGGTAATGATTATAATTGTAAACCAATGTCTACCAATGTCTACCATCATCAACAAACATCAACATGGTTAGACTGGTTATAATCATCAACTATGGTCAACCAAGGTCAACTATGGACAACCCTTTTGAACCATAATGGTGAACAATAGTCAACCACGATCATCCATGGCTAACCATTACCAACTGTTACCAAACATTGTGAATGATGGTCAACTCGGTTTTTTATGCCCAACCATGGTCAGCCATTGTGGTGATACATGGTTAACCATTATGATCATAATATTTGATTTATAAATGTTATTAAATTATGGTTTTTAATATTATGATTTATTATTAGATTTTATAATATTGGGTTTAAAATTAGGGTTTAAATTATTGGGTTTAATATTAAGGTTTATAATATTTATTTTATATATATAGGTTTAATGGTTGACCAATGTAATATTCCTTTTTGTGGTGTCACATATGACAAGGTTAGGATGGACTTCCATAGTTAGGAGCAGATAGGTCATAGGTATAGGTTGGTGTCATCAGCAAGCCCAGGGGATTTTGGGGGAATTTTTAGGAGTTTCTATGAGGACTGGTGGAATTTTCTTGATATATTCCATCATCCGCATCATTTCTCTTTCGTTTTGGTGCATTTTGACAAGTTTCGGAAAATTGAGTTATTAATGGGCCTAACTCAGTTAATTATGCCTAAGGTGGCATTTCGAGAGGAATTCTTGGTAGAACACCTTAGTGTAATAGATCATTGGAACCATAATGAGAAGATATACATGATGGGATGGCTAGGAGTGATTATTAGTGACCCGAGGAGGAATGGTGGCCAATTGACCATTTTCCCACATTAAAAAGAATAATTTTAATTAAAGGGAATGTGCTTAATGATTAAAATAATAATAAAATAGAATATTCTATAGGAGTCCATCAGAGATCATCTTGGCTTAGATCATTTTCTTATGTGAGAAGTTTGAGAACTTGGTTCTCTACTTCATTGGTAGCCCCAAGAAGGAAACCCTCGGGTGATTTTTGAGTTTTGCACTAAAACCTAACTTTCTTTGAGGAGACACCATTTATAAGTTTCATAGAGCTTTAGGGATTGGTGTGAGGATCATTCAAACCTTCAATTGGCGCTTCATTGTCCTTCAGGGGGTTCAATGGCAGTTGTTGCTGGAAAGAGAGTGCAATAGTTCAGTTTTGGAGGCCAACGTAGTGTAACAGTTTATATGGGTGGCTAGTTCTCCATTTCAGCTCTTTTGGGTCAGATATATATGTAACCCCAGTTATCATTTATAATAAAAAGTTGAGATTCTTCCTATTTTATGTGCTAATGGATTGCAATATTCTATTTTTCTTTATTTTACATGGCAATATTCTGTTAATTGATTCAGTAATTTTATGGTAAAATGTTGGATTAGTAATATTTTGGTAAAATTGGTAAAATATCCCATTTGGGATGTTACAGTGCTCCTATGTAGCCTAAATTTTATTCCAGACAAGTTTGTGGATTTACATTTTCTAGAATATTAATTATTTGCAGAAGTTTTCTAGTGGCAAGGATTATTATCCTCTTTTTCATGAGATCTTTAGGTAATGAAGCTATATATTGATTGAATATTTTTCAAAGGCTCATCTTGATAGGGAGGCTGAGAATTTATCTCTCCTAAAGGTCGTTGACATCCAAAGAAAAAAGGAGCAACCGATTTTAAGATCAATCTGGGGATTTCGAAGGCTGAGAATTCCTTCCATTCAGGCCAAGACATGTGCAAATGTTTAAGGGGAGCCCATGATTATCAAATAATTATACCAAAATGATTTGAGAGAACTATTCTGAACTCTACAAAATACCCCGCATGGACAAAAAAGAACATGTGCATCTACTAGTGGACTGTGCTACGATGTGCGAGGATCCCGCATGAAGTAACTACGTGTAGAGGTGTTGTCGGTGTTATTTTGCAATAGATAACAATTCAAACATCAAGAAACTGGTAAAACCAATTTTTCTCAGGTCAAATGTTATCTGAAGAAAAAAGTGCAATTGGTTGTTGGTGCACAATAGTCTGAGCGCAACGCTATCCAAATCGGGGGTTGATTCACCAATGTGTGATCTTTGTGTCAACAATCATTTGAATTTGATTGACCAAGCATTGCAATCATGTTAAATTATTAATCGAAGTACGTGGTTTCCAGTAGTCATGGTCAGGATTGCTAGTGGCAGAAGTTTAGAATCACATTGATAAAATTGGAGAAGGCCAATGTTAGAATCTAAAATTAAAAACCAATTTTTGTTATTATTTAAATGGGGGGGTGCAGGAGTTATTAATTTCAAATGTCAAAAGTGCAAAGGACAGGCCAAATTTTTACATAATTTTACCAGGCCGTGAAGCCACCAAATTAGCTATAGGAGTTTGTTCATTCCATCGTAGGCCGTAATCCATGGTCGCTGGTTGTGTCACGAGTTCTCTTGTGAACAGGGATTGGGGCAGCGACTAAGAAGAGTCACTCAGGAGTTCAAGAAAGCCAACAACGAAAATTTTGAGGTATAGGTGTTATATGTAGCTCAACAAGAGGAACAGTCATGGGCTTGGATGCAACGATCAGATTGCCAAATTTGAGACTGTTGTTGAGTATATTCACTGTCAAAGTCAAGCTTTATTAAGTTGGTTCAAACTAATATCCGTGTTATCTTGTTAAATAATTACACACGGGTGTTAATGAAATGCATTTCTATGAAACTAGGTTGTATCCTTGAGGAGAAACATTGCTGGAACACACAATCCCCATAGATTTTTATTCTTGTAAAGCATCGTCATCTGAGCATATTAATCATGTAGCAGACTATATATTTGGAAGGAATATTCTATTCAATTTCTCATGAAATAGAGCTTACTCCAGACTTCAGAGTCTTGATTAGGTGAGAAAAACTGTCATATGTCAGAGTTGCTGCTATACTAACCAGCAAAAAGGAAAATAAATTTTGAGGCTCATACAACTAGAAAATAATATCGGTGTTTCATGTACATGCTTCTATACTGTTAAGGTTGAATCTATTATGTTGAGGAGAGAAATTTCATCCAAGGGTTAGTGGCCAAGAATTCTTGTATTGGGAGTCTGAATTATACATATTTTGTTGATGGCCATAATTTGTGCACTAAGTAATTGAAGGACGTGTTTCATAAGCGGCAGGGGTATACCAGATTTTGTGAACCACTATATCAACCTTGAATGGAAACCTGTAGCATGTCCAGGATAGCGTGAAGTCATCAAATATTCTTTGTTGATGCACTTACTCACATTCCGGAGGTGCATTTGGATGCTCAATGAAACCAGGTTCCACTATTATGCACCTTTTTATTTGATTACCCATATATAACAATCAGTAGTTCAAATTACCTCGGAATGCAATTATTTTTAGTAGCTACCCTGCAGTCTTGTTAGAACTATGTCATTATACAAGCCACAAACAAAAATCTACATATACAACAGTTTTCATGAAACTGTTTGTCAAAATAGCTCATTAATATATTCAACAAACTCGGAAAAACAGTGACCTCATTATCACAAACGTTCCTGCCATCATTGGGTTGAACCATGTTACGTACCTATATTACTAGTATAGTCCCTTATTGTTGTTAGTGTAACCCCCTTATTGTTATTGTTGTACCCCTGTAACCCCCATATTTTTATTATTGTGCCCTTACATTATTATTGTTAGGTCGGCTAAGATTACATTGTGGCCCCACTAAGATTACATTGTGGCCCCATGGACTCCTATATATAGAAAGGAGGTTTTTTCAATTGTATCATCCAAGAATTTCTCATACATGTAATATACTGGAGGTTTCCCCCTCGAAGTGGCTTATTTCTAAGGCATTGATATCTCTTTTATTCTATTTTTGGAGCTGGTTTCATAGCATTTGATATCAGAGCTTTGGATTCTATGGTTTCGCTGCACCAAACAGGTCATCGTGGAATTTTTGCTATAATTTTTTTTCTACGAAGTTTCGGGAGCGAAAATTTTTAGAGCGTGAAGCCGAAATCTTGAGAAAGGTCTTCACAAAATTTCATAGCTTGGTTCGCAATATGTTTGGAGATATTATCTATGTAAGTCAAGTCTTTTTCAGGCTCCAGAATTTCATCTCAAAGAGGTGATCGTGGGAAAATGCTCATAAATCTCTCTATGAGAATAAAATTGGAATTCTGTAAAGAGTGACTGGAACTACACGAACTTTAGTTTCTTTTCTATCAATTTCAAAGCCGAAGGAGCAAAAAGTGACACGTGGTAAGTCGTACAAGTTCGATCTACTGAACCGGTCCATAATTAGATCATTGTGGGAGATTGGAGATAACTTTGCCTTGAATAATCCAAATCAGGTTAGACCCATGGCATTCGAAAGAGGATTCAGAGGGATACCTCAGGGAAAATTTTCAAATATTGAAAATCTGTAATCACAGAGATAATTCAACTTCAATATCGAGCTTCTCAAAAGCAAGAAAAAGGTGTGTATTTTTTCTGAATTGCATAAGTTTTGTTTGAAGAATAAATTTGAATTGATTCCAAGGGCATATTGTAGAATAGATATCAGTATTGGGTTTTAAAATTCCCCCTAAAAAGAATTCAATACCCGTTAAGCCTTCAAAAGACTCTACTATGGCTCATGAAGATGAACAAATGCAACATGAAAAAACAAAATTACAAGAGAAAATGCAACAAATTTCACTCTCGCAAAGAGCAACAAAAAATGAAATGGATGTTTTGAAGAAAATAGTGGAAGCTAAGATGGATGGTTTGAAGAAATGTATCGAAGCTACGATGGAAGGTTTGAAGGATGTTATGGAAGAAAAAATGGAAGGTTTGAAGGAAGACATGGAAGGTTTGTCAAAGTTGATACAAGAAATGATTCCTAATGGTGAAAAGATAGTAGAAGAAACTCATGATGAGGATAAAAAAATGTTAATCATGATTTCATAAACTCTAATGTTGGATTGAAGAACCACCATATTCCAAAGATAGATATGAGGAAATTTGATGGCAAGGATCCTGTAACATGGATACTACAAATGGAGCAATATTTTTATCTCAATAATGTGCAAAACACACAAAATGTACGCATTGCAACTTTACATTTAGAACAAAATACATTTGTATGGTATCGACAGCTTTTCTCCTGTAAAAAAATTGTCACTTGGTCAGTTTTTATGAAGAAAATGATAGGACATTATGAAGATACAAAGAGCAACACCTTCTTTAGCCAATTGATAAATCTCATACAAAAGGGTTTAGTGATGGAGCACATTTTGGACTTCCAAAAATGAATATAAGGGTAAGTGATATTCCAGAGGAACACAGGATTGATGTCTTCATAGGGACTTTAGAGGATAACATCCAACATGAAGTTCGCATTTGGGAAGCTGATTCATTGGAAAAGGCATTCAGGTTGGCAAGAAAAATTGAATGTAAAATTATGGAAACAAGGAAGCCTACCACTTACATATATAAATATGGAAGTGTTGCTACTTCTAGACTTCCACAACATACAAGGTTGACACCAAAATAATTGGAAGAAAAAAGAGAAAAATGGCTTCTCTATAATTGTGATAGAGAATACACTAAAGGTCATAAGTGTGCTGAGAATAAATTATTTTACATATATTGTGAAGATGAGGAAGAAAATGATGAAGAAACTTAAAAACTAGAGGATATACACCGGGAAGAAACCCTAGAAGAAGAATAAATGAGTCTGACCATATCATGTAATGAATTGGCAGGAATTACCACTCAAACTCTCAAAATAGGACATATCAAGAAGAAAAAGGTAATAGTGTTGATCGATTCGGGTAGTACCCATAATTTTATTCATTGTAAGATAGCCAAGGAATTGAATTTTTTCCTATACCCAGCACCAAAATGTCAAGTGATGGTTGCAAATGGAGGAACTATAAATTTCTTTGGAAAATGCCATAATATGAAGCTAGCCATGGGGGAATATATATTGAATAGTCTAATGCTTTCCATCCCAATGGGAGGTGCTGATGTTGTACTAGGAGTGCAATGGTTACAATCTTTAGGGACAATAGCTTTTAATTTTCAAGAACTTTTCTTGAATTTTTTTTTGTAAGGAAAGGAAATTGAATTACGGGGTATCGCAGGGAAGCGAGGAGAGATAATAAGCTCTAATGTCATGAAAAATATTTTTAAGAAAGAACAATGGGGCGTAATTGCACAATTATGCTCACTAGAAGTTCCAACATCAAAATCATCTATTTCTCCAGATCTCCAAAGAGTATTGGACAATAATTCCAAGGTGTTTGATACTCCCAAAGGACTCCCACCTATTCGTGATCATGATCATGCTATTCATTTGGTTCCAGGAAGCGTTCCTCCAAACATCGTGCCTTACATATATCCTTATGTCCAAAAGAGCTAAATTGAACTTATGATTGCAGAAATATTAGAGGCTAGTATAATTCAACCTAGTCAAAGTTCTTTCTCTGCTCCAGTAGTATTGGTGCACAAGAAAGATGGATCATGACGCATGTGTCCAGATTATAGAGAAATCAATAAGCTCACTATTAAAGATAAATTTCCCATTCCTGTGATTGATGAATTATTGGATGAATTACATGGAGAAATTTATTTTACCAAGTTGGATCTTTGTTCAGGATATCATCAAATTAGATTGAAGACTGAAGATATTCAAAAAACAACATTTCGAACTCATGAGGGTCATTATGAATTTTTGGTCATGCCTTTTGGCCTTACCAATGCACCTTATACATTTTAAGGGTTGATGAATTCCATTTTCAAACTCTTCCTTAGAAAATTTGTGCTAGTATTTTTTGATGATATGATAATATATAGCAAGCCTTGGAAGGATCATGTTCAACATGTTGACAGGGTCCTCAAACTATTGGAGGAGAAACAATTATATGCAAAAACATCGAAATGTTTCTTTGGAGTACAAGAGGTGGAATATCTGGTCATATTGTATCTCACGAGGGTGTTAAGGTAGAACCTAACAAAATTAAATCCATTAAGAAATGGAAAGTCCCCGCAACCATAAAGAAATTGCGCAGATTTCTTGGGATAACAGGGTGTTATCGCAAGTTTGTTAAGAATTATGGGAGAATAGCAACACCTCTAACAAAATTATTGAAGAAATATTGATTTTCTTGGACTCTTGAAGAAACTAAGGCCTTTGAATATCTTAAAGAGGCAATGTGCCTAGCACCAGTCGTAGCTATGCCAGACTTCACAAAAACATTTATTGTGGAATGTGATGCCTAAGGAAATTGAATTGGTGTTGTTTTAATGCAAGAAGGAAGACCCATTTCTTTTGAAAGTCATTCAATCAAATGAAAGTACTTAAAAAATGCTATTTATGAGAAGGAAATGTTGGCAATACTACATGCACTAAAGAAATGGAGACCTTACCTAACGGGAAGAAACTTCAAGGTAAAAACTGATCATGATAGTCTTAAACACTTTTTGGAACAAAGACTATCTTCAGAAGAGTAGAAAAAATGGGTCACAAAGATGTTGGGTTATGACGTTGAAATCGTCTACAAAAAACGGAAGCTAAATGTTGTTGCAGATGCACTCTCAAGAAAGGATGAAGAGGTGGAAGCATTGATTTGTGCCATTTCTATTATCCAACCAGATTGGATAATCGAAGCAAGGGATGAATGGAAGAAGGACGAAGAACTGTGGACACTCATTCAAAAGTTGCAGCAAGATCCTAGTACATCTGATACATTTAGTTCGAAAAATGATTCCTTATGGTACAAAGATCGCTTATATATTTGCAAGAATTCCCAAATAAAACAAAATATTCTTTTGGAATTTCACACTTCTCCTTTAGGAGGACTCTCGAGAATTTTAAAAATTTACCATAGGGTGAAGAAAGAACTTATTTGGGATGGCCTTAAATCTGATATTCAAAAGTTTGTGGCAGAATGTTTGGTTTTCCAACAAAATAAAGTTGAGACAATTAAGACCCCAGGTCTTTTACATCCTTTATCAATTCCAAGTCAACGTTGGGAGGAGATTTCAATGGATTTTATCACAGGTTTAGCTAAGTCCGAAGGAAGGAGTGTCATCATGGTGGTAGTTGATAGACTTACCAATTATGCACACTTTTGTGCATTATCTCATACATTTAAAGCAAGTATAGTTGCTACATCATTTATGGAAACAATTCAAAAGCTACATGGAAACCCGAAGATTATTGTAAGTGACAAAGATCTCATTTTTATAGGAAATTTTTGGACGGAATTGTTTTCTTGTTTAGGTACTCAACTAGCTCATAGCTCATCATATCATCCTCAATCCGATGGTCAAACAGAGATAGTGAATAAATTTTTGGAAGGATATCTTTGTTGTTTTGTATCTCATAATCAAGCACAATGGGTTAAGTGGTTACCTCTCTCTGAATGGTGGCATAACACTTCCTTCCATACTGCAGCAAAAATGACCCCATTTATGGTGCTTTAAGGATATCATCCACCATCCATCACATCTTCTTTAAGGGAGAATTCTAGGGTTTAAGTAGTGGAGGATCACATCGAGCATCAAAAAGAAGTTTTCCAACTCTTAAAGGATAACCTAAATTTGGCACAAAATCGAATGAAACAACAAGTAGATCAACATCGCAGTGAGAGAAGTTTTGATGTGGGAGACTGGGTATTTTTATGGCTACAACCATACAAACAAATGTCCCTCAAGTAAGCTAATAAGGATAATAAATTATCGCCAAAGTACTATGGTCCTTACAAGGTGTTGCAAAATATTGGTACTATGGCATAAAGATTGGAGCTTCCTGCTTCTTTGCAACTGCATCCAGTTTTCCATGTTTCATGCTTAAAAAAGGTTATAGGGGACAAAATTCTAGTTCAAACAATATTTCCAGAACTTGATGAGGAAGGAAAATCCATATTGTAACCTGAAGAAGTCACGAAAACAAGAACTCGACAGCTACTAAATCGATCAATTTTAGAGTATCTCATCAAATGGAAGAACTTACCCATTGAATATTCTACATGGGAGGATGAGAATTTTATACAAAAGCACGCAAAGCTACTCAAGCGTTGAGGACAACAATTTTTTGAAGGAGAGGAGCATGTTAGGTCGCTATATTACTAGTATAGTCCCTTATTGTTGTTAGTGTAACCCCCTTATTGTTATTGTTGTACCCCTGTAACCCCCATATTGTTATTATTGTGCCCTTACATTATTATTGTTAGGTCGGCTAGGATTACATTGTGGCCCCATGGACTCCTATATATAGAAAGGAAGTTTTTTCAATTGTATCATCCAATAATTGTTCATTCATGTAATGTATTGGAGGTTGCCCCCTTGAAGTGGCTTATTTCTAAGGCATTGATATCTCTTTTCTTCTATTTTTGGAGCTGGTTTCACAAAAAAACATGGAGGAACTCCTAAACAAATTAAAAATATTAAACACTGCAGAAGTTAGTCCCTAGAAATAGAACAACAAACCCTTCTCCAAGAAGGTACATAATTTTCTCCAAGAAATTTATCCGAGGAATTTATAGAAGGAGAAAGAAGTGGGAAATTGGCTTTATGAAATTGGGATGGGCTTAAAAAGTGGAAGATTAGAAAATGACTTTCCCATGTTGGAGAAACTGGAATCTTGTCTTTCAAAGGCAGAACAATCTGATTGGAGTTTAAATTGGGCTTTGGAGCCATCTATGTTTGCATTGGTACAAGCCAGATTCTTGGAACATCAAAGTGAGAGAGTCAAGCTTATAGTTGCCTCATTTTTAGTGATATTTTGAGGATAATAGCACCCTTTCCTCCCTACATTGATGATGCTATGAATAGAGTTTTTAGACTAATAGTAGAGAATTTTTAGGATTTGGACAACAGTGCAGGCTCTACATTTGGGAAGAAGCTTGAGGTTTTAGGAGGTATGGCCACATTCGGAACGTATGCCATCATGTTTGATCTTGAGCATGATGGCTTGATTCTGTAGATGTTGCAATGCTTCTTCATAATTAGGAGGCATCATACAGACACAATCATAGCACACATGCAGTCCATCCTATCGTCATGTATGAGAGACCATGATGCCATTTTTCAGAAGTTGTAGACTAGGTTGTTGAAAATTTAGAGGAGAGAGCACTTGGTCTCACCTGCTACTCATGAGCTACCCTAAGGGTTAGTTGAGCATAACGTTGGGTTGTTCATGAGAAATTTGACCAAGGAGGAGCTGCTCCAGTTTGGTGGATTAGGCACCAAGAATGAGTTGAGGAGGAAGAGACTTTTCTTCTCTATAAAGAACCTTGGGGGCCTGATCACTCATGCTTGAGTGATGCAGATGATGTGGCATAGGTAGAGTGGGATGATATTTCTTTTATATGCCGAGATGAGGACTCTTCTTCATATGAGTCAATGGGGTCATATAAGGATGCTTATGGGGAGCGTGAGAAGTCATGCAGAGTTGATGACAATAGGTCAGGTTTGTATTCCACCATGCAGGGTGAGTGGTTAGGGAACTCTATGGGAGATACCCTAGATGATGAGTCACTTGTGATGATTCATCGGGAGCAGTATATGGTGGAGCATGAGTTATTCGAGGAGGAGGCTATGTGCATCATGCATGATAGTCCTTTGGGGGATATCGAGATGGAGGCTCACATTGAGTCAGTGATGGTTGTACGACAACCCTTAGGATCAGTCGTTGGTGAGGAGAAAATGAATGTATGGGCATCTAGCAAGGTGGCAGTGGTTGCAGATACTTATCATGAGGAGATGTTGGAGGTTGATGGGATAGTTCTACATGAGGCTAATAGACAGCAGGAGCATGAAATTTGTGATCAACAGAGGAAGGAGCTATTGGATATAGTGGAGCATCCATATTTGGGCTAACACACTAATGAGGTGTAGATGGATGGGCAGGGATTCTGCAAAGCTACAATAATTTCAGGGGGCATCACTCTCCACGAGTACATCGATGGGGCTTGCAGCATATCTTGTCCACTTTGGCCCATTATGGAGAGAGGAGCCTTCTTCTGCAGGAATATGTCATCGGCAAACGGAACGAGGTAGCATGACTTGAGTATGGACTGGAAACCTCACGCTAGACTTGTTTTGTATGCAGGTGTCACTAAATTTGATTCTTCTTTCCATATGGATTGGCAGGAGATCATGCATTAGTACCATGTTGATGGTACAATCTTCTGCGTAGGGATCATAGTGGAGCACAAACCCTTGGACATGACACATGCGAAAGCCTCTAGTTGGCAGTAGGGCACATATGAATAGTTCTTCAACATTCCATCTTGACTTCAAGAAAGTAGGGTTAGCATGAGCTTCAGTCAGAATTTGGATTGGAGAGAGGTGATGAGTTGGTACACAGTTGGTGGGACAACTTACACAATCAAAGCTACAACACAACGAGAGCCATGGAGCATTGATGCTTGTTGGCGGTCTTCACTTCATGGGACAGCAATTATAGCCAGAGGTAGTGTACAATACGAGCTAGGGGACTTGGGCGATGATTGGCCATGGTGGATTTGGGATCCGGGATAATTGATTGATGAAAGGTGTAGTGAGAGATTATTTTGGGATCTCGACATTGAGGGGTCTATTCTGGGTGATATGACACAGGAGCATAGCAGCACCCAGGGGTTTGTATGGGATCCCGGCATTGGGTCTCAGTTGCATTAGGCAAACAGGGTGGCTCACATATTTGGATTTCTTGAGGGCAAGAAATCTTGGGGCAGAAGATTTGTAATATTTCCTTTTTTTTGTCACGTATGATAGGGTTAGGATGGACTTCCATATTGAGGAGCAAACATGTCACAGGTACAGGTTCGTGTCATTAGCGAGCCTAGGGGATTTTTGGGGGAGTTTTGAGGAGTTTCTATGAGGACTGGTGGCATTCACTAGATATATTCCATCATCCACACCGTTTTCCTTTCATTTCGGTGCATTCCGACAACTTTAGAAAAATTGAGTTATTAATGGGCCTAACTCAATTAATTATGCCTAAGGTGGAATTTCGGGAGGAATTCTTGGCAGAACACCTTAGTGTAATAGCTCGTTAGAATCGGAACAATAATATCTATAGGAAAGGGTGGTTAGGAGTGATTTTCAGTGACCTGAGGAGGCATGTTGTCCAATTGACCATTTATTAAAAAGAATACTTTAATTAATGGAAATGTGCTCAATGATTAGAATAACAATAAAATAGGAGCTTCTAGAGGAGTCCATTAGATCTATAAAAATAGGAGGAAGGGCCATTAGATATCATCTTGGATCATATCATTTTCGTATGTGAGTGGTTTGAGAACTTGGTTCTCTATTTCATTGGTAGCCCCGAGATGAAAAACCTCAGGTGATTTGTGAGCATTGGACAAAAACCCAACTCTCTTTGAGAAGACTTCATTCAGATTTTTTGAAGAGCTTCAAGGATTGGTGTGAAGTTCATTCAGATCTTAAATCGTTGCTTCAGTATCGTTCAGGGGGTTCAGTGGCAACTCTTGTCGGAGGGAGAGTGCAACAGTTCAGTTTTGGAGGCCAACGCAGTGCAACAGTTTATATGGGTGGTTAGTTCTCCATCTTAGCTCTTTTGGGTCAAATATATATGTAATCCCAATTATCATTTATAATAAAAATTTGATATTCTTCCTATTTGATGTGATAATGGATTGCAGTATTCTATGTGTCTTTATTTTACATGGAAATCTACTTTTAATTGATTCAGTAATTTTATGGTAAAATGATGGATTAGTAATATTTTGGTAAAATTGGTAAAATATCCCATTTGGGATATTACAACCAATGTATACCAAGGTCAACCATGGTCAACCAATATCAATATGGTTAAAATGGTAGAATGATCAACTATGGTCAACAATGGATAACCATGTTGAACCACAATGGTCAACCATGATCAATTATTACTAACCATTGTGAACCATGGTTAACCATGCTTAAACCTCATTGAATATTCCCAACCATGGTCAACCATTATTGTCATAATTGGTTAACTATATTGGTCAAGCATTTTAGTCATAATATTGGATTGATAATATTAGGGTTATAATATACAATTTACTTTTAACATTGGGTTCAATATTATGGTATATAATATTGGTTTTACAACATTAAGTTTACATAATATATATATATATATATATATATATATATATATATATATATATATATATATATATATATATATTATAAACTTAATGTTGTAAATCCAATATTATATACCATAATATTGAACCCAATGTTAATAGTAAATCGTATATTATAACCCTAATATTATATTATCATATTCAAAGCTGGTTGAATATGCTCAACCATAATTAACCATTATGGTCATAAATGGTCAACCATATAGTCATAATATTGGTTTTATAATATTCGGCTTTAATATTAGGGTTTGTAATATTGGGTCAATATTAAAATTTATAATAATGGATTTAGTAGAAAAGGTTTATAATATATATATATATATAATAAAAATGATTAATTACCCACATATATAGTGATTAATATATTAATAATATATCCCCAAGGGTTAGCATAAGTGGTCAAGTTTCCATTGCTAAAACACCTTGCTAATGGGAGACAATTCTGTTTGACACCTCAAGGTTAGGCTCTGCTGACAAACCGACGAGATGTAATACCTTATATATATATATATATATATAAAGTATCATAGTTTATAACTATAATATTTATAGTATATAATTATATTTTATTTCAATATATATATATATATATATATATATCATTGACCATAAGATAATATTGAGAGATGAATAAACGTTATTAATAATAAGTTTGTGCTATTAATAATAATAATGTTATGCTTTTATTATATTATGTATTATTTATGTTAAATTTTGAAATATAATTATTAAAATTTTAACATAATATTATGTAATAATATAATATCATATAATATTAATAAATAATATTATATTTATATAATGTATATATAGATGTTATTATTTAATTACTAATAATAACACATAGTCAATTGTATTAGTAAATATGGTTTGATCACATAGTCAATCATATTAGTAAAGGTGGTTTGATCATGTGTAAAGGTGAATTTGTGGTTAAATGCCTACCATACACTAAATATTTATTAATGTGGTAGATATATGCCCATGGATTTATATCAGACACTTTTACTAATGTGGTATTTAGTTGTGCTAGTTGTTGAAAATGGCATCAACAAAGATTTTGATTTATTTTTCCCTTGAATTAAATTAGAATAAAATTGTCATTCCACATCACAAGACAACCTGTATGAGTTAAATAAGTTAGTATGACTAGTTCATTTAGTTAATTTGTGTTGAGGGTGGAACTTGATTCATGTAGAATGTATCCTACAAAATAGCAGCCCTGGTTGAGTTTATTTTGAGTTGTAATTAATTAACTCAGTGTATCGGAGTTAAAATCAGTTTAACTAGTTCTAACTGATGGTAGAACTAGTGAAAGGTCAAAGAGTGGAGCTTGGACTTGAACCACATATAGTGATCAAAGAAATAACTATAGATTCACTGATAAATAACTCATATGCATGTCAATTCTAAGAAATACGTAGTTGATATTGAAGTTCAAGGGAAGTGTACTATCAGTTGTATAATCATCCTAATTGTACAGGTGGTGCATGAAATAAAAGGAAGGCCCCTAATGTATTACATAGTATGGATTGATAATTTCCCTAATTAATAGGGACTAATTACCGAAGGAAACAATGCAAGGAAATAAGGATCGCAGAGGGTGGAAAATTGGTTTTAAGTATTGAACCAGACTTTTCTAGGAATTAGTGCATCCTATAGAGATAGTGCAGAGGTTTCTCAGCTTGGAGAAAAGAAATGTAATCTTATCATATTATTTTACTTATTCAATATATAGATAGCGAGGTTTTTAGCTAAGGCTTTCCCCAGGAAGTAATTTTGTACTGTGGGATTGAAATTCTTTCTCTTTTATGTTTGGTGATTTTGTGATCTAAATTGGTTTCTGCAATTGGAAGAGTAGATTCAATTATCTTTTTTTAGATTATTAAAATTAGAAGTTTTAATCTACATGGATTTTCTACATGGTATTAGAGCAAGAATCACTATAGAAGAGAAGAATACAAGTTTTTTCTATGCGGGTGAATTGAATTTTCATATCTACTCTTCAGAACTAGCAACGTGATCATGACGTATTTATTTGGATTGTGACTCCAATATTCCCTTGAGGGTAGTTAGAATTAAATAGCTTAGAAGGAAAGGATGCAAGCAGTGTTGGAAGAAAATACGCTGAAGGAGTTCATAGATAGTGATATTCTTAAGCCTACAACAGCAGATACTCAAGATATGGTCACCTGGAAGAAGAATGTAGCAAAGGAAAGAATGATTTTATTAGAAGGTTTTAGAGATCATATTGTCTCGAACCTCGATGGAAAGGAAAATCCATATGCTATGTGGAAGGCCTTAATATATTTGTTTTATAATAACATCAACCATAGGAATTTGGCACTGAGGGATAATCTTAGAAAAATTAAGATGGAGGAGGGCGACACAATACCAAAGTACTTGAAAATTTTCACCCATTGTTAGTATGAGCTTGGAAGTGTTGGTATTACTTTTTTTCAGGATGAACTGGTGAGCCTGGCACTTCTAGGCCTTCCCAAAAGCTGGCACAACTATCATGATTCGGTAAATGGGAGGGAGAAGCTACAAGAGTGGGAGCGATTGTGGTCTGACATGGTGTAGGAAGATATTAGGAGGAACACTAGAGACGAGACCCCTTCCAAAGAAAAGGAAGAGGACTTTGCATTACTCAGAAAAAGTAATAAATCCAAGGGAATGAAGTCCCAAGGAGAAGAGGGAAAGAAGAAATAATTGTCGAACATCAAGAGTTTTCACTGCCACAAGTTTGGGCACTATGACACAAAATGTCCACAGAAGAAGAAAAGAAAGAAGGAGCCTGCAGTAGCAACAACAGGTGAAGCTATAACTTCACAATTTGAGATTGATTTTACTCTCATTGTATGCATGACGACCACTATAATTGGAAGCATGTGGTATCTCAAAAAAGGTGCCTTGTTCCATATGACGGGAAATAGATATATCTCCAATGACTTGGAGGAGAAAGACGTGAAGAAGAACATAGAGTTTAGAGATGACGGGAGGTATAACACGAACGACATCAGTATTGTTACCCTTTATAGGGAGTCTGGCTCCCCCCTCAAACTCACATATGTGTTGTTTGTTCTAGGACTAAAACATAATCTTGTTTCCGTCATAGTGTTGGAAGACCGTGTTTATGATGTGATATTTAGCAAAGGAAAGTTTTACCTTATCCACATCGTAACAAGGCAGGTGAAGTAGATCGGTGTGCAAATCAAGAGCTTGTATGCACTTGAGGTCAAATATGCATGGAAATACTTGAGGAGCAGGTCAAAGGTTAGACAATTGGTGGTTGAGAGGGAGCATAAATTATGTCTCAACATGCAACCTCAGAGGAAGCCTTAGTAAGCTGTGGATTAGCCACAATTGGAGAATTAGAAAGGAGTCTGAGTGGAAACATCCACACAAGAAGAGACCTCTAGCAAGGGGAAATTTCAAGCCAAGTGGGCAGAGGGATAACATGTAGCCATGCCTCCACGTGAGACGTGGGGCAATGTGAAGCCATAGTCCCAGGAGTGCAAAAATTTGGGCATTGTTCATTGACGTATTTTTTCCTCATAGATCATTACCTTTGCTACAGGGGCCTGCAGTAATCAGTAGCAGGAGGACCAATATTAGCCATATATTGAGGAGTGTGGAGTGGTGTTGAAATCAGAGCAAGAGGATCAGTAACAGAGTTAACAACACCACATTTTTCCCCGTAGAGAGTTGGAGACATAGTTGATTCAATTTATTTTATTTATTTTTATATTGTCTTTAGTAGCAGATGTTGCAGTCGCAACAACAACAAAGAGAAGTGTTACATGAAAAAAAAAAACCAAAGGTACCAAATCTGGATAGAGTTGAATTCCTTTCCTGTTGAGAGGGAGTATTGAAATGACATCAATAAATATTTTGGTTTAATTTTCCCTTGAATTAAATTAGAAAAAAATTGTAATTCCACATTACAAGACAACATACACGAGTTAACTAAGTTATTATGACTTATTTGGTTCACTTAATTCGAGTTGAGGGTCTAACTTGAGTCATGTAGAGTGTCTCTTACAAAATAGGAGCCATGGTTGAGTTTATTTTGAGTTGTAATTAATTAAATCATTTTATCTAAGTTAAAAGTAGTTTCACTAGTTCTAACTAATGGAGGAACTATGGATATGTCAAAGAGTTAAGCTTGGAATTGAACCAGATCTACTGACCAATCAAGTAACTCATGATTCACTCATAAATAACTCATGCATGTTAGTTCTCAGAAAGACCTAGTTTATATTGGAGTTCAAGGGAAGTGTACTATCAGTTGTGTAATCATCCAAATTGTATAGGTGGTGCATTCAGTTAGAGGAATGCCCCTAATGGATTAGGCAATATGGATTGGGAATTTCCCTAATTAATAGGGCCTAATTACCCAATCCAATGACACAAGTAAATAGGGATACTAGAGGGCAGAAAATTGGTTAAGTATTGAATGAGGCTTGTCTAAAAATCAATGACAGATAGATATAGTACATAGGTTTCTCAACTTGGAGAAAAGCATTGTAATATTCTCATATTTTATGAGTTATGAAATATACATATAGTAGCTTTTTAGTTGAGGCTTTCCTCAGGAAATACTTGTGTATTGTGTGATTGAAATTCTTTCTCTTTCATGTTTTGTAATTTCACAATCAAAATTGGTTTCCGCAATTGGTAGAATAGATTCAAGCATATTGTTTTATTATAATACAATTATCATTTTGAATCTACTTGTATTTTCTACACTAATATAAATATATTTTAAAAAACTTTAATTGTATCTGTGAAATTATTTCTCTTTTTTCATATTATATTTTTTCAGTGTTAAATCTCTGATGGCTAACAAAAATATGATGGCTAACAACAATTAACATAATTGTTCAATTTGAAATGAAAAAAGACCCATATTTTTTTTTGTTCCTAATAAGAGGAAAAAGGGACTCTCAAGGAGCTTTGAATAGTGTATTTTAAGTGATTTTTTACTGGAATTGGATTCTAGAACAATAATTAAACCCCAAGAAAGCCAGTTCGAAAAGGTATGGATTACGGTACATGGGACAACAATGGTGAGTTGATTTTTTTTGTATTTTCCATCATGTATTATTTTATATATTTTAATTTCGTCCACTATATTTCGCTATAATCTTCTAGGGTTTTGTTTCTCATGGGGCAATGGTAATGTTTTTCTATAAAACATAATTTGATTTTTAGCACTCACATTTATTGAGTGGTTCTCTTTATGGAATCATATATGAAAAATGTACAAGGTTTCAATATTTGTGGTAGAAATTAGAGTTTACTTTGATCGAGTTAAACATTATGAAGTTTTATTTTCAGAAACACATAAAAATTGTATAGGTTTTTTATTTTTGTGGTGGAAAATAAGGTTTACTTTGATCTAGCTAAATTTATTGTAATATTTGACACATAATTATGACTTTGTAGCTTTTAAGCTAGTCCATGGCCATTAAACATGACATATATTAACACAAATATAAAACATGCAAGACATACCTTAACAAAAAATACTTCCCAATGTTGTATGAGTCTCTCTTCACACTTTTCAATGAAGTTATGTTACTAAACTTGCCACAATGAAATTCTTCTATTTGGAAAAAAAAAATTAATTGGAAATTTATGCATTTAAATAAGCTATGTCAGAGAAGCATATTATAGGAAAAACCATGGGTTGTCAAAACTCAAAGTTCGAAAATTATTGATAATTTGACAGAATCAAAATGTTTAGATAACATAACAAAACACAACATTACAACACCTCTTTCATACTAGGTTGGAGAGCGCACCAACCTAGATCCATATTAACTCTAGAGAGAGGGATCAAATCTCTTTTCACTCTAAAAGAGATTTGCATCTCAATAGATTTGATGCTTCTCAACACCTGGTAGATTAAAAGTTAAGGTAGCTCTAGGCTAGTTTAATTTCCCCTTTAAATAAGCCAGATTCCACATGAATACCATGAATCAATATCATGGGTCACTTTTATTTTTATAGTTTTTTTTTTTGGGTCTTATTTAAAAGGTTTACATTATATTATATTATTCTTTTTATTTAATTTAATTTTTATTTATTTTTATGTAATTTGACTTAGTTAATGTTAAACATTAAATTACAACATATCTACTCTCTTGGGCTCGAGAGCGCCTCTGTAAGAACTTATTTAACTATAATATGAGCACATATCAATATTTTAAAATGTAAAAGTATTTTGGCATAATATTGTCATCTCCTCATAGTAGACTAGTCAAATAAAATAATTAAAAATCCATCTTAAATCCTCTTGATTATAGATCTATTATATTTAGAAAAAAATAAATTCCCTTCAAAATAAATTTGCATCTCAATATATTTTATCATTCTTAAAATATATATTTATAATTATCGAAATATTAAATAAAAATGAATGACTAAAAATAACTTCACTCCCTTTCATACCATTTGAAAAGTATAATAACTAAAAAAAATCAAAAATTTTAGAATTTATTATTGAATAAATAATTAAGAATTTTAATTATTATTAACCATAAATTTTAATTATATTTTTTAGTTACATGGAGTTTTAATTATCATTAAACATTAAAATGTATTTCATGTTTTGTTTTATTATTATTTTTAAGTTAAATAAAATAATAATATTAAATATATATCGAAATATCAAACAAAAATGAATGACTAAAAATAACTTCACTCCCTTTCATACCATATGAAAATTATAATAACTAAAAAAAAATTAATTATTATTAACCATAAATTTTAATTATATATTTTTAATTAAATGGAATTTTAATTATTATCAAACATGAAAATGCATTTCTTGTTTTTCTTTATTATTATTATTATTTATTTAAATAAGATAATAATATTTAATTATTTAAATAAGATAATAATATTTAATTTAGAATGTTTAAATTTTATTTTATATTTTTTATAATTTAGTATTCAAATAAATTTTATATTCTATAAAATAATGAAATTTTATACATTAATTTAATAACTAACTTAATTATAAACTTTAAATTAAATTATTATTATCATAAATTTATAAAATTCACATCATTATCCAAAACAATGCTATATATATTTTAATTTAGAAGAAAAGACCATTTTTACCTTATTTTTAAAATATGAATGTAAAGGCAATTGTATACTGAGCTCAAACTGTCAAAACAGATCCAGGCCTTTAGGAAATCCAAAATGATTTCTAATTGGTCTAATTTCAAATCCAGCAACATAATTTGAGACAGGGGTGTATGGACAAGCAACTCAGATACCCACGTCATTCAGAATCCCGGGATCCAGTTTTAAGGACGCAACTCCAATAGGTGTTGTCAGTATTGTTGATTTTGTAGTTTTGTCAATTTTTGATCATAATCATGTATATGTTAATAGGAGGAGTATATGTTATTAGTGCTAATGTCAAGTTCTTAGAATTTTCAAACAATAGAGCTTTAATGGCTAAGTATGATAGACTCGTAGCCTTAATATTTTTGATAACATACAACTCCAACTCATATAGATGGTCAACTCCTTATGGGCAAGGTTGAAGTCAAGCTATGAAAATTATGACTATAACCTGATTTCTTTAAATGAATGAAAAAGGAGGAACTGCTAAGCTTCCACAAAAAAAAAATGAATGTAAATTGTTTAATCTATGGAATTTGAGTGCCTTGTTTAATCTATAGAATTTAAGTGTCGACATATTTTTAGGTATTAAATCCATTTACGTATTCAAAAATTTATATTAAACGAATATATATATATATATATATATATTTCTATAAATTATAATATATATATATATATATATATATATATATTTTACCATTATTTCTTTACAAGTAACAACCAATTTCACCCACACCATTTACATATTAAGAAATAAAACAATAAAAAAATCACAATTTTCTATATAAGTTAGACTATACTTATATAGAAAACCATTTTTTTACCATTATTCCCAAAACCACCAACGTTACCCACCGTTTCAGGAATAAGGTCAATTTATAATTTAGATATTATGTATATTAATGAAATTTGTAGAATTGAGAATCCAGGAAACTTTTCAACATTTCTTTCCCCTGCATAGACCAAGATATCTTGAAAACATCATCTCATAGAGTAACTTTTACGTAGAGAAAACCAGAGTCGTAAACGTCACAATCATATGAAATATCTAAAAACTTGCACATAGCATCAAGTTTTACCTATAATGGGTTTCTACCCCATTTTCCGAAAACCCATGTTTATCCTATAGAAACAGTCAACTTACAGACCACACAAATTGAATGGAAAACCCTACATAATCTAGAATTCTACACGTGCAAATTTCGAGATACCTTGGTCGTCTTTTCAAAATGCAAATTCAAATACCGATAGACTTGCAATGACATCATTTAGTTGTTTTTAGTGTGATTTTTTGGAATTTTTTGTGAATATTCTGGTTGGAATTCTAGAGAGTAAAATATTAATTTGTGTTATTTAAGCTGGTTTTTTTTACTATCTATATGGCATTTCTATTGTGTAGAGTTCCATCAAACTTGTAATTTTAATGAATTCCTAAAATATTTTAGAAGAATTAGATCAAAAAAATAAATGATTTTTTTTTTCAAAAAATTCCATTATAGAAAACTCTTATCAAACCTATAAAATTCTTGCTTTATATCTAGAAAATTGATTTCTGACCATCGTACATCTAATTCCACTATTGTTATAGTGAGCTTCGGGCTTCATCTCATATTGATTATAGTCCTTGACACAAGAGCCTGCATGTTCGAAGATGATCATGAGAAAATTTGATAAGTATAATTTATCAAACAAGCAAACAAATCTATTTCATTTGATTGGATTACTACTTATTACCAGTTTTCCTTCCATTGTATATTCATACTTGCAATCGTACACATGTGACAATATAATTTTTCTACCGAAGCCGATGTAGGAACTTATAGCATAAATTTGAAGAGTGTATTGGAAGATCTAGCTGTCAAAACCTCATCTCGAAGGGGGTTTAGCACTTGTTCTTATGGCCAAAGTCCCAACTGAATTTATGGCCTCCTCTAGTGCACTGACAACATATCTCAAAATGACTGTTCAATCTGTTGGAAATTATGGTATGATCTAATGCTATGTCGAGAACATACACGAAATAGAGAAGCACACAACAGTTTACACAAAATGCGAAATTCAAATCAATGACAACACAAAAATACATAGAGAGACAGAAACAAAGAACAATTTTGTATCATATTCTTCTGTTGCAGCAGGTTTCACCATACATTATACTCTTCTCTCTCTATCACATTATATGAAAAAAATATTTTAAATACAAAATGGCGGAGCCTAAAAATTGAATGCTAATTCAATATTGGACTGGACGGGTAACAACCAAACATCCTTCTATCGTGTTTTGTCTTTCTTCATTAACCACAATGCATAGAGCCTTGTACGCCGGACTTGAAATTCTTTAAGTTTTGGTTATGAGCAATATCGCATCCATGCCCATGTTGCATGTCATACTTCAATGGTGACAAGATTTACTTGGCGCTATTTATTTGAGCTTGCAATGTGCGGTATGCAATCGCATCGCATCGCAACTTAAAAATTTAAAGTTGTTGGTGCTATCCTCTTGATATTTGTGAAGTGCAATATGCGATTGCATCACAACTTAAAACAAATAACTTGTAGGCACTTAAAAGGTAAACCTTAAATTGTTTGAAGTGCCAAATCCGATGCGCAAAACGTTGGGAAGTGCGAAAAAATGAAAGGGAAGGAAAAAGTGAAATACAAAGGTTTTCATGTGGATTTGGTAATATATTAAGGTTATATGGGTCCCACGAAATCGCATCGCTGAAAACTTAATTTTTCGAAAGATCAAGAGGTAAAGGTTAAAACTTGCGGGGTACAATGCATGAGAAAAAAGTAAGTATATGGTGGGAAAGAGAATTAAATGCAGAGTGTGGCTTGGGTATTCTGTTTCTTGATTTTGTGTGAAGACACCTATATATTTGGATCTTTTGCCTTGTACTTCCTGCAAAACAAATTCAATGTAAGTGTGGTTTGTTGCCATTTTTATTCATGGCGGTGATTGGGGGTATTTCCAACACTACCCCTTAATCACAACTGCTACCATCAACCATTCCCAGACACTTTTTGAGATAAACAAAACTTTTATGTGCCAATGGCTTTGTAAGGATATCTTCAAATTGTTCCTCTGACCTGCAATGCTGCAATGCAATTTCTCCATTGTTAATTAATTCCCTTATGAAATGGTATTTGACATCAGTATTATTTGTTCTCTTATGGAAAACAAAATTCTTTGACAATGCAATTGCTCAACTGTTATCACAAAAATTGTGGTTCCTTTGTCTTGTTCATGACATAAATCCCTCAGCATCCTTCTCATCCAAACTACTTGAAATGTTGTTGTTGTTGCTGCTACATATTCAGCTTCTACTTTTGATAATGAAACTATGGTTGCTTCTTGGAAGCCCATGAAATGGATCTTGATCCTAAATGAAAAACATACCCTGATGTGATCTTTATGTCACCAACACTTCCAGCACAATCACTGTCAATGTAACCAATCAGCTTAAAATCATCAGTTGCGGAGTATAGAACACCATACTCCTTTGTTCCATTTACATATCTCAATATTCTCTTAGATGATTTCCAAAGTGTCTCCTTGGGTGTCTCCATGAATCTGGATATCAAAATTACTGTATATATTATATCAGGCCTAGTTGCAGTCAAATACATTAGACTGCCAACCATGCTTTTGTACAATGTTGGATTGACATTCTTGCTGAAATCTTCCTTGCTCAACATCAACCCCATGATAGTTGGAGTTGATGATGTCTTGTTGTTCTGCATATTGAACTTTTTTAAAATCTCTACGACATACTTTTCTTGGGAGATAAAAATTCCCTTTTTTGTTTTCTTTATTTCTATGTCCAAAAATTATCTTAAAAAACCCAAGTTAGTCATTTCAAACTCATTTTTCATGACTATTTTGAAATCAATAATGAGAGGAACATTATTGCCTCTAAAAATAAAATCATCTACATACAAAACAACAATAAGAATTTTACTGTCATTTTATTTGATGTAGTGTGGGTTCACCATCAGACTTGTCGAACCCATTTTCTATCAAGTAAGCATCAATCATGTTGTACCATGCTTGTGGTGCTTGCTTCAACCCATAAAGAGCTTTCCCCAGCTTACACACATTGTGTTCTTGGCCTTATATTTCATAGTCAGGAGTTTGTTCAACATACACCTCCTCTTTTAGCACTCCATTCAAGAATGCTGACTTCACATCCATTTGATAAAATTTCCATTTTTGTTGTGCTGCTATAGACAACATTTTCTGCACTGTCTCCATCCTTGCAACTGGTGCAAAGGTTTCATCATAGTCTCTTCCTTGCTGATGCTTGTAGCCTTTGACAACTATCATCACTTTGTGCCTTTTTATCTTGCCTTCAATGTTGCTCTTGGTCTTATAGGTTCATTTCACTCCAATAAATTTTTCTCCTTGTGGGAGGTCCACTAACTCCCATGTGTCATTCCTTTCTATTGATCCTATTTATTTATTCATTGATTCAATCACTTCTCTTCTTTGATTGATTATTCAAAATGGATTGGGTCATCAACATGAAAAAAAAATGTAAATAAAGAATTCAGATCAACACTATTATCAACTTCTTCTTGCTCATAAATTTCACTTAAATTTATGACTCTTGGTCTTCATGTATTTGCTGAATATGTGATTGGATTTGCACTTGAACTCGAAGGAGTTGTTGATCCTTGTGGTGTGCTTGGAGAAGCACTTCCTTGGTTTCTCAATGCTATTATATTTCTTGCTTGTGGTGTGCTTTGTTGAGCTTGTGTGGGTGGAAGAGGAGCCATCGTTGAGGAGTTGCTTGTTGCAGTCCATTCCTCGTTCTCTTCATGAGACATACATGCCTTCACACTTACTGTCTTCTCTAAACTTCCATCCCAAGCTTCTTCTTCTATGAACTAAACATTTACATTGATTATTACTTTATTGGTTGATGGATTATAGATCTTGTAAACCTTGGATTCATCACTGTATCCAATAAATATACATTTTTCCCCCTTTTTGTCCAACTTCTTCCTTAACTGATCTGTGACATGTGCATATGACACACATCCAAACACTCTCATGTGAGTGACAATTTTTTTTTTCCACTCCATGCTTCTTCTAGAACTCTATTCATGACACTTTTGGTTGGACATCTATTTATGATATATGTTGCACAAGAGACAGCTTCTTCCCAATAATAATTTGGAAAATTCTTTGCCTTCAACATACGTTTTTCCATGTCCATGATGGTCTTTTTCTTTCTTTTTGCTACACCATTGTTCTGAGGTGTATACCTTCTAGTAAATTTCTTGTGTATTCCATGCTCCCTGCAGAAATGTAGGAAGTCTTTTGAGATATATTTTCCACCTCTATTAGTTCTCAACACTTTTATGTAGTGTCCACTTTTCTTCTCAATAAGAGCTTTGTAGTGGTAGAACTGTTCAAACAATTTTTAGAAAATAGAACCATGTATTCCTTGTGTAATCATCTATAAATGTCAAAATATAATGATTTCCACCTAATGATGGCATTTGCATTGGTCCAAATAATCTGAGTGGAAAATCTCCAAAGGTGCCTTTTCCCTTATACTCTTTTATACTGGAAATGATTCTCTATGTTGTTTTCCCAAGATGCCGCATTCACATAAGCTATATGGTTTCTCTATGAGTGGTAATCCCTTTACCATGCCTTTTCTATGCAACAAATTTAAACCTCCGAAATTGAGATGACCAAATCTCAAATTCCATAACTAGTTTTCATCTTTCACTTCTTCTTGAAAGACTTCTTGTGTGACAGCTGCTACATCACCACCTTCCTTCAAGTCTGATCTCATCTTGAGAGGAAACATTCTATTTCTTGTCATATGAACTTTTACAATGAGTTTTTTACTTGGAGGCTTATCCATGATTGTGCACACATCATCTTTAAAAAACACATTGTATGCCTTTTGCTTGAATTTTCCAATGCTTGTAAGGTTAAATTTCAAACCAAGGACATAATAGATGTATGTCATGAACTTCTTCTGTCCCTTGTTTGTCAGAACATTTACTCTCCCTTTTCCCATGACAGAGACTTTGCTATCAGTCCCCAATGTCACTTCAAATTTTATGCTTTCATATAGATTGGAAAACATTGCTATGTTTCCAGTCATATGGTTACTAGACCTTGAATCTAAGAACCATATATCTTCTTGTTTTTCTTGTGCTACATTACAAGCTAAAAATAAATCTTCATGGTTTTGATTTTCTTTGGTAAAATTTTCACTTGTTTTACTACCCATGTCATTTTGCTTCTTTCTACATTCATTTGCATAATGACCATACTTTTTTTAATAATGACATTGGAAATGAGATTTATCATACCTCTGTCCTTGTGCTTGGTTATGGATTTAGCCTTTGCTTGGACTCTGATTGCTGCCCCTTCCACTTGTGCTTGCGGGGCTACTTCTTCCACCTCTGTGTGGGCTTCTTCCTCTTCCTTTGTAGTTTTATCTTCCTTGACCTCTACCTTGACCAAAAGACATTTGTTTCTTAAATGCATGCTCCAATGAGGATTTTGTTGCTCTATTCAGTCTATGCTCATGAGACATCAGTAATACATGAATCTCATCCACTGAAAACTGTGAGAGATCCTTTATCTCTTCTATAGCCACGATTATGGCATCAAAGCTTGATGGTATACTTCTTAAGACTTTCTCAACTATTCTCCTTTCTTTAAGTGTCTTACCATTAGACCTGATTTGGGTAACCAACCTAATCACATGTGTAAAGAATGAATCTATATTATCAGAATTTTTCATACAAAGAGTTTCAAAATCTCTTCTCATCATTTGAAGTTTTGTTGTATTCACCTTTGCCATGCCTTGATAGGTTTTCTAGAGAGTATCCCATGCCTCCTTGGACTTCGTTGCTGCTGCAACCCTTGGGAAAATACTCTCATTTACTACTTGTAAAATATAGAAGAGGGATTTGGAGCCCTTCTTCTTATTGTCTCTCAAAAAACCTCTTTCTACTTGTGTCAAAGCATTATATGCGGTTGCATCTACTGGTTCTTGGAAACCATTTTCCACCAGCTCCCAAATATCTTGTGAAGAAAACAAGGCCTTCATTGTAACAACCCAATAATCATAATTCTTCCCATTGAAATTTGGTAGTTGAGGATTAGTCAGGCTTGTGCATGTTGCTACCATCTTGACTGTGTAAATACAACCTTCTCACTACTAGAGAATCTGCTTCTCAAAAAATCCTTTCACCTTCTTTAGTAAACAACTCGTTCTTTCACTGAGAGCCTAGACCTGCTCTGATACCATGTTGTAAATTCTCGTATGCTCTGATGCTATGTCAAGAACATACATGAAACAGAGAAGCACAAAACAGTTTACACCAAATGCGAAATTCAAGTCAATCACAACACAAAAATATGCAGAGAGACAAAAACAGAGAACAATAATGTATCATATTATTTTGTTGCAGTAGGTTTCACCATACATTATACTCCTCTCTCTCTATCACATTATATGAAAAACATATTTTAAATAAAAAATGGCGGAGCCTGAAAATTGAATGCTAATTCAATGCTAGACCAGACGGGTAACAACCAGACGTCCTTCTACCGTGTTTTGACTGTCTTCATTAACCACAGCGCACAGAACCTTGTGTGTCAGATTTGAAATTCTTTAAGTTTCGGTTGTGAGCGATATCACATCCATACCCATTTCGCATGTCATACTTCGGCGGTGACAACATTTACTTAGTGCTATCCATTTATGCTTGTGATGTGCGGTATGTGATTGCATCGCATTGCAACTTAAAACTTTAAAGTTGTGGGTATTGTCCTCCTGAGCTTTGTGACGTGCGATATGCAATCACATCGCAACTTTAAAAAAATAACTTGTGGGCACTTAAAAGGTAAATCTTAAATTGTGCGAAGTGCGAAATGCGATGCGCAAAATGTTGTGAAGTGCAAAAAAGCGAAAGGTAATGAAAAATCTAAATACAAAGGTTTGAATGCAGATTTGGTAATGTATTAAAGTTGGATGGGCCCCATCAAATCACATCGGCGAAAACTTAAGTTTTGCAAAAGCTTAAGAGGTAAAGGTTAAAAATTGCATGCTGGGATGTGTGGGCAAAAGGTAAGTATACGGCGGGAAAGAGAATTAAACACAAAGTGTGACTTGGGTATTTTATTTCTTGATTTTACGTGATTCATGGCGGTGGTTGAGAGTATTTCCAATACAGTCTGTTCAAAAGAAGCATTTACCATTCTACAAGTTTGCAGAAACGCCATAGGTGGTCCAGCATGGCTTGATAACTGTTTCATTTGATATGAAAACTCTACCTTCTTCTCAAAGTTAAACAGCGACATGAATGTGAAGAGCGTGCAACACAATATTAGTACAAATGATATACCTAATTTTACGGCCGCTATTTTCAATATCCTTTCCAACTTGTTTGGTAAGGCCGATGATGATGAAAAAAATGTATTCGCTGAAGGATCAGGTGCATATTCTTCTAATGGCACCATTTATGGTGTAGTGAAATGTTGGAAAGATATATCTGTCAATGACTGCAACACTAGTTTGCAAATAACAATGAATAGCCTCTTCAAATGTTGCTCTGTGAAGCAAGGAGTTGAAGCACTGTTGGGAAGTTGCAGGATCCCTTATGAAGCATACTCCTTTTTCCATCCTTCTAGAAGGGGAAGTCCTCATGCATCCTCCGGGTTCTCCGCGGAAAACCTGCCAAGAGTTGATCAAGTAATTGAGTTGTATGATTTGCACTTGTCTAGGCTTATGCGATTTGATTGCTCCAACTTTCCTAACGTGAATATTTCCACAGTTACATTGTTAATATTTTCTTAAAAATTATGTATTATGTTCGAAACTCCTATGTACATAGATTTCCAGAAAATCTCAACAACATGAATTTAATATATTACATGATTTATATTTTCACAATCTTTAACGTTATGTTGTTGAGATTTTCTAGAAATCTATGTATTATGTTTCAAAATCCTATATAGAAAAACTCGACAAAATGAATTTAATATATTACATGATCTTCTCTACAGGTGTTTCCTCAAAATCAATACCCAGAATATTGGGGATTGCGAGAGGTGTGGGTCTAGCGTTAGTGATCTGTCTGTTTTCCATGTGGAGAAAACTGAAATCTACCATTTCACTGAGGCCAGTTACTAGTGAGAAAAATGAAGGTAGAATCTACAGTTTGATTTTTGTTTCCCAAAAATAAACATAAACTGTTCCATGAAGTTGTTAGATTCTCACTCACCAGTTCTTCTGCACAGAAATTTAGAGTTATTCAGAATTCACACTACTCAAGCAGAAGCAAATTATCGTCAGCTTAGAAGCGCTCATAGAATCAACAGACAATTTTCATGAAAGCAACAAGTTTGGAGGGGTAGGCTTTGGTTCTATATATAAGGTAGATTGAATTTCTCTTTTTTTCTCTCTATAACTATGATCTACACATTTAAAACGTATGTAATAAATCAATATGAGTGAGTTAAACCAAAAACAAATCAAGATATCATGCAGACATGTGGAGAAATGCTGAAGAAATCATTTTCAATCTATATGTAGAAAATCAGCGGCCATCAATGAATAAGAGAAACATGTATATATTATACAGATTTGTTGAAAACACTAAAATATTCAATAGATTAAATTGACAAGTGCAATTTACATGGAGATGATTGTTACAAATAATATTGCTAGGCTATTTATATAAATCAAATGGCTTGTAAAGGTTAATAGAAATCTTTCATTTATGATCGAGTGTTTATATTTTATATTATTAAAATTAAAAATATTAAAATTTTATATATATATATATATATAAGAAAACATGTAACTAGAAATTTTGACAAAAATATGTAACTAAAATTTTAATTATAGAAATGTATATTTAATTTAGAAAATATTCACTCTAAATTTATTCTAGATTAATTTGTAAATAAGATTTATCACAATACCATAATCTATCAATACTATATATTTAAAAAACCTTAACTCATTTTATAGTTAAACTATTTGGTATATAATTTATTTTAATTTTATTTTATAACATCTTTTAATTAGATTGAAAACTAAAAAGGACATAAAGCACTTTTTATATATATATTCAACCCTGTATATAACTACAACTATTTTTTTTCATATTATATAAAACTTAAATTCTACCATCTATTTATTAATTATTGATAATTAAGTTAAATTTATGAAAATTTCATTCTAAAATACACACCTCTATTGACATATATAATAATAATAATAATTAATTTTTGAAGTCATAACAAAATACATATTAAATTGATATATAAAATTCTTTTTTATAAGACAAAAAATTCTCTTTGAAATTGTTAAAATTTATGAAAATGTATATACTTTACCTTTCTCAAAAATTGTAACACTAGTTATATAATATTTATTAAACTTGTATAGTCAGATAAATCAGATAAACCTAATCTTCCTAAAATTAAATTATATCATCTCAATTTTCTTTAATCTTACTTTTCCACTTAAAATATTTTTAATATTTTTTTATCTTTTGTATTTTTACTTTCTTTAAGGCTATTTTTCTACATGATTGTTGGTTTCAGTAATTTTAATGACTCGACCGGGATGGTTTTGTTTAGTCCAGGGAAAGACCAAAAAGGGAAAAAAAAATTAGCAGTAAAGAAGGTGTGAGTAGATCAGATATACTCAAGGCATTGAAGAGTTTATGAATGAAGTAATGATTTTGGCCAATGTTCGACACCGAAATTTTGTAAAGCCGCTTGGCTGTTGTGTAGAGGGTCGAGAAAGATTTACTTAGTTGTTGTGCAGAGGGACGAGAAAGATTTATGGTTTACTAGTATTTGCCAAACAAGAGTCTTCACACCCACCTGTTTGGTCAAGGGTTTTTTTTTTCAAAGGAACATTATAAATTATTGATTAATTATTGATTAATATATTTACAAGTTGTTTTTAAATTTATTAGTTGTTTTTAATGTTGATTTTTTGAAAAGTACTATTTTTTGATTTAATTTGTCTAAAATTTGGGACTAATTCATTGAAATCACAAGTTTCATGAGTAAATTATACATAATCAAAGTGCCCTAGAGGTTTTTTTAGGGTGCTAAAACCATATATATAGTAAAAAAAAACCGGTTTAAATAACACAAATCAAGATTTCACCTCAAACATTTAAGTATAATTATAGCCAAAATATTCACTAGAAAAACCAAAAATAACATTAAAGACAGCTCCATACATTTAGATAGAATCGTAGGTCATTCTTATTGTTTAAATTTTTTTAAATTTTCCATACTTGCATTTATGCAATGCAATAGAAATCCAGATCAGAAGTAGGAACTGTCGCTTAATTGGCCGACGCACTACAAAATCATACTGGGAATAGCCAACAGTCTTCGTAATCTTCACGAGGATTCAGAACCTCGAGTTATTCATAGATACATTAAAGCAACCAACATTTTATTCGATAAGGTGTTAAATACCAAGCTATCAGACTTTGGGTTAGCCAAACACTTTCCTGAACTTATATGTGCCTTGTCCATTTAGGTAGAGTCGTTCATTCCATGTGAGTTGGTTCACTTTGCGTGCTCACACCCTTGCCTGGGAGTCAAGCTTCAAACATTTTGTTTTTAAGTTGGTCTTGTCTAAGTGCTTAAGTTATGCAATACTATGTAATTCTATTATTGTTGGAAAGAGAGAGGTAAAACAGAAATTTAACACACAAAATATATGAGTTTCTACTCTTCTATTGATCACACAAACTTAATTATTACAATGAATCAAGTTAAGGGTATTTAATTTAAACTTTTTCGACTAGTGACTCGCCTAAAATACCTTAACATGTAGCCACACACTAAATTCGAATATAACTTAACTCAACTTGAATAACTCTATAAATTTACCCAACTCCTCATGCGAGAGTAGTTAAATTATTTTAACACTCCCCCTTAATTACGACTGCTAAAATAAAACACCCCCCCTTAATTACGACCACTAAAATAAGACATGATTCATAACAAATAAATCATGCCAGTTGGTCTATGTCTCAGCTAGGCTTACAACGCCTAAGTTTCTTCTATGAAACTGAAATAGTTCTTTTGTTAATGACTTTTTAAATATATCAGTCAATTGATCACTAAATTTACAAGGCTTCAAGTGAGCTTCTCCATTTCTCACAAGTTCTCTAATAAAATGATATCTAGCATCAATATGCTTTATTTTTTTATGAGGCACACTATTCTTAGATAATGCAATCGCTGAGGTGTTATAAAAATATATTGTTGTTGATCCTTGTTGTTTCTACTTGAGTCCATCCAATACTCTTCTTAACCACACTGCTTGACATGTTATTGATGTTGCTGCTACATACTTTGCTTCTGCTGAACAAATTGTCACAATAGGCTGCTTCTTAGATGGCCATTAAATCAAACCTGAACCAAGTTGGAACACATAACCATAAGTGTTCTTCCTACCATCCAAACTGCCTTCAAAATCACTGTCTGTGTACCCAATCAAATCCCTTTTCTCTTTGCTTGCATACATTATGCCATAATCTCTAGTTCCTGTTATGTATCTCAAAATTATTTTTCCTGCACTCCAATTTGTGTCTCTTAGAGTCTCCATAAATATGGATATCAAACTCACTCCTTGCATAGGTCTTGTAGTTGTGAGATACATGAGGTTTCCAACCAATATTTTGAACTGAGTTGAATTGGCATCTCATACTTCATCATCCTTGGTTAACTTTGTAGTTGTTGCAACTATTGTAGGGACAAGTTTTCGATTCTCCATCCTGAATATTTTCGGCAAATTTCTAGCATATTTATTTTGGAAAATAAAAATTTCTTTTTCAGATTGCTCAACTTCTATGCCAAGAAAATATTTCAGGAGACCAAGATCTTTCATCTCAAATTATTTCACCATGGTTGCTTTAAATTCATCCAATTCAAAGTCAGATGTATAAATCTTGTCATCAACATATAAGAAAAAAATCAAAAGCTATCCATCCTCATTTACCTTTTTGTATAAGCTAGGCTCAATTTTTCTTCTGAAAAATCCATTCTTAATCATCTAGCTGTGAATTCTTCTATACCAAGCTCTAGGCTCTTTCTTAAGTCCATAAAGTGCTTTATTCAACTTGTAAACTTTATCTTCTGTACATTCAACTTCATCACTTGGAGGCTGCTACACATAAATTTCTTCATATAGAATTCCATTCAAGAAGGTTGATTTCACATCCATATGATATAATTTCCATTTGTTCTGATATTTTATGGCTAGAAATGCTCTTATAGTATCCAATCTAGCTACTGGAACAAATGTTTCTTCAAGATATATTCCTAGTTGTTGTGTGAATCCCATTGCTATAATTTTTTCTTCAAATATGTCGATTTCATCTTTCTCATTCTACTTTTTCTTATACACCCACCTCAAACTAATGATATTTTTATCATTTGGTAAATTAACCAAATCCCAAGTGTCATTATTTTCAATAGATTCAATTTCTTCATCCATCGCTTGCTTCCAATTTTCATATCTAATTTATTCTTCAAACGAAGAAGATTGGAATGAAAACAATGAAAATTTTGAACTAACATCCAAATCCGAAAAATATTCTTTAAACTTCTCATCTTTCTCTTAACATTTCTTGATTCATCAACTGATTGACTACTAGGATAATTCTGGTATGTTGATCTACTCGAAGATCCATGCTGCTCAGAAAATCTTGGAGTCATCAGTGGTGTTTATTATTATGATTCTTGTTGCTCATTCTCTGCTACATCATCTTTCATCAATGGTGTTTGTGTATCAAATATTTTTTCTATAGTTTCATTCCATGACTCTTGTTCTTTGAACCCAAAATCTCTGTTAATTATGGTCTTCTTGGCGATAGAGTTATATAATTTGTAAGATTTTGACTGCTCACTATAACCAATAAATATGCATTTTTCACTTTTATCATCCAATTTTCCTCTTATCTCCTTAGGCACATGTGCACAAGTTACCCATACAAAAAATTTGAGATGAGATACACTTCAAGACGTACCTAACCATGCTTCTTTTGGTACTCTATTCATCGCACTCTTTGTAGGAGATTTGTTTATGACATAAACAACCCATGCAATGGCTTCTACCCAATGCTCATTAGACAAGTTTCTTCCTTTCAACATGATCATTGCCATGTTCACAATTTTCCCATTCTTTCTCTCAACCACACCATTCCGTTGCGGTTTGTATCTAGTTTTAAACTATCTCCTAATTCCATTTTGTTTGCAGTAATCATAGAATGCCTTCGAATCATATTCTCCACCGTGGTGTGACCTTAATACATTCATTTGTCTATCACTTTGGTTATATGCTAAGGATTTTAATTCTTTGAGCTTTGAAAAATTTATAGACTTCTGCTTCAAGAAGTAAATCCAAGTATTTATGCTATAATCCTACTATACCTACTATTAAAATTTGAAGATGAAGAAAAGTTATAAAGAGACAAAATTATTAGGAGAGGAAAGTAATATCTAAGTTTATTTCTTATATTAATGACATATATCTAATAAGTTACCTTACAAAGGAAGTGAAAAGAGCCATAGATTCAATGGGTTTCCTTCTCTTCAATTGCCATGTTACTTTGTAACGAAGTTGTCTAATTGAGTTGACTTTCAAGAAAATTTGTGGAGTTTGCAACCACATGTGCATAATAGTAAATGGTTTACTTCTTTTATAATTAATTTAGATGTCACTTGGCAACTAACTATAATATGTGGAACTCTAAATAGCCAATATTGCAACCTATCATGCCACAACATTCAAAATTAAATCATCAAACATTTATGAAATATGTTCTTCCTAGTTTATTTATCACTCTCTATCTTGTATCATCCAAAATTTCCAAACTTATATGTGCCTTATCCATTAATTTAGAGTCATCCATTCCATGTGTGTTGGTCCATTTTGTGTTCTCATACCCTTGCCTTGGAGTCGAGCTCTAAACATTTTGTTTGTAAGTTGGTCTTGTCCAAGTGCTTAAGTTATCCAATATTATGTAATGCTATTATTGTTGGAAAGGAAGAGGAGGTAAAGTAAAAATTTAACACATAAAACACACGAGTTGCGACTCTTCTATTGACCACACAAACTTAATTATTACAATGAGTCCAGTGAAGGGTATTTAAATTTTTTCAACTAGCGACTCACCTAAAATACCTTGAAATGCAACCACACACTTAATTAAACTATAATTTAACTCGAATTGAATGAATCTCTAAATTATCCAACTCCTCATGCAGTAGTAATTATCTTATTATAAAACTCCCTCTTAATTATAGACGCAAAACTAATACATGACTCATTACAACTCAAACATGCCTGTTGGTTTATGTCTCAAATAGGCTTACAACACCCAAGTTTTTTCTATGAAACTCAAACACATTTTTTTCAAAAATATATCAACCAATTGATCACTAGATTTATAAGGCTTCAAGTGAACTTCTCCATTGCTCGCCAGTGGTCTAATAAAAGGATATCTAGTCTCAATATGATTTTTCTTTTGATGAAACACATTATTCTTGGATAGCGACAATTGTTCAGGTGTTGTCAAAATATGTTGTTGTTGATCCTCATTGATTCTACTTGAGTCCATCCATTACTCTTCTTAACCACACTTCTTGACATGTTGATATTGCTGCTACATATTTTTCTTATACTAATGAAAGTGGTACAATAGGTTGCTTCTTAGATGCCCATGGAATCACACATGAACCAATATGGAACACATAACCAAATGTGTTGTTCCTATCATCCAAACTTCCTGAAAAATCATTGTATGTGTACCCAATAAAATCCTTCTTATTTGTGTTTGCATAAATTACGCAACAATATCTAGTTCCTACCATGTATCTTATAATTATTTTTCCTGCACTCCAATGTGTGTCTTTTTGAGTGTTCGTAAATATGGAAATCAAACTCACTCCTTACTTAGGTCTTGTAGTTGCGAGACACATGCGGCTTCCAACCAATATTTTGAATAGAGTTGGATTGACATATGATCATTCATCATCCTTGATTAAATTTGTACTTGTTGAAACTGGTGTAGGGACAGGTTTGAAATTCTCCATCCTGAATATTTTCAGCAAACCTATAGCATATTTATTTTGGCAAAAAAAAATTCCTTTTTCAGATTTCTCAACTTCTATGCCAAAAAAATATATCATAAGACCAATATCTATCATCTCAAATTATTTCATCATGCATGCTACTTTAAATTCATCCAATTCAAATTCACTTGTATAAACCATGTCATCAACATATAAGCAAGCAATCAAAGTTTGTTCATGCTCATTTACGTTTGTGTAAAAATTAGGCTCAATGATTCTTCTATAAAATCCATTTTTAATCGTGTAACTGTCAATTCTACTATACCAAGATCTAGGTGCATGCTTGAGTCCATAGATCGCTTTCTTTAGCCTGCAAAGTTTATCTTATTTACCTTCAAATTCATAACCTAGAGGCTATTGCACATAAATTTCTTCTTCTAGATAAATTTTATTCAAGAAGGTTGACTTCACATCCAAATGATATACTTTCCACTTGTTCTGAGCTATTGTAGCTATAACTTCTATTACAGTATCAAATCTCGCTACCAGAGAAAACTTTTCTCTAAAATCTATTCCCCAATGATGAGAGAATCCTTTTTCTACAAGTATTTCATTCAATCTATCGATTTCACCATGATCATTCAAATTTTTATTTTACACCCACTTCACATCAACAATATTTTTATCCATTGGTAAATTAACCAAATCCCAAGTGTCATTCTTTTCATTAGTTTCATTTTATTTACCCATGTCTTACGCCCAATTTTCCTCTCTGATTTATTCTTCAAATGAATAAGGTTGGAATGAAAATAATGCAAAATATCACCTAACAGCCAAATCATCATAAACATATTTCATACTTATCATCTTTCTCTTACAATTGCTTGATTCATCACCTGATTGACTGTTGGGGGGATTTTGGTCTGTTGATCTACTTGAAGACCCATGCTTCTCAGAAAATCTTGGAGTCATTTCCAGTGTCTATTCTTGTGATTCCGGTTTCTCATTCTCTTCTACATTGTCTTCGATTAATAATGCTTATGCATTGATTGTTTTTTCTACAGTCCCATTCCATGACTCTTGTTGTTTGACCACAACATCTATGTTAATTATGGTATTCTTGGTGATAGGGTTATATAATTTGTAAGCTTTTGACTGCTCACTATAACCAGTAAATTTTCACTTTTATCATCATATTTTTCTCTTATATCCTTAGGAACATGTGCATAAGTTTCACATCTAAACACTCTAAGATGAGATACACTGCAAGAAATACCTTACCATGCTTCTTCTGGTACTTTATTCATCACACCCTTTGTAGGAGATCTATTTATCACATAAACAACACATGAAACTCCTTCTGCCTAATATTCATTAGACAAGTTTTTTCCTTTCAGCATGCTCATCGCCATGTTCATAATTGTCATGTTCTTTCCCTCAGTTACACCATTATGTATCTACCTTAAAATATTAGGATTGGAGGAACAATATACCTACTATTAAATTTCGAAGATGAAGAAACGATATAAAGAGACAAAATTATTAGGAGAGGAAGGAAATATCTAATTTGGTTTCTTATATTAATGACATATATCTAATAAGTTACCTTACAAAAGAAGTGAAAAGGATGACCTTGAAAAATTACAAGAAATGATAAACTTATTGCAATCCTCGTAATCATAACCAACTTGGATGGAGGAGATGAACGTAAAATAGTAATAAATAATTATGAAATATTTTATATTTAGGGAATAATTATGAGGTATTATTTGAATAATGAAACACTGATGGAAATTATGGCTATGGTATTGCATAAGTATTTTCCTATAAAAACATGATAAGAATCACTATAAGGTCTAAATAAAGAAGATACTAACTCTGGAGAAGTTGTGGCCAACTAATTAATTTAGTTAAATGATTGAGATATGGACATAGGTCATTCTTAGAGTAGCTACAAAAATTATGGTGATATTAAAGGTAATAAACCTATGAGTTCCTATATGTGGAGAGTGATGCAAACAAGTTTAAAATTATGGAAATTTTATAAGCAAAAATAGGGAGGTAACTGCCTTAGCATAAAGGAAGTGATCTCCTATCCAATAAAAGGTTAGTGATAATTGGCCATGGTGCCTCACTAGGTTGAACTACGAAAATGTAATAAATCATATGACCAACTTCTGTGATGATAGTGAAGGAATGTCTCCCTCTTAAGGGCTAACTCTATTAAGGACATATACTAAGTGGATTGCGTAACATGAATGAATATTAAGAATTTATGGAAGGTTGACAGTGATGTATCATACAATTTAAGGTGTCAATATATGTAATAGCAAACTAGGAAACTCACATTTGGTGACATAGGATGATAAGTGAGGGGCAAAGAAATGTTTAAAGGTTTCAATGGTCAAAGATAACAACTAAAGTTTAAGAAGGAATGATACTAGAAATTTTATAATGATACCTTGAGAAGGTTTATGCCCAAATTTACTAAAAAATTAAGAATTGAATAATAAAGAGTGTACTTGACAAGTATGTACTTACTATTTCATGAGTGTATGGATGATATAATTAGGCTTCTGTTGTAACAACTACAAGAAACCAAAATTTTCAACTTTCACTAAATATTTGGAGTACCCTCTCTTGAACCCTCAAGGAATAATTTTCAATGCTTCCTCTAAGATTATTCATCCTCATGATCCCTCTTGGTAAATTTATACTTATTAAAATTTTCCAAAAGACATTTTTGTATATTATTGCAATAGGTCGTGTCATAAAACTACATCTCAAACATGTGATAAGTGTGCAATATCACAAGCTAAATTTTCCTAGCACAGTTTGTTCTACAAAAATGCGACTGTGAGTGGTCTTTCACACCGCCTTACTTGAACTCATGACCTATCTTGTGAAAGTGCATTAAATTTTTGAAAATTCATGCATCTGGTAGGAAATATATAAAGGGGTCATCCCCATATCATTATGCACTACTTCATTTTCCCTAAGCCCTCTATAACATGGTACAAGGAGCTCATGTTCATTGTGACCTACCTCTACATTCTATGCCAACTACAAGAGCAATTGGAACCCAGTGAGTTATCGTATCTTCCTCAATATATTTGCGATTGTTTCATTTTTCTTTAAAAAAATTCAATTTCCCTTTATCATTTCAGCTTCCTAACGCTTCACATTCTACCTTGCCTAACTTAATATATATAGTTGTATAACCCCTTTATATTCATAGTCTCTCGTATGCCTCAGTATTTCCATTTCCCCATACTTAGTTAATTTTTATCACAATCGCACATAGGCCTTACACTTAGCACTGTAAACCCTCTTCACCCTTCCAGAACGGTTGAATTTTCCACAACAGTCCTACCCAATTACTCAGCGATAAATACATGACCAAGCTATATTTTGCTACAACTTAGCCTTCCTTCCGCTGATAATATTTCACCCTTGCCTTATCGAATTTTTCCTCTTCTAGTTGCGACTGCGCAACATACATTCACACCTCATTTCATCACATCTTTCAACTTCTCTTGTGATAACGCTAACCCTTAGCAAAATTTATCTCCCCAGAATGTATTTATCCTATCTTCACATTGAGTACCCCTTATCACACCTTCCATTTGCAGTTTTCCATCAATCCTATCGCACCATGTTAAGACACTCAATGATACCTGCTAAATAAAAATGATTTTTTATAAATAACATTTCTATCCTGAATATATTCAAAACTCTAGGTACATTCGACCTTGATTGCTTCAACATATCCTTGTCAATAAGAGATATGGATCCACTAATGAAAGGTAAACCTGGCAAGGAGATAACTGAAAGTATCATTGAAGGAGTTATTGAAATCCCTATTAGTAGAGTGACTGTCTACACGAATATTTGTTGTTATATAGATAAATCAACATTTATGAGGTGGGAAAATATATTTCAAGAATTTTTTTAAATAGAGGAGTCTCGCTCATGAGGAAATTCACGATGTCTAATTCAATATCATAAATTCATTTTTTCATAAGCTAGAAACACATCTGACCATTCTTCCATGTGCTAATATGATCGAATGGATCATTCATCACATCAATGGAAAATATATCACACACAAGAACATTCATGGCACAACATTAGTGGAATACACATCATCAGATATTGTTGAATACTATACAAGTTGAATATGCAAATTCACTAAAACATCCAAGGATATATTTAAAACTTTGTGAAGATACATAAAAAATTTTATGCAATGAATTTATGGGATTTACAAAATGAAAATGCTGATAAAAGTATATCAAATGTTGGAAACTGTGTTATAGGATGTATGGGATACCACATGTAGAATTTTTTGAGGAAAGCTCGTTGTCTATGATATATACATGTGCCACTAGAGGAACTATTTTCAATTTGGCAGACATCCTAACATCTTCCATCTCTGCTAATGTTAAAAGAGAAAAGAATATATCTGGAAGAGAACAACCAAAATTATAAATTGCATTGTACTTACTAGATGCCATATGTGCAAGATGGGTGTTTGAATCAATAGGATGGAAGTGGAAATTAGATCAAGACATCCCAACTGTACACATCTACTACAATAATTTGTGGGGTACTAGATAAAAAATAATGTATGATAATAATTATGAAAACTTCATCTCAGCAATATATTAGAAACTATTTTATACAAAGCATCCCTCCATGTCATATAGGGCCAGGATGTCATTACAAGATGTTGGTGATTGGTTTAATCTTAGGGACTCGACATACATAAGTTTGTTTGGAGCTTATAAACCCCCTCATTAGTTGCCCTTTTTTTTCACTAACAAGATAACATTACCAGAGGTGGAATATCAACCTACAACATGATTAAAAAACACATTGGAAAAAGTAAAGAAAGATACACGGCTTACCTTCCCTTTGTGCATAGGAGATTACTGTATGAGAAATTTGAAAGAGGCAGAGGAAGAAGACAAAGACTCAAAATGCTCCAAGTTTAGTGAATTCATCTTTCTAAGGTATGATTAAAAATTTATTTACACCTATCTTTGAAAATAAATTAAGTATGGTTGGTCATATACTCCAAATATCGAGGCAAATGAAGACAAAGTGAAAAAAATCTTCAATGCCACCAAAGTTATTGAGGCATTCCAAGGAATTTTCCCTTCTCATAATACTAATAACCCATAAATTATAGAATAATAAAAATGAATAATTTTTCATACAAAATGATTCAAGAGAAAGAATATACAAATAAATAAAGATTAAATAATCAATGAGTAGAACGAGAAGAAAAAGATAAAGTATAGGAAGAAATGAAGAAAAGGTAGGAAGAAGTGGCAACCAAAAGGAAAGAAGAAGAATAGTTCACCAAAGAGAAAGAAGAACAAGAAAATAAAAAGTGAGAGGCAACAAGACAGAAAAAATTATAGGTAACAAGGAAGAAAAGAGAAGAGGAAGTAAAGCGAAAGAAGGAGGAAATGAAGAATAAAGAAGAAGAATTGTCAACGAAACTTTAAGAAGACAGGATTTCCAAATAATTAGTGGAAAATGAAGCAAAACAAGTCAAAATGAATGAGATATCACAAAAGGGAACATAAGTCCTGCTACCTCATCTATATTTCATGCCCCCCACACCTACCATTGGTGGGCATTTCCTACTTGAAGAAACAAGAGTCTCATTTGAAGAAGAATACTGGATATGTATCTCTCAAGTTTCAAATTTGATCAGTCCAAAAATATAATATCTCAAGAAAGGAAAAAGTACCTAGCAAGACAATTGGGTAACCCAATATCAGTGACTACATAGAAACATATAGTGATGAACACCACATGTAATCTTGTAGCAATAACTTTCGAAGGGGGGTCAAAATGTGAAGTTGTGTTACACTTTTTCCCCTTTTTAAGAGAAAATATCATATTTTTTCTGCTCTTCAACTTTTTGCAAGCCAAAACAATTTTTTCTGTTTAGAATTTCATTTTATGATAAAATTAAAAATTGTAAAAAATTTGATTAGCTTTCTATTACTTATTTTTTGGAATTGTTTTATTCGCATTTGATATGTCAACTTAACATTTATTTGAGTGTGTGTTCTTTAACAATCAAAGGATTCATAAAAATTCATGTTCAAACGTGTTGGTGTATTCTTTGAAAACTTTTTTTTTTTGAGACAATAAATGTGTTACAACAATCTAGACGAAGTCTACTTTGGTATCGTTATATTTATGAAACCAATTGATGCATATCATAATTACTACAATTTTTTGAACTGATCCAATATGAAAAAACTACATATTTTGAATATGTTTTGGCTCATGCGAAGTTTCTCAACTTATTAGTTATAAACTAAAAATCTAAAAACTACCCATTACAGACGACAGACAAATGTAATGCACCATAATTTTTTCAATTTTTTTCACAATGTATTTTGGAAGATACCAAATTTTGATTTTACTGAATCATAATGACCTTAAAAAACTATTTGCACCTTTTTTATTACAAAATTAATTAAAATTAGTAAATATTTATGGAATTCCATAAAATTTATATTTCTTGAAAGTAGATTGAATCCTGCAAATTCTTGTCTTGGTTCCGATAGTTAATTCATAAAGTTTGATGGAGTTTAATCATTTCAAAGTTGAAGAAATATGTTCAAAGCCGAGTTGTTGTGTATTTGCAGACGTGTTAGTTTAGCCGAACTTTTAAAAAAAGTTTGGCCGAATTGGTTTTTGCCATGCCGACCCATTAATTATAACAACACAAAAGTTTGGCCGAAGTTTTTATAGAAGTTCAGTTGAAATTTTGCTCGAAAAGTACGACAGCTGGAAATTTTGATGAAGCTCCTCCAAAAAAATAAATCGCAGCTATATAAATAGCTGAAAATAGAATCATTATTTTCACATATTTTAGCACATTTCTTCATTTGGGCTAATTTTGTAAAGGACTTTTTTGGGGCTTAATTTTTAAAGGAATCTTTTTGGGCTTAATATTGAAAGGACATTTTTTGGGACATTTTTTAAAGTGACATTTTTTTAGAGGTTTTTTGGGCTTAATTTTCAAAGGAATTTTTTTGGAGGTATTTTTTTCAAGTGACATTTTTTAGAGGTTTTTTGGGCTTCATTTTCAAAGGAAATTTTTTGGAGGTATTTTTTAAAGTGACATATTTTAAAAGGTTGGGCTTAATTTTCAATGGACAGTTTTTGGAGGTATTTTTAAAGTGACATTATTTTAGAGTAAGTGATTTGGGTTGAAGTAAATATTTTATAATGATTTTTTAAAGTGAGTTTTTGTCTAACTTTTTAAATGAATTTTTTTTGCAGGACTTGGAACGAAATATTCTGAGCTTCATTTCATTTTTAAAAGACATTTTTTTGGCAATATTTTTAAAGTAAGTATTTTGGGTTGAAGTATGTCTTTTGTGAAAAAAATTTAAAATGAATTTTTTTTTAAATTAAATCTTTTTTGGTTCTTTTTTTGATTGAGTTCTTCTCCAAATTTTGATGTAGTGAGTTTTTTTACAGGATTATGAAGGAAATTTTTTGAGCTTCATACTAAATTATCATGGGAAATCGAAGGAATTGCAAGAGAAAATATGATTCAACAAGAGACCCCGAGAAACGTAGAGAACATGAGAGAGAATATCGCAAAGAAAACATAGAATAACACTCAAATATTGAAAGATAAAATCAACCTCAACTAGAAGTTGAAGCAAGTATGTAAATGTAAATATTTAAAATTTGACTAGTGTATTATGAAACTTAATTTTTATTTGGTGAACTAATTTGAAAAATATCTTGCAATGTAAATAGAGAGAGATAATCCTCAAAATATTGATGATGAGATAGAAAATTTTTAAAGAGAAAGTGAAAGAGATATTGAACCAATGATTGAAGATGTTGAAAATGTCGAAAGAAATTCAAGTGAAGAAATTGAATCACCAGGTATATATATATATATATATATATATATATATATATATATATATATATATATATATATATATATATATATATAATGTGTATTATTTAAATTATACATATTTATTAATTTAATTATTTATTGAATATGTAAACTCATTATGTACATTTAATTCTAATATGTACAAATGAAATCAATATCAATGATGAAATATTAGAAAATGTTGACACTCACACATAGGGAGATAAAAAAGTTAACCATGTTATACGATATTGTGTTAAGCACAATATTGATTCATTCTTGAAAGATGAAACTATGGAAGTTCAAGCCTAAATGTTGAAAAGTCTCTTAACATCAAAGAAATTAAAAGAAGCTATGACCTTATTGGGTATTCAAAAATCAAGAAAAGATAAAAATAATGAACGAAAATGTGATAGAAATATAAATAGTGTTCTAAAGTTGATTGGAAGATCTAGAAAGAAAAGTGTTTTAGATGCACATCGAGCAATACAAATGGAAGTGGTTTCATCAAGTACTAAAGAGTATCTCTTGGTAAAACCTATGGCACAAGAATTAGGAACCTCACAAATATTTTTCACAAACATCATAAATTTCTATTGTAAATAGATGTAAATCATGAACCCGCTTGTTGGACAGCTATTTGTAGGCAACCATAAAAATATCGACTTTGAGAAGATGTTAAAAAAATAATATATGAATATTGGATGAAAAAATCATGTGTTTCACCAAAAGCAAGGGATGTGATGCAAAGAAGAATAACACAAAATTAGTATGAAGAACATGAAAAACATTTCCTGGACACCACTCAGATAGAGTTTTTCAAAAATTTCATAGAAGAGAATCATGAAATTAATGTCTCAATCAGTGCTTTTGTGCAACAAAAACCATGGTAATTTAAACCTATCACTATACGCAACACTTGTTGTTGCCGTTATCATGTGGAATTTTAGTTATATTATGATACATTCCTTAATTTTGGTAAAACATTTTGGAAAGATTCACCTCCTCCTTCCACTATCCATGATTTTATATCTCAAATTCTATGTGGAAGAGAAAGCCATGAATTATTTTACCAAAAGAAATGTATTGGTGGTAAAAAATGCGACGATTGTGAAAATTTGACTAAATTTCAAAACAAATATCATACCGATATAAATGATCAATCATTTTCCAACATAAAATTGAAACGGAAGAGATATGAATATATTCATACATCGATTGGTTCAAGTAGTATTACGAGTGCTAAAATAATTTATTTACGAGAAGAAGAATTTTTGTGATAGATTTTTTGAGAAATTTTGAGGCAAAAATTTAGAAATACACCAAGCCTTTCCATAGATTTTGATGAAAGGACTTTCAATTCAGAAAATCCCATGAATTTTTTCCTCCAGGGACCATTTTGTCAATAGTTGATTTTGCAGAAAACTACACATTTGTTCCACAAAAAGAAATATAGAGTGAATAATATCATTCTGACCAAGTATCCATGCATGTCAATATTCTATATAGACATTCTAAACACATTTTTTATCATATAGAAATTAGTGGTGAAAATCGGTATGTTATTAAATAATATCACTTTTATATCAGTGACAATCGTACACATGATACATATTTTGTACAACATTGTTTTGAAAAGATTTATGACTCCTTGAAAAGTCATGAAATAAAATTCAATGAACATTGGATATGGTCAGATGGATGTGCAGGTCAATTCAAATATTCACGATCATTCTTTTGGTTACGTCATCTTCATATGAAAACCTACATTAAACATTGTTGGAATTTCTTTGAGACTGGTCATGAAAAAGGAGAACATGACAATGTCGGGGCATGTATAAAGCGAGCACTTCGAAGATATCAAATACACCACTCTGAAATCTGACTTGTCTCAGCTAAAAAAGTTGTTCAATGGTGCATCGCTGCGCTAAGCCATGATATTAACTAATCAAGGGAAGTAAAAAGGTGCAAGATTTAATTTTTAGTGGATTTATAATTTTAAACATTATTTATCACAATGATTATCTTTGATGGTATTTTTAATAACATATTTATATTCTTGTTTGAATTTTCCATATAGGTGTTTTTGGCTTATTGAGGTCCAAGATGTAGATAGATTGATTGGGGATGACGTTGAAACAATAAAAGGGACTCAAAAATTACATTCAACTAAAACAAAGCTGTGCAAAAATCTGTTTGCATTGAATAAAAGAAAATATAAATTTTTTTGTCATGTTTGTATAGACAACACAAAATCCAATGATGTTTGTGAAAACAAAATTTATGTAAAAGATTGGCAACATACAGAACTAAATACAAAGGGGAAAATGTATGTTGCAAACTTTGAAGAAATGAAATCAGAGGATACTACAGTATCATCCTACGGTGATCGAGTTTTTGATATTGTTAGATAAGGTAACATTTCAATTGCTTTCAAATGATAGAGATCTATAAATAGATAATAAAATCAATTACACATGTTAATTTTAAAGTTAATTTTTCATGTTAATTATTATCTAAATTTAATTGTATGTTTGTTTTATTGTGCCGAAAATGTTTTTGTTGTAGTTGCACCTACTACCAATGATGAAAATATGAAGTATTATTTTATGGGTTGCATTTAACGAAAGATGAAATTATTGGAAAAATTATGATGATAACGTGTTTACATATGAAAAAGGGTCTATTATACTGAAAGCTTATTTTCTCCAACAAATTCATCAAATTCGGGATTTTTTTTACTTTCAAGACTATGAACCTGATGTCATAAGTTTTCAATATAGTCACCTTGTGTGTGTAGCACACATAAAGTTGATAGAAGTTCAATCCAAGAAAAAATTGAAAATTAAGAAATAGAAAGTGTCAAAAGCCAATCATGAACACATCATTGAAGATGGCATTCCCTTATAATTTTTTTGATTAAAATCCTTAACAATTTCTTCACTTTGGATTCATGTTTTAGAACTTCCAGAACTCAACTAAAAATTGAACTAGCCTTTTTTTTGTGCATTCTTAAGTTTTACACTTATTATAATTTATGTATATTTTATGTTATATGTACAAGTGTTTGTACATGTAAATTGTTTTGGTACATGCACATGAGTCATTAATACACATGTGTACACATAAACATGTATATTATCTTGTCTTAAATGATTTCATACATTCTCTGGTATAATTTTTGATAATGTCATTATTGCAAAATGTACATATCTGTGTATCTAGCATAGTTGATATAATGCAAATTTTAAGTTGCACGATTTTGTTTTAGATGTATCTGTTAAGAAAATTATAATATTCATTCTTGAATGCAAAATGTGTGGTACGTGTTTTGTAATTTCCAGTTTACTTTCAACTCAAAGTAGCTTCTCTATGTACATTAATGAAAAATGTTGTGTAGTAGATATATGTTTTAATGCAAGTTTAATATTTTCTGATTGTTTGACATATCTACGAACACCTAGAATTTTATGATTTTTTTTAGATATATAAATTGACACGTATTGTACTTCAATAATTTTTACATATATTCAAACATGTACTTCAATCATTTTTATGTCCATATATTATTGTGAACTTAAATATGTAAAACCATCTATGATTGTTTTAAATGACATGTATGATCATGAAAAATGTACTTAAATATCACCTAAATAATATATGTATCATAAAATTATATAACATTCACATACATGTTCAAATGCATAACATGTACCAATGTCTTTGTTAAATGTAATTTGAAATTTCCATCTAGATTCATTTTATATTTAACAAATAAAATGACAACTGGAGTTTTAAAAACAAAACATTATGTCACAACATGTGAGCACATGACAAATAAAGTTCAACTATCCAAAATATACATGTGTTTTGTAATTTGAAATTTCCATCTAAATTCATTTTATATTTAACAAATAAAATGAAAACTTGAGTTTTAAAAACAAAACATTATATCACAACATGTGATCACATGCCAAACATAGTTCCACCATCCAAAATATACACATACGTGTTTTGTAATTTGAAATTTCCATTTAGATTCATTTTATGTTTAACAAATAAAATGACAACTTGAGTTTTAAAAACAAAACATTATATCACAACATGTGATCACATGCCAACTATAGTTCAACTATCCAAAATATACATGTGTTTTGTAATTTGAAATTTCCATCTAGAGATTCATTTTATATTTAACAAATAAAATGACAACTTGAGTTTTAAAAACAAAAAATTATATCACAACATGTGATCACATGCCAAATGTAGTTCAACTATCCCAAATATATACATGTGTTTTGTAATTTGAAATTTCCATCTAGATTCGTTTTATATTTAACAAATAAAATGACAACTTGAGTTTAAAAAAAAAACATTATATCACAACATGTGATCAAATGAAAAATGTAGTTCAACTATCCAAAATGTACATATGTTTTGTAATTTGAAATTTCTGTTTAGATTCATTTTGTATTTAACAAATAAAATGACAACTTTAGTTTAAAAAAAAAAACAACTTGAGTTTTAAAAACAAAACATTATATCACAACATGTGATCACATGCCAAATGTAACTATCCAAAATTTATAATCATTCTTGTTAAAAGTAAATTTAGTTTGAAAATATATCCCAAATGTAAAATATGTCCAAAATTTATATCACATCAACAATAAAAGTAAATAGATATAACAATGTATAGTGTTACACATATCAAGTTATATAGAAAAGTAAATATGACTGCATAAATAAGACAATATAGAAAAGTAAATTTAAGACCATCTATCAAATAAAATGTTGCACATGTGCATCATCAATAAAATAGAGATGAATACAGTGTCTTTTCCAACAACGTCCTGAGCCTCGTTGTGTTATGCTCTGAAGAATGGGGAACCTGTACACAACGTGTACAAACATTAAAATTTAATGTTTTGAAATTGAATTAGAATGTAGAACTTCCTGTAAAAAAAATAAAATGAAAAATAAAAATCATGCAATACCTCATGTAGTTCCCTCTCCATTGTCTTCTTTTTTTCGTCCATTAATACATCCTCCACAGTAAACTCTACAATATATATATATATAATTTTCAAACGAAAATGCATAAAATAATTCGAAATATTATTAAAAAAAAAGTTAGACAACTTGTTCAAATGGTGTGGATGTTCCTATCTCCATCATAGAATCCATCTCTAGAGTCCATGGAGAACGTAAATCATCTCCAAAAACCTAAAATTCAAAAATTTTAAAAGTATAAAATACTCAAGATCTAGATCTCATTTTTAATGAAAATTTTGAACTTCAATTTATAACTTAAACATATAAGTTAAAAATTGAATAATTGTGACGGTGAATTTGGCACATCTCCTAACAGGGAAGAACAGGGTGGCTCCAAATGAAAATCATGTCCACAAACCTAAAATTCAAAAAATTTAAAACTGTAAAATAACTCATGATCTAGATCTCATTTTTTAATGGAACTTTTGAACTGCAATATATAACTTAAAAACATAAGTGAAAAAATGAATACTTGTGACAGAGGATTTGGCACATCTCCTAACAGAGAAGAAGAGGGTGGCTCCAAATGAAATCATGTCTGCAAACCTCAAATTCAACAATTTTAAAACTGTAAAATAACTCAAGATCTATATCTCATTTTTTAATGAAACTTTCAATTCAATTTATAGCTTAAAAACATATTTAAATTAAAAATTATTCATACTTGTGACGGTGGATTTGGTACATCTCCTCACAGGGAAGAAGAGGGTACCTCCATCGCAAAACATCAGACGGAATCAGAATCGATTAATATTTAATTATATACATGTACATGTGTACACAATTATTTATTTTAAAAATATGTCATCATTTCCCGATATAATAATAGATTCAAATAATTTTACATCAACATCATGAACACTTAAAAAATTCTAACTTTTTCCAACATATCATCTTGATTGTGAGAACCTGAAACTTCGACCGTGATATTAAAATATTCATTCATCAAGCTTAAGAACTGCAAATGGTGTTCTCTTATATAATACATTTTTGTTAGATTAACATATACAGATAAATGTATGTATATTTATTTATTAAAAATTGTACATGTATTAAAATATTCACCCTAACCATTAACATATACCGATCCCGTGCTCTCTTCCTCATGAATAATTAAGTCCTGCTAACCATTGCGACAATTCATTGCATATGCTTTGAGCTCTTCAATACTCATGTTGTCTATCTCATCATATATATGATACACAAAATTATCATATGCATTCTCTCGTGCTCTTTGTCAATTCATACAAACATCAATTCCACTAAGTCCACTCTCAACATTGTTTATGATAACATCCCTTGCTTCTCGACTAATTTGAGAAGTGTCATCCATCTCTGACTGCAAAGTTTCCACATGAAGAGGTCAACATTACAGTGGTGGCTCAAGGTGAGGCAACTCAGCATCATGCTTAGCGCCCCTACGGTCACATAATCGACCTTTCCCAAGACCAAAAAATTTAGAGGGAAGGTCATTACAATTCGGTTTCATTCTCAAAAAGAATTTTTCATAAAATAATTTTGCAAAACAAAGAGGAACCTCATCATTCCATGGTAGTCTTCACTAGGCAGTGGGGCGCCTATCATACAAATGGCAAGCTATATCAGGGTGCTTGAAATATTTCACCTTTAGCATCTTTGTTTTTAGCCCTTCTTTTAAATTAAACATAGAATTGGCCATTTATTTTGTAGCTATGTGTTTAACATCCTTCCATGTATCGGGACCCATCAATTTTTCATTTATTTTCCTCATCACTTCTAAAAAAGTATCAGTGGTTGGGCCAATATTTTTGTACACATCTACATGTGTGCTTAAAGAGTCAGTAATTATTTCTAAGCTTTCTCGACTCTTAGCAGGGAGTTTTAAAGGCACAAGATCTTTCTTCAATTTTGAATAAAGATAATGACACCCTTGTAATGTGCATTTCCAGATGTTTGTTTCCCAAGGTAAATCAGAAATGTCAAAATGATAAGTCGTGGTTGGTGTACAACCTTCTTCTTGAATAACATGTTATGGCCTACATCTTTTTTGAGCAAAATTTTCACCCTCTGCATCAATATATAAAATTTTGTATAAATAAAAAAAACATGTACACAAATTTGTACAAATTGAATCAAAATAATATTAAGATTGATGGCCACCTCGAGATGGCTGGGTAGCATCATGCCCACCCTGAGATCATTGAGAACCAGAATGACCACTGTTTGGTTGATAAAGAACATTATCACCCATTGACTGGCCATCGGGGGAATGCATATCACCACCCTCACGCAATTGGCCATAAGGGGAATGTGTACCACCACCACCCTCATGCGACGAGAGAGAAACTTCATAAAAATATATGAATTTATAATCAATTCAAAAATACATACATACATATAAATAAATGCACATATGATTGATTAAATTGTGTGAACCATACCATGAATGCGTGAACCCTGGCCATGCTCAATTGATAGAGTAGATACTCTTAGCCTCCTAACTCCTAAAAAATAAAAAATGAAATTTATTAAAAACTAACTTAACTCACAAAATTTATAAAAAATCAATTCCATATGTATACATGTATGTACATGGGGATAAAGTGATATATATATTCAATATAAAAAATAAATTCCACATGTATAAATGTACGTATGGAAATAATATTATATATTAAAATGTCATTTAGAAACATGCACATTCAGTGTAAATACTGTGAACATACCTCGATCCATTATTCCCCTCTCTCGTAGAGGCATGGGATTTTATTGATCTTCGCCTTTCATCCTCCATGATATATATATGGATCTCTACAGTGGACATTTACAATTATTTTTAAAATTACTATTTAAAATAAATCAAAAATATTTCAAAAAATTAATGTAATTTAGTACACAAATGTTGAGCACAAACATAAATTATGTAAAACACAAATTTCAAAGCAAAAATTGATGTGTGAAACTCATTTAAAAAAAAAAATCATTGAATTTCTCACATTTTAATTTTATAAGACATGCAGTTCACCAAGTCGCGCTTACATGGTGGGAGCACACTTGGTATATAATTGAAAAAACACATGTTCATTAAAAATGACGCATTTATAAGTAAAAAACACACACATATCAAAGATATGTTATAATGTCCATCAATAATTTTTTACGGAGAGCATCTCAACACTAATTCATCTTTAAGAGATGAATCTTGAATTGGAATTTCCCCACATAATACTAATTCATCTACTAATTCATCTTTGAAAAATGAATCTTGAATTGGCATTGCCCTACATAATACATCACCAGACATCTTATTAACATTTGCATAATGTCTTATACTAAAAAATTGAAATTGTCTAAAATTATTGTTTTCTTTTCCATGTAGTTGTCTTACCCTCTCCTTCTTAACTAGGTACGTGCCTTTCATTTGGTTGCACACAAGTTCAGAAAGGGTGAAAACTACAATTCCATTTGATCCATAATCCCTAGCTATTCCCAAGCCTTCTATCAATGCAATATAATATGCTTCATTGTTTGTTGTTCTTCCCCGTATATTCAATTTCCTTTGGAGTACCATTTTAGTCGCAATATTGCAAAGAAAATATGTAATCGCTACTTTCCCTGGATTGGGATAGCAAGGAGCATCTATATATAATGTCCATTTTTCAACCATGTTTAGTGGACTTTTTGATCCCTGAAAAAAATAAATTCAATAAAATATATTAAATGAACATTTATTGCAAATGGACAGGGAAAATAACATGTACATGGTTTTCCTGAAATTTTATGGGTGAAATTGCATGTACATGGTTCCCAAAATAGTAAAAAATGCCTTAAAGTTTATGGGATAAATGACATGTACATGGTTCCAAAAAAAACTAGCAAATGCCTTAAAGTTTATTGGATAAATGGCATGTACATGGTTTTCAGAAACACTAGCAATATCCTTATTGAAAATGCCTTAAATTTTCTTGCAAATGCCTTAAATTTTATGGGAGAAATGACATGTACATGGTTTCCAAAAACACTAGCATTTTCCTTAAAAATATAGTAAATGAACATTTATTATAAATGACTTAAATTTTATTGAAAATTCCTTAAATTTTATGGGAGAAATGGCATGTACATGGTTTGCCTTAAATTTTATGGGATAAATGGCATGTACATCGCTTCCAAAAACATGTAAAATTCTTTTAAAATATATTAAATTAAAGTTTATGGGAGAAATGACATGTACATGGTTACCCTTAAAATTTTCCTTAAGTTTATGGTAGAAATGACATGTACATGGTTTGCCTTAAAGTTTATGGGAGAAGTTTAATGTTTGAATTAAGTTGATGGGAGAAATGACACGTACATGGTTTGCTTTAAATTTTATGGAAGAAATGACATGTACATGGTTTGCCTTAAATTTTATGGGAGAAATGACAACTGTACATGGTTTTCCTTAAATTTTATGGGAGAAATGACATGTACATGGTTTGCCTTAAAGTTTATGGGAGAAATGACATGTACATGTTTTGCTTTAAATTTTATGGGAGAAATGACATGTACATCCTTTGTCTTAAATTTTTCCTTAAGTTTATGGGAGAAATGATATGTACAAGGTTTTCCTTAAAGTTTATGGGAGAAATGACATGTACATGGTTTGCCTTAAATTTTTCCTTAATTTTTATGAGATAAATTACATAGAAATGACATGTACATGGTTCCCAAAACACTAGAAAATGCCTTAATGTTTATGGGATAAATTACATAGAAATTACATGTACATGGTTCCTAAAATACTAGAAAATGACTTAAATTTTATGGGAGAAATTACATAGAAATTACATGTACATGGTTCCCAAAATACTAGAAAATGCCTTAAAGTTTATGGGAGAAATGACATGTACATGGTTTCCAAAAACAGTAGCATTTTCCTTAAAAATATATTAAATTAAATTTTATGGGAGAAATGACATGTACATGGTTTGCCTTAAAGTTTATGGGAGAAATGACATGTACATGGTTTTCCTTAAAGTTTATGGGAGTAATGAAATTGAAATGGCATGTATATGGTTCCCAAAACACTAGCAAATGCCTTCAAGTTTATGGGAGAAATGACATGTACATGGTTTAAAAAAACACTAGCATTTTCATTAAAAATATAATAAATTAAATTTTATGGGAGAATGACATGTAGATGGTTTTCCTTAAATTTTATGGGAGAAACAACCTATACATGGTTTTCCTTAATGTTTTCTTTATGTTTATGGGAGAAATGACATGTACATGGTTTTCCTTAAAGTTTTCCTTAAAGTTTATGGGAGAAATTACATAAAAATTACATGTATATGGTTCCCAAAACACTAGAAAATGCCTTAAAGTTTATGGAAAAATTACATAGAAATGACATGTACATGATTCCCAAAACACTAGAAAATGCATTAATGTTTATGGGAGAAATGATTTCATTAAAAATATATTAAATTAATGTTTATGGGAGAAATGGCATGTACATAGTTTGCATTAAATTTTATGGGAGAAATTACATGTACATGATTTGCCTTAAAGTTTGCCTTGATTTTATGGGAGAAGTGACATGTACATGGTTTTCCTTCAATTTTTCCTTAAATTTTATGGGAGAAATGACATCTAGAAATGCCTTAATGTTTTCCTTGAGTTTATGAGAGAAATCACATGTACATAGTTTTCCTTAAAAATTTCCTTAAAGTTTATCGAAGAAATGACATAGAAATGACATGCCTTAATGTTTGCCTTGAGTTTATGAGAGAAATGACATGTGTGCATGGTTTTCCTTAACGTTTTCCTTAATTTTTATGGGAGAAATGACATAGAAATGAAATGTACATGGTTCCGAAAACACTATCAAATAACTTAAAGTTTATAGGAGAAATGATATGTACATGGTTAGCCTTAAAGTTTGCCTTAAGTTTATGGGAGAAATGATATGTACATGGCTTGCCTTAAAGTTTTCCTTAAGTTTATGGGAGAAACGACATGTACATGGTTTTCCTGAAAGTTTTCCTTAAATTTTATGGGAGCAATGACATATAAATGGCATGTATATGGTTCCCAAAACATTAGCAATTGCTTTAAATTTTATGGGAGAAATGACATGTACATGGTTTTCAAAAACACTAGCATTTTTCTTAAGGATATATTAAATTAAATTTTATGGGAGAAATGGCTTGTACATGGTTTTCCTTAAAGTCTATGGGAGAAATGACATGTACATGGTTTTCCAAAATACTAGCATTTTCCTTAAGAATATATTAAATTAAAGTTTATGGGAGAAATGACATGTATGTTGGGTTTGTGTTATACTCTTTCCACCACTAGTCACGCACGGGGGGGTCATAGGGGGGCCAACATCCACCCCTGTTCGGGGTCTAGGGCAGCATCCCAGGAAAAAAAATTTGGACCTTATTTTTTGGTGGGAGAACTCGCCCATGGTTTTGTGCATGGGTTTGCACATGGTTTTGGGGCAGATGGTTTTTGGCCCCTGGTATTTTGTAGATCCGGTCAAGGGAACTACAGTTATGTTCTAATCCAGGGTTAATGGATTGGGGTTTATGTATGCTTTGGCATGTATATATGTGTTGTAACACTAAAAGGAATATAATGAAAAATCAAGTTGGTCGTCCCGATTTGGGATCTAGGGAAAAATCTCTATGTATATATGTTTTATGTTTTATGCTCTCGCTATTGTTTAAGATTTGTTTGAAAATAATTTCTATACAGGGTTAAAACCTACAATGTACATGGTTTTCCTTCAATTTTAAGGAGAAATGACATGTACATGGTTTCAAAAAACATTAACATATCCCTTAAAAATATATTAAATTAAATTTTATGTGAGCAATGCACAAATTTCATGGGAGAAATCACACTAGCAAATGCCATAAATTTTATGGGAGAAATGTACAAATTTTATGGGAGAAATGACATGTACAGTGAGTTTTGGTAATAACTCACTGTTCACACACATATATGAACATATAATTTCCATTTCTAAGCTTTTTGATATTGCTAACTATAATTGTCTATATTTTCACATTACCTCATGTTTTTGGTGTCAATGGTATTTAAAAAATGGTTTTATGCCTCACGTTTGTGTTGATATTGATAATTTTCCAAACCCATTCATATAAATCATAAAATGTTATGTGAAAAATGGTTTTCTGCGACATGTTTTGTGCTGATATTGATAATTTTCCAAACCTATCCATATAAATCATAAAACTTGGACTAAAGGGATATTGATAATTTTCCAATCCCATCCATATAAATCATAAAACTTTGACTAAAAGGAAATGATTGTAGTAAAATGTATAAAAATTATTGTAGTAAAATGTATAGATACAAGAAATAAAAAACTATGGAGAACTTCCAAGGGAGAGAATTAATAACGTTGCACCAACTAAAAATTAAATTTAAAAACAAAAAAAAACCATAAAAAAAAAATCATAAACCATAACACCTTCTCACCTTCGCTTTCTCCCCTCCTCGCCCTTGCAACAATGAGGCATCAACAGAGTAGTGAGACAAAACCATAGTAGCACAATGGAGAGATAGCAACAGAGCGAGACCAAAACAGAAAAGAGTAGCGATACTGAAATAGAGCCACATGTTTTGTGTTGATATTGATAATTTTCCAAACCCATCCATATAAATCATAAAACTTGGTCTAAAAGGAAACGATTGTAGTAAAATGTATAGAAATGATTGTAGTAATATGTATAGAGACAAGCAAACACAAATAGTGGACAACTTCCAAGGGAGAGAATTAATAGAATTGCATCAAATGAATAATTTAAATTATAAGAGAACTTCATACATCTATCAATATGCCACGGACTTCAAAAATGATTACAGAATCACAAAATAAATTCAAAAAGGATGACAAGGCTTTCGACATAAGAGAACATTAGGAAAACCCTCAAAATATTGCACACATCAACATAAGAGAACATTAGGACAACCCTAAAAATATTACACACATCAAAGACAGTGGGTTCAATGAATTATATCAGTGAACATAATGCTTGTAGAATTCTCTTTGGAATTAGGGTGACCTGTACTCTAAACCCATCAGTGCATGCATAGTGAATTTTCATATTATCCTAAGCATAGTTTACTTTACAGATAGGTCACTCTATTCATCTTGTTTATTATTATATCCCAGAGTTGGATTCATTTACAGATAATGATGAAAAGAAAGAATATACCCATGCACCTTTTCTTGAGTAGGAATCACATAATAAACCTTCTATAGCATAGAATAATGACTAAATAACAGATAATAATGAGATAATGACTAATAATAGAGAATATAAATAGTAACACTAAGTAGATAAAGTAGTGTCTAAATTATGTGTTATTGCTTACGAAATTTACTATCCAGTTAGTGGCACTTACTGCTAAAACCTAATCATACACGATGTCAAATAATTCTACATGTGTCGTACCATGTTTCCTTAACCATATACTAAATATCACTATTCTAGAGGCATGGTAAGAGAAATTAGTGCGCTTACTCATTAAGGAGAAATACAAAAAAGACTAGTATGTGTTTTAACCAGTAAAGACATACTCTGAATGGTGGGTGAGGGTGAATAATTAAATGGTAATGAGCCTCATAACAAATAATGGGACTGATTGATGATTGATAGGCCAAATCATTAGGCTTTTGGAGGGGATGCCTTCAGAGACTAGCTTATTAGTCTGTACCAGTAAGCCGCCATATGTTGGACTAGCTGAAATCTTAGCTCTATGGACACTTTCTTTCTCTCTTACTTGTCGTAATAGTCACCTTAGTATTAACTGTTAGCAGAGTTGTATTTAAGAAGTGCCATGTGAATCTACAGGGAAGGTAAGTAAGGAAGGGTTCTATTTCATTTTTTTCTTGCTTTATTCTATTCCATTTTTATAATAAGCTCGGTGATGTCCTGCGTAAGGGTATATGAAAATAAAAATGGGCTTATATAGTTAACCACTATATTACCCAGAAGAATGACATGTAAAAACACTTCATTATCACTCAAGCTATCTGTAATATATTACATGTATGGGTAAGTTGATCAATAATAGTTCTAGCATGAATTACTAGTCTAAGCTTAATGTATACTATATTTTAATTTCTTTCTTCATGCATGGATTATGTTAATCTATTGATTAGTACAAATATTAGAGCATAGTGAACCCAGGTTAAGTTATATTTTACTTATATGGATATAATTACTGTAAATACATGGATTGATAGTGCTTATGAAACATGATATTTACATAGCTTGCAACAGGTTAGCTATTGACTAGTAATCCCATTGATTCACTCTATTCATTACTATAAGGATATGTACATTGTACTACGAGTAAATATATAAGAAATAATTGTAATTAACATGTGCTTGTTTCGCGCTTAGTATTGAGATCACTATTGAATTGTTATGTGTACTTATATAACTCGATCATGCTAATCACTACTACTAATGAAACTACTATGTTACCCTTATAAGCATTCATGTAATTAAACTATAGTAGTAACAACTATCATTAATCATTACAAGAGTAAGCTTCTAAATGATTAATTTGAATAAATGATCAGTGGATTAATATATGAACTGTATCATTAGTATAAGGGATATAGAATCTATTAAATCCTAGGCAGCGAGAAATACTTGGAAACGATGAGCAGACAATGAGAGAACACATGTTGAGTAGACAGTGAGAGCACGCATGGTGAGCAGACAACAAAAACACTCATGAAGAGTAGCAAACACACCTACAAACTGCAAACACACCTGCAAAAATAGAAAATTAAAATTAAAAAACATAAAAGAAACATTAAAAAAAATAGAGCATAAAAATAACAAAGTCTCACCTTACCCTGCTCCCCTCCTCACCCCTTCAATAGCCAGACAACAACACAGCAGTGAGATAGAAACAGAGAAATGCAATGGTGAGACAAATAGAACAGTGGGACAAACATAGCAGCGAGACAAACAAAGTAGCGAGACAAACAAAACAGAGCAGTGATACAAACAGAGCAGCGCAATGGTAACGAAAACTTGTTGCGGTATCGGGGGTTGTATATTTATAACAAAAAGGTTTGGCTAGACTATTAGTTCAGCTGAACTGTTGTTGCCAGTTTTCCCATCTTCGACCAAAAATATGTTTACCCATGCCATCAATACACCATCAATGTTAACGACATAAATAGTTTGGAAAATTATTTCCAAAACATCGGCCAATCATTCTAAAATTTTGGCAGAACTTTTTAAAAGTTTGGTCGAACTGTGGCGAAAATGAAATTTCAGAACACTTTTCTCGGGAAAGTGTAACCCACCTTTGCATTTTTACCCAGGGTTCACATTCTCTACTACTACTAAGAATAATATGGAACATTTAGTCAATGAATTAAAAGAATTAAAAGAGATATTGGACATTGCATGACAATACAATGATAATTTATGTGCAAAGAATCAAAATTTATTGACTATGAGTACCCATAAGGATGATTTTCGGGGAATGGCCTTAAAGGAGACAAAAGTGTTAGAATAAGTCATGAGGAGAGATTACGATGAGATTATTCTCCTCCATAAATTATTATATACATTACTAGAGATGCACGATGACCTTAGACGAAAGGGAGAATTAGTGTAGTCCATAACAAAAATATATCACATATATGGATGGAACGCAGAGTACCTGGATACACCAACTAAACTATCAATGAGATATATAATGGGTAAAAAATGAGATAAGGAAAAGTTAGAATGTCCTTGTAATCACATGAAAATTTGGGAAGGGATATGGCTAGAAAATTAGATGCATATCAATCACTTCATAGCGCTTTGGAAGCCTTTATCAAGGCACACAAGATACCCTCCTCCATCAGTGCACCAGGGGTAGTAAGACTTGAGAAGGAAATTCAAGAAGAGTTCCAAGAGATGTTAAATGAAATGAAATAGGTTTTTGTACAAAAGTATTTGGAACCTGCAAGATAATTCATTTCCAAATATATCACGGAGTTGAAAAAGTTGCATATTAGGCTCTCGATGATTTTGGGTCAATTGCAAATAAACATGAACATCTTGCTTCTGGATCTTGTCATGTGTGAGATGAGCTTTGATAGATTATTATAAAAAAAATCAATCCCATGGCCTATGAATACAAATCATGGCATTCTTACTTGACACAACAATTGCAAGTCAAACCTCCTCACATGGCCATCATAAAAATGGTTCCAGGAAACTATTTTGTATTTACTTAGTTTTCATGTAATTTTAACATTAAGTAATTTTTAAATTCGAAACAAAATTTAAATTGAATTTGTAGACAAACGAAAAGTCATGAGGGGAGGTGAAGAATCACCCCATTTGGTATAAATCTACCCTCGTGTCTTTGAAAAGGACTTTAATTTTTGGACTCTTTAAGCACTTTGTAGATGAAAGCTAGTACATTTGTTTTTAGAGATCAAGTGATATTTTGGTATTTCCACTATTGGATCTCTTTAATGCTTGGTGAAATCGTGTATTAGATATTTCAAATAATTTTGAGAATCTCTTTGAGCCACGACAATCAAGTTGAGCATCATAAGAATTATCTTGTGGTGATAGAATGGTATGTGATTGTTATTCATGTTTTAACAATTAATGAACTATTTTTTTAATTGAGACTCTCATCTTTGTTGAGATCATTTGTTGATTTATTCTTCCATGATCGTTGTTAGTTGAGAACTAATGCACAATTGATAACATATATTTTTCTTCTATTCATGTCTCTTAAATGAAGTTTGCTAACAACCTTTCTTTAATATTCATGTTCCTTTTCTTTAGCTATCTATACATTATTTATATATTTTTCTTAAAATATTTCATAAAACTATTCTAACTTGTTTTCTGTCAGAATTTTTATCGATTTTCTTTAATCTTTGTCATCTCGTCAAAAACCATTTAATAAAAAACATGGTGGTAGTTGGGCCCATATACCATATGTGACTCCTATTTCAAAATCTGTAAGGTCTATATGGGACTTGACATTGGGGATATCTCCCTATCATTAGTGGTACATTTTGACATGTCAACAACTTCTTATAGAGAAAATTATCAAGTTAATTCCATTTGATTTGAATGAAGTTATGTCTAAAGAAAATCAAGCATATAAATTCTTTTGTGAATGATAATGGTGGTAGTGGTTCCATGTGCTTAGATCCAACCTAAATCTTATATGGATGTTAAATGATGTTATTACATTAAACGTAGGAGTTGGCATTAATTATTTATGTAGGTTGGTGAATTTGATTGTACTGATGAATCATGATAGGAATTCTCATGATGCTTGATGGTTGTACACGTGATATGTGCAGAGAAGATTATTCATATTTATGATGTGTTTCCATTTATTATGTAAATGCAATGTTACATATTTTATATAGATATGTTTATCCTATAATATTATGATGGTATTTGATGATGTGATGGAATGTGATAATTATATGTAGCTTTGATGAGATGCATGAGCATGTGGTACCCTACTATTCAATATGTAATGATAACAATGATGTAGTGTTTTCATAAAGACATGCATGATTTTCATGTGGATTATTTTATATCATATTATGATGTTATAACTAATGCATTAGTTACATGTTGTGACCTAGTCGCTTCCTAGGAAATCCACCAATGAGTCAAGAGGGTTAGTTTATCTGATGATCTCATGGGATCCCACACTTACGAGGGAGAGTATGTAACATCTTGTGGGTTGGAGACAATCTCAACAAAATACTAATGTAAGTGTTTCTTTTTCCTTGTATAATTATTGATGGGATATGGGACAATATTGAGAAGGCTGAGTGTTTGATATTGGAGTTGTGATGTCGAAGTCCAGAAGTAGGATGGAGTTGTTTGTGGGACTTTGATGCCTAGGGATATACCTGGAAGGAGTTGTGAAGGGATTTTGGGTCAAGCTTTTGAGATTCTTAGGTAACATGAGTACCATATTGGATTTATGACTTGGGGTAGATGAGGTTTCATCCTCGGGGATCTAATATAAATTGATGAGGCTTTAGGCCTAGTTTCAAAATTTGGGAATGCAGAGCTTGAGAGTAATAATGCTTTCCTTTAGTGATATAATGTAACTTTTGATGCATGTTTTGATCACTTGGGTGACCCTTATACTAGCTACAACAAATGGTATTGTGTAGAAGAGAAGGAAATAAATAAATTATAAATTATATGATTAAAGTAAACTTCAAGACGAAGTTCCCTGAAGAGTGGAATTATGCAATTCCTCATATTGTTAAATTAATAATAATAATAATAAATAAATAAAAAGTGAAAAGAAATAATAATCATATAACAACAAAAAATAAATAAATAAAATAAACCATTTTATTAAAAAGTAAAAGTGTAAAAATAATTAAGAGTCAATTTGTGTAGAAATTCAAGTTAATAAAAAGTAACAGAGTAAAATATGTAAGAGTAAATTTATGAAAACAACCAAGTGAAGGAAAAAGTCAAAATTAAAAATTAAAAATTTCATTATGACACATGGATCATGCACATTAAAAATTTCCTTTCATTTTTGGAACAAGTTTTTCTATTTAACGGATGAGAAGGAGGATGTGAAGCATTCCTTTCCCAAGATATTTCTAGGATAGGAGGGATTCACTAGAAAAGTTAGTTGATTAAGGGCTTGGGGCTAGCTAGGCATAGAAAAACATACTGCATCTGAGCCTATGGTTGCGTGGGGACTCATACCCAACACGTTGGTTGCAATTGTAGGGAATAGAGAGTGGTGGACATGAATTCGATCTCTAAAAGTTGTAATTAAATGATTCCTTTTCATCTCATATGTATGTTCTCATCACCCAAGACAAAGAGGGATTATGTAATTATTGATGAAATATTATTTACGTTTATCAACTAATCATTTAATTTTCTATATATAATTTATGCTTAATCATGTTTAAAGTTTGGGGTATTATAGTAGCTTGACATAGTATTTATGAACTTGATGAAATTTTGTGGCTTGGACAAATTATATAGACTTATCAGTTGACCTCCTAGCCTTTTAATTAGGTATTCGTTTTCCTCATGGACCCCTTAGCTACAATAGGGTTGTAGGAGAGATGCATAGAATAGCAGAATGAAGGTGAGATGTAAACTCAAGAAGTTCCCACTCCATATAAATCCACTCTTGCCAAACTGACAACATATATTTTAGTAGTTGGTTGAAAATAAAGTAGCATTATGACATCCTTCTAGCAATAGGGTGTAAAAGGTGTAATTTTCATAGCATTCTCTTCCTTTTGTAGGAAGTTTAGTGTTGCTATTTTTCTCCTAATGAAAAAATAAGTATTTTCTTAATTTCAAATTTTGAATATTCACCCATCCAAGTGTCATAATTTTAATAGGGATCTCATGGAATTATTTTCTTATTTTCTTTTAAAAATGATAATTTACCTTAGCCACACATGCTTCCATATTTCCTCTCTTATTTGTCTCTCAATCGCAATTCAGATTCCATATATTTTTGTGGTTAAGTGTTTTATCAACTAGAGTCATCGGGCAGGTATTAGATTGTTGTCCCTAACTACCCCCAACTTTTTTCTCAAGTTAAATATTTGTTGGAGATTTTTTAATTTATGCTTCAATCACATGGATATTTTGTAACATCCCCCAATAACCTCACATGAAAACATATAGATTTAGAAAAATTTTACACAATTTACCCATGGGAACTATCCAAATTACTATTCCATATTACTCATTAAGTGTTTGTATAACCTTCATCATTACATAGAGTAACTTTAGTAGAGGAATAGTAAGTTACATAACCATTAATAACCATTACTGACACATATTTACATAAACTTTCTGTTGTAACCTTGCATCATTTTCATGATTCCTTTAACTATATTAGTTAATCATGCACAATATATTATAAAAATATACTCATACAAGGAATCCACAACATAAAAGTAGCACAACCAAAAAACACATCATTAGACTCTGATATACCCTAAAAACCCCGTAGGGTGAAAATAAACAAAAAATTGATTTTATTATTAAACACTCATGAGTGTTTTCGCGCCTCACTCAACGGCTTATAAGGGAGTCCATCCCTTAACCATTGTCACAAAATATTACAGCTAAATTTCATTTAAATACAAAGTATCTAGCTTAAATATATTAAAATCATCATGATATTATTTACCCACATATATTCAATATTCATATCTTTGTGGCATGGTTGTTCCTTTAGTGGACCATCTTGTATCTTGTACTCATATGCATAGACCATTAATTCTTTACCTGCCACAATTTTAAACATAATCTATCATTCCACAAGTCACCATCCTTTTCTGCCATTATTGTCATCAACATACATTGATATCATGATTACATAAAGTATTAATCAACCAATTATAAATATATACTAGTGATGCTTCACCATCTATTCATGTACATTCATGAGTTACAAGAAAACTATTGTGAAATGCTTCCTTTAACAACACTGCATATGCGCTAAGTTACAAGAATGTAACCATCGAAGCATGTCTCTAAAATAAATACCACATTAAATAATATTTCCTTTACACAAACACACGTTATTGCAAGCCGAATCACTACAAATTTCCATACATTTATTTAAAAGAAACTAACACATCAATTATGATCTTTGTGCATGTGAATTACATAAATTTTATCAAAATAAATACTCCTTCAGCTATTTATTTTGGTGCATTAAAATGCGTAAAGAAATCTAACACAATGAATGTTTTTCCTATGCATGCAAATGCATATACTTTCCAAAAGGATATTTTCCAATGTAGGCGAACACAACATGTTGTCATTTCCCGCATGTGAATGTATATTCTTTCCAAATGAAAGATAACAAAAATCTTGCATCATATAATTTTTTGAAAGAAATGTAGCTCAATAGATATTCTATACATGCAAAAAAAATATCTCTATAACAGAATGACTATTCTTTGTGCATGCAACATCTTACCATAATAGCCCTTATTTAATATGCACAACATATATACCCTTCTCTAGAATTCTACCATCATTAGCCATTATTTTCATGTAAAAAAATACATACTTCTTTCTCAAAAAGAATTTAATATAACATGGTTTCTCTATATTTCTACATGTGAGTTTCTCACGCTTCCCTTCCAAGAAATTAAAATAGATAACCATCTTTTATACATAAAAAACAGGCAACAATATCAATTTTAACTTAACCTTTTATGCACCTAAATAAAAAAAATTAACACGATTCATCTAGCCAAGTAATTTTCTCAAGAAAAATAACATAATAACTATCTTTATCTACATGACAAAATATATTTTCTATATCACAATGACTAACCTTTTGTGCATGAACATGTTTTTCTTTAACACAATGACCCTTACTTCAATGCACATAATCCTTTCAAGGAAAAAACATGTGTTCTTGTTCTTGTATGAACAGTATTCATATGCATCTTTTAATAAAACATTCTTTATTTTTTCATCAATTCATGCACAAAACCCCTATCCAATTCTTTCTGCACTCAAATGCTTGTATTCTTTAAATAAAAAATATGGGTAATATATGCATACAGATTGATGAAAAAACTTCCAAGAAAATTATTCTAATTAACTTTTATCTTTTCCAAGAATATGATAATGTATGAAAATTATTCTAATTAACTTTTATCTTTTCCAAAAATATGATAAATTATGAAAATTATTCTAATTAACTTTTGGGTTAATAAATAAACTTAGAAACAGGTTATTCCTCTCTTCTAAAAACTGTTTTCACCTGTATGGATTCTCTCTTTAATAACTTTTATCTTTTCCAAGAATATGATAATGTATGAAAAGACATTTCACTTTAACATTTTATTTTCAAAAATTAACATAGAAATTTATTTCAAGAATCAAAATATAATGGATATTATTATTATGCACATATTCCTATTAAGAGTATATAGGAATCATGCTAATATCTCCAAGGAAATTGATAATCTAATTTTCTCTCATAATTTCCTGATAATATTTCCTTTAAATGAAATAAATCATTTTCTCTATTTTCATAAGAAAATTTAACATATATTCTTTTGATGAAAAATATCATGATTTCACATCTGTGAAGGTTTCACATGTGTTTTCCTTCCAAGAAATATAATTCAAAAGCTGTCATTCTATACATGCAAGTGTATATTTCTTTTCTGAGAAAATATAACACAATAACCGTTCTTATCATGCAGATAAATGTTTTTTTTCTAAAAAGCACTTGGCCAAATAATTATTAACTTTGTGCATTAAGAATATATTCATTTTTCAAGAAAACTATAAAAAGAGAAGTCACATGTTATTTTCAAGAAGCTTGGCTACTTATCCTTTTATGCACATGATTCTCATTTAATATTTTGCATGAACTAACACATACTTCTTTATATTTATATACATTGTAAGGTTATGTGTTTCCTAACCCATATTTATGCATAAAAAAAGACATAATATCCTCTAAGACAACAACCAAGTTGACTTAACTTATAGTAAAATAAATCATGCAATTTCACACTTATCTAAAATTATTAAATCTCTTAAGAATTCAATGCAAAGAACACTTATCGTTTTTTTGCAGAATCTTTAGTTTTTTTTCATAGTCTTCTACCTCCATATCCAATTCTTTGCTCGTAGTGTCTCTGAAAATTCATTTTCAAGTTTTCTCCTCCATATAAGGTTCTTTTATTTTTATTTTTCCTACGTGAAAATCCACTTTCATTCCTCTTTTCTTATATGTTCCTTACATTCAGTTTCATGAGCGTTAAAAGTAGATTGTAACTAATTTTTGATATTTCCCAATAAGAATAGAGTATTTTAAACAATCCCACCATAAATACCAAGAATGTTAGGGAACTGAATAGGTAATTCATTTTTGGTAGTTACAACTAGGTCCACCTTAACTAAATCTTAATGAAAATGTTAGTCATATATTACAATAATAATATATTTATTTTATAATTATAATAATTTACAAGAGTTTTCATTGTAGGGATATTACATACTCCCCCCCCTTGAAGTGAACACCATCCTCAGTATTCATCTCTCACTGAGACTTTAAATTTTACTCATGATATAAAAATCTAAACGACCTAAAAGGGGATCCCGCACAGTGCGCTCGAGTGATTTGGATCACACTGGTTTGGGGTGCTCCTTGTAAATTTACAGGCTGCACCACAACCAATGCTAATAGTATCCACAACAATTCCAAGGCAGTACCGAAAGGCGCACCATGATATTTTAAAATTTTAAAAAGGTACAATGTGGTTAGTTACTCGGCCACACCGTTGACTCTGTAGAATAATGGCAATACTATGCATTCACTGAAATATCTGCCCCGGGGCAGCTAATCTTATCAGCGCACTGCATTCCAGCATTTCGACATAGTCAACGACGTGTCCTGGTAAAATACGACATCGTTCTCTATAATGTTGTCAGGTGGTCGGTGCGCTAACCAAACGATACGCCCCAAGGCGTATAGTTTGGTCAACGCACCGCCCTCCCGACACTATTCCATACTCAATGGTGTGGTATGTTATACCACTACACCGTTGAATTTGGAACAATGCGAGGAGGGCAGTGCGCTGAAAATTTTTAGGTGCACTGCCTCCGGTGCCCTTCAAATTTTATGGTGCACTTCCGCCAGTGTGCGACAAAAAAAGACGCACCGTGACCAGTGCATACATGTTTTTTGTGGTGCACAGATTGTTTTTTTTTATCATAAAAAATTACATATTTATATTCCTAAATACATGTCTCATTTAATTAAAAAAAATTGTATTTAATATGTCAATCATTGATAGACGTGAAAGGAGAGAATAGATGGAACAACAACAACAACAGGTGGATCAATATAACATGGTTCGCCTGTGAGAGGCACGAGAGAGGGAGAGAGATGCGCACCCTCACCCTATTATAGTAGCTACCCAGGGGCTCCTAAGGAAGGCAGGCCTCCTCTAGTCCTATGAGGAGGCTACTTCCCTCAAGGGCCATGGTTTGTTTTTGCAACATATTATCCATAGGTGGAATGCCCACCTACAGGCTTTCCGGGTTGGTCCTAACCAGTGGTATACGCCCACTGAGGAGGACATCTATTTCATTACAAGGCTATCTATGAGAGTGGTGGATTTTCCCTCGTTCCCAAAGGTTCCAATTAGATATGCAGCAGGGATTCAGTTGGTGTACTCCTAGAGATACATTAGCGTGGATATATTGTCTCCTTCAGATTTTCAAGTCTCTGAAGGTCAGTTACATATTGCTACATTTGGAAGCGAGAAGTTGAGTTTCCTCTCACTTCTGATTTTAACCATTTCACACAACACCAACGATGGGCAACACATTAATTTCCCGCTTCTATATTATGTTGATTATTTAGTACAGGAGCCACGACTTGTCTAGTAGTCTTCCATTTTTCTGCAGAAGTTTTGTACAGCCTTAGATAGATGTCATGCTTATTCCACTACAAGAAAAAATGACATTGGTGAGGGGTGAAAATGGTCACCATAAGCTCATTGGTGAGGGTCAAAAGAGCCTTCATCACCAAAAATTCAACGTCACCAAAGGTGGTGTTGCCGAAACTATAGCTGTTGTGGTGACATTTAAGGTCCATCACCAATAATGATTTATAGTGATGGATAGTGACCATCACCATTTCATATGAGCAATGGTGATGAACAATAGCCTCTGTCACCAAAGGTGGCATTGCGAAAAGTATGTGTTGTGGTGACATTCAAGGTCCATCACAAATATTGATTATAATGACAAATAGTGACTGTCACCATTTCATATGAACAACAACGATTTTTTGTGATGGACCTTTCATGGCCATCACTATTAGTACATATATATGGTGATGTTCATTTACCGTCACCATAAACTCATTGGTGACATCAAGGTACGTCACAAATAATGAATATAATGACAAACAATGACCCTCACCATTTCATATCAACAACAAAGATTTATGGTGACGGACCTTTAATGGTCGTCACTATTTATGCATATATATGGTGGCGTTTTTTGACCGTAACCATTTAATATTTTGGTGAGGGTCGAAAAATGTCACCATAAGCTCATTGGTGATGTTCAAAAGAGCATCCGTCGCCAAAAAATGATCGTCGTCATTCCCTATGAATATGAGGGCATGATGGAATCGAACCACCAACCTCCTACTTGTAAAGCAAGTGCTCTTCCATTGAGCTAACACCCTTTAAAGAATTAGACTTCAAACAATCAATTGCCCCTAAAGGTGCAAATATACACCAAAGGAATAGAAAATCTAGGAAGATAAAATGTTGCTAGAAATAATATGTTTAATATACATAATAAAAAGACAATAAGAATAACTTTTGATATAATATAACAACGCATGTACTATGTAGGAGAATAACTGGAAAGCACAACTAGAAATTTGAATCACAACATAGCAATATAAAAAAACATGCAACAGGAAAGGAACAACTCCACAGTTTGAGAAATATGAACAATCCATGGGCATGTTCTTATATATTGATATAGATAACGAAATAGAAATCTAGATTTATGAAATTCAAGTATCACACAAGAATGTCTTGAAAAAATATCAATATGTAAAATAGTATTTTTTGCATTTGGATTTACCTTGCAGAACCTCAGGAAAATGTTTCCACAGAAAAAACCAATAAACATAAAAACATGGACCTCAGGAGCAATTGTGTAGGGGATAAAATATGAAGGTAAAGCACTAGAGAAGTATTCAAAGAAAATGATGAAAAGCATATCTATAAAGAATTGAGAACCCTCTGAAGTAAACCACATATTTATCATGGTGACTAGTACACTTGCAAAAAAATATCAGAATAAATAATGAGCTATTCCACCAAAAAATAGTTAATTTTTCCACTAAAATATAGTTTCAAATTAATCACTAGCATGATGCTAATTTCTCTGCAAAAATAGGGAAGTTTGAAGACCATGTATAATAGCTTGCATGGTTATCGTGTTGATAAAACCTTCCAAGGAATAAGACCACATCAGTCAACAAGAGTGCCATCATACTTAATACTATCAAAGAGTGGTCAATAGAAAAAGTGAATTGACACACCTTCATAACTTGCATTGGTTCCTTATCCTTCATCCAACCCTAAAATTTTATACCAAGGTTAACATTTTGAAGGAAAATTAAGAAAAGTCACATGATCTTGTGAAATAATATTTGTATCACTACCATTAAATATATTGCAATAGTGTTGTAGAAACAAAGCATCATTGTCTAAAGTGAAGTAGTCCTTGATGATTAAGACTAATTGTGGGCTTAGAATTGTTTTTCCTTTTTTTCTTTCTTGAATTGTTTGAATTACTGTACTTAGTAGCAGAGGCATTCCCACCATGGATTGGGAAGTCCACAACAACCACTTATGTAACTGGGATTGTTGACTATAATCATTTTAACCTTTTCCTTCCTTTTGCTGAGCCACTGAAATATGTGTTAAGAACTCTTTTCTTAAGACATCCCTCATGAGAATTGGCATACCATTAGTGATAATAAAAATATTCTCGTAACATTTCCACTATCATTACAATTTCTTTTGGGCTAAAATTTAGACTTATGGGTATCTTTTTCATGCCTTGTAAACAAATGAATATGACAAGGGGAAGGAGAGAAAGAAGAGGGATTAGAAAACATCCACTAAGAGGAGCTTTAATTGTTGTCAATGATGCTCCATATTTATGGATCGCTTCTGTAGCTTGCTGTCAATATTTAAGGCAAGCTAGAAAGCCTTCGTGCAATGAACTGAGTGCATGCAAAGTCCATCTTGTGTTGAATATGAAACAAGAGACGCTTGATAAAATTGAAACATTAATCCCCGATGATGAATGTTTCAATACTAATGAACAATCAATACCAGAAATTGTTAGAGAGGTAGCCACCACTAAGTAGCTCCTTCCTAAGAGGTTAGAAACATTGTCTAATAAATAGTTTGTAGAAGCCATTGAAATCACCCAACAGGCACCACATTGCAGATATCATGTTGAGTTGTGGGAGAAATAATCTTAAATTAGAATCCACCCCTTTGCAAGTAACATAATTTTGGAGAAACAAAAATGCCTATGATAAGTGATATACCTGATGGAGGTATAGAAATGTTGCCAGGAGATTAGGAGGTTGGTCCAGACCCCAAGAAAGAAATGAAAAAATAATAATGATAATAACTCTAGAATATTATAAATAAGAAACCCTGTTATCACTGCACTGGAGGTGCAGGCCTTCACTTTTTTATTTTTCATTATAATTTGCACAAAATCCCTCTAATCCTAGCCTAACACTATTTTGGATTTAGCAACAGTTAAAGCCTTTTTCATTTGGTCACGTATGAATCCCAATGGACAGCTGGTATTATATATGCCATACATAAAAATTAGGAAGCCAAAACAAATAAATGCAATTTTTCAACTATAACTTCTTATCAGGAAATGTTAGTTACAGTAACAAAAATGGTATGCCAATTGCATAAGCCATATGTATCTCGTATGGAAAGGCTAATTTTAATCCTCGTGTAAGCCGAAATCTCAATAAATAGCAACATAAAGAACTAATATGAAACAGAATTGTTGTAGAAAGTATTTTATAAATGGGAAAGGTAGTAAATTATGGAATAGCATATCATGCGTACTACTTATTTATTTTCTTACCCTGCAATATCTACTATCATTTTCACTTTCTTTATTATTTGGGTACACTGCTCATTTTATCTAGAATTATAGTGAGATAATTGTCCGATAGTTGGTCGTATTATAGTAGGAACGTCATGAATATAGGAAATCTAGTTTTTGACTGAAAATGAGAGCGGGGCATAAGGAAAATCATTGCCACAAGGTAAAACTATGATTGACAAATTCTTATTGGAATGCATATTATTTGGAGTTAAATAAAAAATATGATTATTTGTGGTAATGCTATGGATGTTGGAGAATAGACATTTAAGAAATTATTGTCACTGTAGCACGCCTACAATGTAGTTGTAGATCCTTTTTCACCTTGGTTTCCATTTTCTGCAATGGCTTGTAGTGGTAGCATGATGTGTGCATTCGATATTTTCTTCCAATGTTCTATTGAACCTGGTATTTTCAAGGGGGTCATAACCTATTAGGAAAGAACTTATTTTTTCATAAGAGGCATTCCTAGAAAAAATTGGTCAAGAGGCCAACTTGGAAGAAAAAATTATAATATATATTGTGACTTCTCCAAAGCTTTAAACTTATTCACTAGTTGATACTTCACTAGTCAGTCAATAATGCAGCAGCCTTCAGAAACCAAAACACAGTGGTGACTTGCAAGTCATGTTTTCATTATGCTAGTACAAGCTTAGTCTATTCAAAGGCCTACCATATGCAACAAAAGATATTTGCAGAGAAGCTTGCCATGTGCACTATTGGAATTGTAGGAAAAATTAATTAGTTATTTTATATATCTTCAGCAATTTTGAATTAGGAAAGAAGCCCTTAAAATGTACACCCATTATAAGACTAGGTCGAGTTCAATCTAGTCAAGTGTGTTGTTGCTTGCACACACATGTTATTTATTTTGCTCGTCTTAGGCCTTAGCAAACTGACATAGTAAATGTATAAGAGTTCCCAAAATAAGTATCTAAGTTAGATGGAAGACATGTGAGAAAATTCAAGCTAGCCTATCCATGTTCACCCATTATTGGGCTTATTTAGGATTAATAGTCGAGGAAGTTTTTTCAACACTGTGGGACTAAGAAAGTATGCCAAATTGTAAGATTAAATAACATTGCAACACCATGAGAGTCATCTATAATTTCTGAACTGATGCTGACCAATTTATCATATTAGTACGAGACAACTTAGCAACTTCTTAGTATCATGTTGCATGAAGAATTGACTAGAACCTAAGCTTTTGAGGCAATTGATATGCTGCCCAAATCATGTCATTTAGGAGACAAAGTATGCACATTCAGTGTGTGAGAGAGCAAATGCGTATCATGTTCACATGGATTGATACATTAGTCCAATTTATATTTTCTTATCTTTTCCTAAAGGCTAATATTAACAAATGCGAACATGAGAGTGGGCGCCCTCACATTTGAAGAGACAAATCTAGAGGGATTGTGTTAAATACCATTTAAGTTAATAATTATACCCTCATACTTAATGAAAATAAACATTTCATATGATTCATTTCATATGTTCCCAAGGTTTGAAAACACTAAAGTTTAAACTCCTAGGATCTCATCATTCCCTCTAGTTGAAGGAAGAAGAAATTTGAAAAGAAACATTGAACTCCTATACTGACTCGTGCCTTTCTTATTTCACCTTTGAACTTGAGAATTTGATGGCTTAGGATTTGAACCTCAAATTAAGTGGTAGGTTCAACATAAAATTGAGGTTGCTTGACCTTTTGGAAACTATGCAACGATGAGCGCTTTTTATGTCCAAGATTATAATGATCCATTTTAGATGAATCTCCTAGCTTTCACTGTCTTGAGATTTTTGAATATTGATCTTATTAGAAATTGTAAGTTAAAGGTAATTGTTATTGCAAAATATAGCACCCCTATGGCATCATAGGTATGGGCACCTGAAGTTGAACTATCTCTCTCAATTGACATGAGAAAAACTAGTAGATGGACTTCCAAACATTTAGTAGAAGATCCACAAAGTTTGCAGAGCTTGTCAGGCATAGAAGTTACATTGAATACCATTTTATGAAGGACAAGCTTGGAGAGAGTAGAGGGTCCTTCAGTTGGTACTTTAAAACATATGTGGACCAATGAACATGAAATCAATCACTAGTGCTAGGTATTCCTTCCGTTTGTTGATTATTTTAGTAGAAAATTGTGGGTATATTTTCTATAATTAAAATATGATGTGTTTAACGAATTTCAAAAGTTCAAAGCATTAATAGAGAAACAGTTAGGTTGTCATATTTCCTCTCTTATATATGATACTAGTGGGGAATTATACTTAAAATATTTCAATAAATTTTGTGCTAAACATGTGATACAAAGACAATATACTACACCTTACACTCCACAACAAAATGTATATGTTGAGAGGCAAAATTTTATTATCACAAAGATGGCTAGGTGTAAGTTGTAGAGGAAGTCTATTCCAAATAGGTTTTGAGTTGAGTCAATGTTCACAATAGTATACCTATTGAATAGATCTCCCACGATGGCGATGAAGTAGAAGGTCACAAAGAACCATGGTTTGGAAGAAAGTCAAAGTAAGTCATCTTAAATTTTTTGGTTGTATTGCCTACACTTGGATTCTAGCTAAGAAGATAACCAAATTAGATCCAAAGAGCAAAGCTAATGATTATAGGGTACAATAACACTATAAGGTTTATAGGTTGATCGATATTGACACTGATAAGGTAAGCTTCAATAGTGAAGTTGTTTTTGATGAGGAGGTTGGAAATTTCCAAAATTATTACTTAGAAGCTAGAAGGGGTCAAGGATTCAGGTGTCAAGCTTCACGTAACTACACTTGAAGGGGGGTGGAAGATTTTTAGTATGATGAGTCTCCTAGACTAGTAATTTATGATCTGGATATAGGTGGTCCAGGTCATGGTGAAAATAATGAATTGGATGAGGAATATCACAAGAAGAGACCCAAGTAATGGCACAACACCATTATATATGTTTGAGTAAGAAAAATGATCAAGGGATGATTATTGAGTGGAAAGAGAAAATAGAGAACATAGTCATCTTTTCTCTCATGGTCAATATTAAGGAAATATATGAGTCAAGATGTTTGAGGAAGCACAAGGGAGACTGAATTGGGAAAGAGCCATGGTAGTAAAATATGAGGGTTTGATGAAAAATCAGACTTGTGGTCTCACATCACTTCCATTAGGGAAGAAAACTATTGGCTACAAAGGGATGTACAATATCAAGTACAAGTAAAATGATACATTTGACAAGTAAAAAGTATGGTTGGTTGCATAAGGGTTTTCTTAGCAATAGGGCATTGAATATGAGGATACCTTTGCTCCTACAACAAATATGAGCACCATCCAACTGGTTCTAGCCATGCTAGCACAAATTGGCTAGAAGGCCGATTGTGTGGACATGAAAAGTGCCTTTCTTAATGGAGATTTGCGGGTAGAAGTCTACATGTATCAACCATACTATTTTTAGGTTTCAGGGAAGGAGCATCTGGTCTGTAGACTGAATAAGGCTCTGTACGATTTGAAATAGACACCTAGGGCATTGTATATCAATATTGATAGGTATTTGGATGAACATGGGTTCCAGTGGAGTGCTTCAAATTCCAAAAAGTATGTGAAAAGAGTTGGTAATGATATCATATTTTTGTTCATACATGTAGATGATATCATTATCATGCATAGTGAGGCAAATTCAATAACACATCAAATCCAATATGAGAATTTTTTTTGGCTTGATAGATCCAGGCCTCCCACACTACTGTTTGGTTGTAGAAGTTTGGAAAATAGGTAACAACATTTTTGTCTCACAAAAAAAATATGCCATGAGTTTGCTGGACAAATTTAGAATGACAGAATGAAAAGTCTCGTCTACACCTATGGAGAAATGGTTTGAAACTTTCAACCAAAACTGACTCTAAGGTAGTCAATGAGTCAATGTACATGCAACTAGTTGGTAGCTTGATATATCTTAGAGTCCCTAGACATGATTTGAGCTTCGTTGTGACTTTCATTTCCAAATTCATGATAATGCCAAAGGTAGAGCACTAGCCAACAACAAAGTGAGTGCAGAGATATGTGAAAGGGACACTTGAATTTGGCATCTTCTACAACAGAAACAAATACCCTAGCCTGTGTGGGTATATAGATTCAGATTGGGAAGGTTCTCTTGATAATAGAAAATCCACTTCTGGATATGTTGTTAGCCTTGGCATAGGTGCAGTCATGGACCAGCAAGAAGTAGCATGCACAAGTCGGGAGCCCTTTTTTCAACAGAAGAAAAATATCGAGGAGTAGTGAAAGAAGCAAGCTAGGAAGTTTTTCTCAAGAGGATGCATTGAAATGAAACAAACATAGCCCACACCCTTGTGATGTGAGAACCAAGGCTTGATGATACTTGCCAAGCATCTGGTCTTTCACGAGCATACCAAACATGTTGAGGTATATTACCACTTCATCACATAGCTTTCCAAAGATGGGTCTATCAAACTGTAGTATTTCCATATAAAGAATCAAACTGTAGACATTCTCACCAAGGGTTTGGGTCCTGAAAAATATGTCAAAATTACGGGATAAGCTTGGTGTAGTTAGTAGATTTACCATTAAGGGAGGGTATTAAAGTAAATATTAGTTCATTGTTCAATAATGGTCAATTAGGTACTAGATTTAGGCACTAATAAAGTCAGATGGACTTTAGTTTATTCTATGTGTTTGATGTCTTATTTCAGTTTAGTGTGTTTTTCAATGTATCTCACATTCATAAAGTGGATTGACTCAAATTTATTGTAACCTATATAAGAAATCTTTTTCTTTCTCACTATTAACTTAAAGGCATATGAAAACAATGAAAAGAGGGGCTTTTGTAGTTGCAAGACACAATATTGTTTTTGCAAAGTGGAAGGAACATGAAAAAAGGCCCTTTATCCCTCCTTTCCTCAGGTACAAGAAACCCAAAATATTTTCTCAATTCTTTTTTATATTTTTCTCCAACGACCCCAATGACTCGCTTCACTTTCCTCAGTTTGAAAACAAAGAGAAATAAATAAGAAGAGAACACCACCTTTGGATAACTTTAATTTTCATCCCCTTGAGAGCTTTCTTTGCTTCCCCTAGCTTCTCTTTCAGAGAGAGCTTGGTTGTATTTGCAGTCAATTTTACTACTTTCCCATAAATAACCAAGCACGCAAAATGCTATTGCGAAAAAATATTGTAGATAGGTCCATGTCCAACACCAAACCCTTAGTCGTGGGCCTCAGACTTTGATAAAATCCCCTTGAAGCCACCACTACACCGCCAATATCTCCATCTCATTCAAATTTCTTCACATAAAGTCTTCTTCCCACTAGAATTTGAGTCTCATTCAGATGCTCCCTCATGACCAGATCCAAGCACTGCAGAAGCTCTGCATTTAATTCTACATGTTTCTTATCATTGGCGTTTAGAAATTTTGGCCAAAGACACTCCACTAAGGTCATACCCACTATACTTCAGTGCCACAGAAAACTCTTTGGTTGTGGCCTCTTCATCTTTCAGTAGTTTAACATTGTATTTTCCTTTAGGAAAAATCTCTTACTATATATATATTTTTTTTCCCATAAAAAAAAAATTTAGCATTACCAATGGATGCGCGATTTTCTATCAACAACTTATTTTTAACTTCCATTCTATCTTCTTTAGAAATCCTACCTATTTTCACTTCCTTTTCTACTTTCCCAAGTTTCTTCTCCTTTTCCTTCTTCCAAATCCATTACTACTCTCTGTATATCTAAATCATAGTGGAATTTTTTCATACATAATGAATGTTAATCGATTACCATTTAAAAAGAAAATGTTTGCTAGAAAAATTATGCACACGGCTGACAATTAAACCAGTTGTGAGAATCCTTCTCCTTACAGTGTATTAGATGACCTATAGAGTTGTAGAAAGTAAATATTGCTTAAGGCTATAGGGTACATGAACTTATTAAATAACGTATAGTAGCATAAATATTTCTTTCCCTCTTTACTTTCTTTTCGGATTTGAAAATATGTTAAAATTGACTTCCTGAAATTCCACAATTTACCTTTCTCTACCAGGGCAACTGGAAAAAGTGAACTTATCATAAAACCACTTCATTGGTAAAGTGAAATTATCATAAAAGCACTTCATTGGTAGTAAATAAATGAGCGATGAAGAAAAACCAAAGGCAAAGGTTACGCTCGTGAAAATTGTGATCGTTATGAATGTGATGGACATCGCAATTGCCCGCTATAACGAATGCAATGCCTTGATGTACAAATTTCAGTGCTAAAATCCTGTATTGAATTTTATTTATCTGTTTTTGTTTTATCGTGTCTGTGGTCAGGCCACTGAGAAGCTAATAGTTACATGGCCGTGTTTAAATATTTTCAGTTCTGGAGGCTTGGAGTATTTACTACGGGAAGTAATTTTAATTTTTTGCAATGTATTTAGCTCTCTCCACGAACTCGTTCTGACGACCTAAATTATGCACATTGTTGCTATAATTTTTACCCGATTGTAACTGATGATTCTGGAAATCCACTAAGCTTGATTGGAAGTGATTTAAAATACTGTATTATTTCCCTTTACGTTAAATTTGTAAATCTGTAGATGTGTTGGAATTTAATTCCAACAGCCCACATAAATCAGTGGACAATGCAGTAAAGGCTGATGGGAGCTTGAGCGACGCCATTGAACGTAGAGTCAGAAATGTTCTGGAGGCAGCAAACCATAAACAGCGAGGAGGATTTAAACCATGCACATATCGTCGAGCGCGGTTACTGTTAATATGGGATCAATGTACCGCGGGAGCACAAACAACCCAGCGTTTAACTCGGAGGAGTGCCTCCGTTGTTGACCCGCCCATCGAGCATTGACCAGAGATCAACGGTCATGATCTACTACGGGGGCACAACTCGACCATTTGGAACTCACGGAGGAGTGCCTCTGCAAAACCACCAGAGGGGTGTTGCCGCCTACGATGTGGTGTCTTCGCCCTATGAACCACCAAATGGCCAACACTGCAAAAACCTGCCAAGCGGTGCCACCATGCAGTTCGACATCAATGCAGAATCATCAATGCGTTGATTTTTGATGTTTTGTCATCAATTGAATTTAATTAAATTAGGTTGCAATAAATTCCTATAGTCGGTTAGAGAAATATAGGTAGATTGAGTGCACTATAAATTCAGTAGTCAATATGCCCAAAGGCTAAATATAAAAAGAAACAGATAGACAGACAGAGAGAAATTGTGAATGCTGTGTGTGTAAAAACTTGATGAGATTTTCATTTTGTAAATCCAAAATTTTATTTTGAAGATAGAATTTTCATTCTGTAACAGTTTTTCATATTAATGAAACAGTTTTTTTTTATGCATCTCTGTCTATATATTTTTGAGTTAAATCTCTATGTTGTACAAGAGGAATTGTTTTATTCCTCTGTCTATGTCTTAAGGAATTTGTCCAAAAAATTCCAACATTGTATCAAAGCTAGTCTAGGTGCTTAGTGAATGGAGTAGAGTTTTCTCTTCATTGCAAAAGCTGTAAGAAGCTATTTGAAATGGATTTCTTTAGCAGAAAAGCTTCTGTTTGTTTTTTTTTTTTACATAGTCAAGAATGGAAACAACAGGCACTAGTTTGACAAATCCCCAACTTCCACAGTTTAATGGGAAGAATCATGATTATTGGGCTATCACTATGAGATCCTTGTTTCCTTCACAGGACATATGGGAGATATTTGAGAATGGCTACCCAGAACCAGCAGACGCAGCAGCGTTGGCTGCATTGACAACAACAGAAAGAGACTTGTTAAGAGATAACAGGAAGAAGGACTCCAAAGCCCTCTTTTATCTCTATCAATTAGTGCATGAGAGTATTTTACCACGGATTACAGTAGCAAAAAAGTCTAAAGAGGCATGGGATATTCTCAAAATTTCCTATCAAGGCATGGAGAAGGTGAAGACAACAAAGTTGCAAATGCTGAGGAGAGATTTTGAAACTCTCTGTATGAAAGAGTCAGAAAATATAGACTCCTTTTTCACTCACGTTATTGGGTTGGTTACCCAGATAAGGTCTCATGGAGAGACACTTGAAGACAGAATAATTGTGGAGAAAATCTTGAGAAGTCTACCCTCAAGATTTGATGCCATAGTAGTGGCAATAGAAGAGACAAAGGATCTCTCACAATTTACAGTGAATGAGCTGAGTGCATCCCTATTGTCTCATGAACACAGACGAAACAGAGGATCAGATTCCTCATTGGAACAAGCTTTCAAGACTCAAATGTCTTTTGGCCGAAGCAAAGGTCAAGGTAGAAGCAAAAATAGAGGAAGAAACAACCCTGGGAGTTCGAGTGGAAGGAGCAAAAATAAAAACCAGAATGAAGGTTCAAGCCAACAGCAAGCTAATGGAAAAAGGTATGATAAATACCAATTCCAATGTCATTATTGCAAGAAATATGGGCACTATGCCAATGAATGTAGGTTTAAGCAAAATGACATGAATAATAGGCAAAATACTAATTTTGTAAAATAAGATAAGAACCCAAAGAATGTGCTATTAACGTCTAATATAGCACAATATAAACAAGATGATGTATGGTTCTTAGACTCAAGTTGTAGTAACCACATGACCGGGAACATAGCAATGTTTGCCAATCTGGATGAAAATGTTAAATCTAAAGTAACAACAGGAACTGATAGTAACATCTCTGTCAAGGGAAAAGGCAGAGTCAGTATCTTGGCAAGAAATGGAGAATAGAAGTTTGTGTTGGATGTATATTTTGTACCTCGCTTTAAATGTAATATTTTGAGCATTGGACAACTCATTGACAAGGGCTACAATGTATTTTTTAAAGATGATGTGTGGACAATCATGGACATACCTCCAAGCAAGACAGTCATTGCAGAGGTGAAAATGACAAACAATAGGATGTTTCCTCTCAAGCTCAGAGCAGACTTGAAAGAAGTGACAAATGTAGCAGCTATAACACAAGAGGTTTTTCAAGAGGAAGTGAAAGATGAAAACTGGTTATGGAACTTTAGATTTAGACATCTCAATTTCGGAGGCCTGAAATTGTTACACTGGAAGGGAATGGTAAAGGGATTACATTTATTGAGAAACCGGACAGCCTTTGTGAAGGTTGCATCTTGTGCAAACAACAAAGAGAAAGCTTTCCAGCAAGAATCTTGAGCATAAGGGGAAAATCAGCCTTAGATATTTTCCATTTAGATTTGTGTGGACCAATGCAAACGCCATCTTTAGTTGGCAAAAAATATGTTTTGACATTCATAGATGATTACACCAGAAAGACATGGGTGTATTTCTTGAAACAGAAGACTGAAGTGTTTGAATAGTTCTGCCACTTCAAAGATCATGTTGAGAAGCAGAGTGGGAACTACATCAAAGTGCTGAGAACTGACAGAGGTGGAGAATACATCTCCAAATAATTTCTCCATTTTTGTAGAGAGAATGACATACATAAGCAATTTACCACGAGGTACACACCTTAGCAAAACGGTGTTGTAGAAAGGAATAATAGGACCATCATGGACTTGGTCAGAAGTATGCTAAAGGCAAAACACTTGCCAAATGAGTATTGGGTTGAAGCTACAAATTGTGTAGCATACATCTTGAATAGATGCCCAACCAAAGCTATCATGAACATAGTTACGAAAGAAGCGTGGAGCGGTAGAAAATAGTTCGTCACCCACATGAAAGTATTCAGCTGTGTGGTATATGCACATGTCCCAAATCAGCTAAGAAATACGCTTGACAGTAAGGGGGAGAAATGTATCTTTTTTGGATACAGTGATGAGTCCAAGGCCTAAAATCTTTATAATCCATCTAACAAGAAAGCAGTAATAAGAAGATTTGTGCAGTTTATAGAAGAGGAAGCTTGGGATGGAAGTTTAGAGAAAACAATGAACGTGAAGACTAGTGTGTCTCATGAAGAAGAAGAGGAAGGGACAACAGCAAATAATACTTCCATGGTAGCTCCTCCTCCAACACCACAAACACAACAAACCACACCACAATATGGAAATAGAACATCCTTGAGAAATCAAGGAAGTGCTTCTTCAAGCACACCACAGGGAACTGAAACTCCATCGAGTTTAAGTGGAACTCCAAGTGCACCAAGAAGACTGAGATTCACAAATCTGAGTGATATTTATGAACAAGGAGAGGTAAATGATAATGCTGGTCTGAACTCTTTATTTGATTTATATTGTCATGTTGATGACCCAATTCATTTCGAAGATGTTGTAAATGAAGAAAAATGGATTGAAGTAATGAATGAAGAAATTGGTTCAATAGAAAAGAGTAATACATGGGAGTTAGTGGACCTCCCTAAAGGTAAAGAATTCATTGGAGTAAAATGGGTTTATAAAACCAAGAGCAATGCTGAAGGCAATATTGAAAGGCACAAAGCAAGACTTGTTGTCAAAGGCTACAGGCAGCAACAAGGAAGAGATTATGAAGAAACCTTTGCACTAGTTGCAAGGATGGAAATGGTGAGAACAGTTTTTTCCATAGCAGCACAACACAAATGGAAGTTTTATCAAATGGATGTGAAATGTGCATTCCTGAATGGAGTGTTGAAAGAAGAGGTATATGTTGAACAACCTCCAGGCTGTGAGATTGAAGGCCAAGAGCACAAAGTATGAAAGCTGAAGAAAGCTCTATATGGGCTAAAGCAAGCACCAAGAGCATGGTACAGTAGGATAGATGCTTACCTGACTGAAAATGGATTTGAGAAATGTGATGGAGAACCCACACTCTACATAAAATAAAATGATGGTAAGATTCTTATTGTTGTTTTATATGTAGATGATTTAATCTTTACTGGCAATGAAGTTTCTCTCATTGCTAATTTTAAAGCAATCATGAAGAGTGAATTTGAAATGACTGATTTGGGTTTTGTGAGATATTTTCTAGGAATTGAAGTAGAGAAAAATGAAAATGGGATTTTTATTTCCCAAGAAAAATATGTTTAAGAAGTGTTGAAAAGGTTCAACATGTAGAATATCAAAGAAGCTGTAACTCCAACTGTCATGGGGTTAAAATTTAGCAAAGAAGACAGCAGCAAGGATTTTGATCGTAGATTGTACAAGAGCATAGTTGGCAGCCTCATGTATTTGTCTGCAACTAGGCTAGATATTATGCATGCTATAAGTTTAATTTCCAGATTTATGGAAAGACCAAAAGAGGCTCATTGGCAGGTAGCCAAGAGGATTCTAAGGTATGTGAATGGAAAAAAGGGGTATGGTATTTTCTAATCCTCATTTGAAAATTTTAAATTGACTGGTTACACGGACAGTGATTGGGCTAGAAGTGTAGATGACAGGAAGAGCACATTTGGATATGTGTTTCATTTGGGATTGGGAGCCATTTCATGGGCTTCCAAAAAGCAACTAATAGTTGCTTTATCAACAATAGAGGCAGAATATGTGGCAGCAATAGCAACAGCATGCCAAGCAATATGGCTGAGAAGAGTACTCAGAGATTTGTGTCATGAACAAGAAAAAGGCACAACCATTTACTATGATAACAGCTCAACCATAGCTTTATTAAATAATTCCATCTTTCATAAGAGAACAAATCATATTGATACAAAGTTTCATTTTATACATGAATTGGTTAATAATGGTGAGATTTTTTTGCAGCACTGCAGAACAGAGGAGCAATTTGCGGATATACTCACAAAACCATTAACACAGAAAAGTTTTGATTTTTTCAGAAAATGCATGGGTATACAGGAAAACCCAGCAGTTGAAATTAAGAGGGAGTGTTGGAATTTAATTCCAAATGTCCACATAAATTAGCAAGACAACGTAGTAAAGGCTGATGGGAGCTTGAGCTATGGCATTGAATGTAAAGTCGAAAATGTTCCGGAGGCAGCAAACCACGAGCAACGAGGAGGAGTTAAACCTCACGCATATTGTCGAGCGCGGTTACCATTGATCTGGGATCGACGTACCACGAGAGCACAAACAAGCCAGCGTTTAACTCGGAGGAGTGCCTCCGCTGTTGACCCGTCCATCGGGTGTTGACCAGAGATCAACGGTCATGATTTGATGTGGGGGCACAGCCTGACCGTTTGGAACTCACGTAGGAGTGCCTCCACGGAAATACCAGGGGGGTGTCACCGCCTGCGATGTGATGTCTCCACCCTACGAACCACCGAACCACCACCACCATGAAAACCTGCCAAGCGGTGCCACCATGCAGTTCGACATCAATGCAGAATCATCAATGCATTGATTTTTGATGTTTTTTCATCAATTGCATTCAATTGAATTAGGTTGCAATAAATTCCTATAGTCGGTTAGAGAAATATAGGTAGATTGAGTGCACTGTAAATTAAGTAGTCAATATGCCCGAAGGCTGAATATAAAAAGAAAAAAGAGAGAGAGAGAGACATATAGAGAGCAATTGTGAACGCTGTGTGTGTAACAGCTTGATGAGATTTTCATTTTGTAAATCCAGAATTATATTCTGAAGACAGAATTTTCATTCTGTAATAGTTTTTCATATTAATGAAACATTTTTTTTTTATGCATCTCTGTATATACATTTTTTAGCTAAATCTCTATGTTGTACAAGAGGAATTGTTTTATTCCTTTGTCTGTGTGTTAAGGAATTTGTCCAGAAAATTTCAACAAGATGGACTGTCTTCATCAGCGGTGAGAAACACTTAACTGAAGATAACTCTAACACTAGTGTATGCATGCACCTCTATCTCTAACTTTCAATTAAAAAAAATACATGAAATTTTTTTTATTTTGGCCCCAAAAGCCAATGACCAATTCAAACTATATTTTCCACGTTGGATATTTGCATCAATTCGATTAATAACCAGGCTAAGGCTTCCAATTAAGCTTGGAATATTTTAGAAAATACTTGGAATTAGACTCAGCTGCATTAGGCGCACATGACGCGCACAAGGTTGAACTGAATGAGAATGATGGGGTCATTTTCGTCAGCATATTCCTCAATGGAGAAGACGACGATGGAATTGGAAGAGATATTTCCTTGATGGGAACTATATTATAGGCGCTTCTTTTGGTTGGAGTGGTTGGCGATCAAATGAACACCTCTTTTTGTTTGTTCCAATTATTTATTCCCCTAGAGGTTAAGGGAGATTCTTGCCATGGCATTAGGCTCAGGAAAATTGTGACCATTATGAATGTGATGGACATCGCAATTTCCTGCTATAATGACTGCAATGCCTTGATGTACAACTTTCAGTGCTAAAATCTTGTATTGCATTTTATTTATCTGTTTCTGTTTTATCGTGTCTGTGGACAGGCTAGCTAGAAGCTAATAGTTACATGGTCGTGTTTAAATAAACCTAGTGACGGGAAGAGCTTGTCATGGGCACTAGATAGGGTGTTAATAAGCCCTCAGTTAAAGAGCTGAAAGTTGACGGCCGTACGTTCAAGGTTGCAGGAAGCTGTGAATGACATGGTACAGTTCATTATCGACAATGACGATGTGAATGAACCATTTTACATCACAGATCCATTACCAAGTCTCTGCATATTGAATTCATAGTGGAAAATTTTCACTCTCCGATTAAAGTTAACACGGAAATTATTGGCATAAAGTCTGATAGGCCCAATGGCTCTCTTGCCTCTGACATCTGGTCAATTAATGGGAACATGAGTGGCCTTAAATATCTCTTGACTCTCCAACTTTCTTTCTATTAGCTTTCTACTATAATGGATCCGAATGAAACAAAGTTTGAAGGGATCTAGACACTGCTAAATCCCTCAGCAGGCTCCTTCGCAGAAGCCATCGATGAAGAGTAGCTGGCTTCAGCTGCAGGTGGAGGCACTTGCGTAGGGATGGAAGGTACCCTAGAAGGCTCTTGAGTATTGATATTAAAATCCCTCATTTTGGAAGCCAAAACAATTGCATGAATATTACAAATATGTTTTTAAAGTGGAGGACCTCGGGGTTGATCTATTGAACCCTATCTCTACTCTTCGCTGACCCTGTCCCTCGCCTTGACCTCGGCTTAGCCTCAGCTTCCATTTCCATTGCCACCTCTACCTATTCCTCTTCCACCAGAGTTTCCTCCCTGATCCATAGTCAAAGAAACGAAAATGAACTACAATGATTTGAAATTAAATTAAATCAATCTGAAGTCTGCCCAAACTACTGGCTTGCTCTGCAAACTGATATAGAGGGAAAAATCTGCGTTTAATTTATAATAAATACAATGAACTTAAAATCGAAGGAGAGATAATATTTCAACTTTTAGTACAAGAAAACCTAGAAAGCCAAGGGCAAAGAATAGTGGAGGAGTGGTCTTTCCTCCAAATTAACAACACCCTTCAATTTTTTTTTACAAAGGGAGCTAATAGGAGTCATTATTTTGCCTCTATAGAAATTAACATATAAGTTACCATTATAGATTGCACTTTTGATTGAAATAAATATATATTAGATGCAGAGCACTCAATAGCAACCATAAACATCTAGATTTCAATATAATATAACCAGCTACCAAAATCTACTAAAATTACCATATCCATAAACTAATTCAACTTACCTTTTAATAGACTGTAATTGGCATGTACTACAACAAAGAGAACACATCCATGTACTAACATCGAAGACTTGGAAAGGTTAGTGTTGTTTTCCCAATCTTTCTTGTCTAAATATATCCAAAAACACACTTCAAAATTTTTGAAAAATCCAGCCCCCTGAGGCAAAGATGATCCTCCTCAACCTGTTCCAAAAGAACTAAACATCAAAAGCCCTAAACATAAATTAAAGAAAAAGGTTTTTATAAACTCCTCATGCAAGCTTAAATATTTGTTAAGTAGCGCTAAAATCTAGTTGGGAAACACTAATTTTTTTATTTGTTTTGGGTTGGGTTTAGTTAAAAGTTGCTGGGCAGGAATTTAATTTTCAATTTTTTTTAAATAATTATATTTTTAATAATTAATTTATTTTTTATAGTAAAAATATAAATATTTAATCAATTAAAAATAATTTTAATTTTTTTTTTCAAATTAAAAGTATTTTTAATATTTATCATTAAACTTACCCTAATAATATGGGTGAAATTGGTGTTTAGGTTGTAAAGAGAAAAAATATTACTTGTTTTTTTTCTGTTGAGAAGATATAGAAATTGATTGTTATGATTGGAATGTTTATGCATCAATCTACATTGGCTTGTTAGAATTATGAAACAAACCACTATTTATATATTTAAATGATTAAGATGACACATTTTTATGAGTAAAATTATGAAACACCATGGAACAATTTGTCATAGAATATATGGAAAAAACATTTAGGAGTTAGAATAGAGTCTTTAAGCGATCACAATAAAAATAATACACATTAGAGATATATACATGTATAATATATATCAAGCTAAAGTGATTGCTAAAGCAAAATCTTCCTACATCACCTAGTGTCCTAGATGGGCAAGGCAAGGTGTCATCAAACCAATTATACAACCATTCATATATCTCACTTGGAAAATGATTAATGTCAAAAGAATCACAAGGGTTTAGATGTGAACCGAAATTTAAAAGTATCCACTAAAAACTCATATGTAAAGTGAGTTAATAGGTCCTATGACATCCAACGTGTGATTTGCAATGCTAACTCGTCAACAGTCTCTTTGGAGAAATAATTTCCCATTAAGGGGCCTAATAAGAGGTATGAGGCCCCACCAATTTGATAGTTGAAGAAGTTTGAATATTGGCTTGTCAGTTTTGGCCCTAAGTAGGCAAGGCAACATGGAAGGAGGCGACCCCCTTGGAAAAGTTCAAAAGGGGAAGGCCACATAAGGTCTTATATAAAGATCTAAACACAAGGACCTCCCTCATAAAAATAGTTAGGCATGTATTGAAAGAAAGTAAATAACGACCATATAAATATTGATAAAAGAAAATGTAACATCCCTTGAATCTCATAATAAATGTATAATCCACAGATGAGGTGGTCCTTTAACTCAATGTTGTGTATATGGAGAAGCTATAATATGTTATTGAGAAGAGGAATATCATGATGTTATTACTTTCAACTAGACATTAATGTAAACCCACTTTGAAACCACCAAGGGGGATCTGAAGGGAAACGTCTAGTGCTCTTGTGTGTATGATGGTTAAAAAATAAGCCCCCATCTTATTTGCATGAAGTGTTCCTAGTACAAATCCATCTTAGAGTCAAGGTTGTGAAAAAATGAAGTCCAATTACTAAATTTATTTTTTATAAATAACCTCTTTAACAACTTGACAAAAACATATAATGATTTCATTTACAATGCAGGTGTATGTCACTTGAATCCTATTACAACTTTAATGCTCCCCCACAAAAAGGTGTCATTCTTCCTTGTGATGATGCATCAACCCTAATGGAGAACAATCTTGTGATGTAAAAGGAATTTAAACACGATGTAACTTTCATAGTGCCCTACATTCACTCATTGGCTCACCACTCATAGAAAATGTGAGGCTATTTCAAGCATTGATAAGGATAATATGATTTTATTTTCTCTTATGTATAGTATTCTACATTGACACAATTTTGTATTTTTAGAAAAGAAAATATTCGTATCAAGGGTTAGCTCCTTGTTCATTAGGGTTGAAGAGGTTGAATCATTATGAGTGATCTATTCATTGCCAACTCCTTATGTGGGAGAGCACTACAAGCTCCATTTCAACATGAAGTGTAGATATTCTAAGCAATTCTTATTGAGGTCTTGCAAATTATAGAGTTGTTCTACATTTGGTATACATTTTAATAAGGTCATTACCCACAAACACACACCCTCGAGACCAATACCTATTTCTCTAAAATTCAAATGGTACCTATATTCTTAATTAGAGGTGAAGGATTCTCCTAACAAGTTATTTTGTTGGTTTGAGGTGTTTTTTTTTTTCCTTTCATACTAAGTGGTTAAGTGCTTCAAGAGTTAAGATTTAAGGGCCAAGGGCTTGTTGGGAAAGGGATTTAGGGTTTAAGGGATTAATAATTAAGGGATTTAGGTGTTAGGGGTTAAGGGGTTAGGTTTTAAGGTGTTTATGGGTTATTGATTAAGGATTAAGCGTCAAAAGTTAACAAAATATGGGGTTAGTGCTTAGGGGTTCATGGATTCTAGGTTAGGAGTTATTGGCTTAATTTTTAATGCGTTGAGGGGTTGATGGCTTATGAGTTATGAGTGTAGGAATTAAGGGATTATGGTTCAATATTAAGGGTTAGGGAATTTAGTGGTTATGGTTTAATGGCTTATTGGTTGTGATAATGCGGCCCCTAATCCCCTTATCACCACTATCGGGGGTTCCCCTTTCAATTTCTCTTGTTACCTTCCCTCTAGGCCCCCTAGCCCCTATGAAATTAGATCTTAATCCCCCTTCTCATTCTCTAATGTGTGGATTATATATATTAGTAAACCATGCCTAGACATCCCACTTCTACCCATCCATGCTACATGTCTGTCACCGAGTCCTATTCAATACACCACAAAATATTATTCACCTTTTCGGTCATATAATTAAACTTATCCTAACATTATGGGTGAAATTGGTTTTTATGTTGTAAAGTGAACAAAAAAAACTATTACTTGTTTTTCTATTGAGAAGATGTAGAAATTGATTGTTATGATTGGATTGTGCATGCATCAATCTACATTGGCTTGTTTTTCGAGCTTAGACATGAATAATCATTTTGTCATACTCCATCCTATCGATGGAGTCTGATATCACAAATGTATCGATGGCCAGTTTGAGAGATTATTTTTAAATCTTGTGTGTTGCGGTATTTAGCTCCTTGAGAAAGTGTCTGAAAGATAGCTAATCTAAAGAGTTTGGGGAATCTATGATATCCTGTAGGATGGGATGTAGGTATATGTTTTCTATCATGAATTATTGACCCAATTGATCATGATTTTTGAATACCCCATGATCTATAGGGATTTGACTCTTTTTATGGAGAAATCTCTAGAAGGGTACAAAGAGCAATGAAATCAACTTAGTTGTTGGATCCTTAACTTTGCGTATGTCTTACTTTCTCGCTATAATACTGGGAGAGGAAGAGTACCACACCCACTTTGTATATAGGTGGGATAACTTGTGCAACACCATCAAAGAAGTCACAGGGGCATACAAGAGGGAGTGGAGGAATTACCATAATCCAGTATTTTTTTGGTTTAGGATGAATCTTGTCTTCCAAACACTGTTTAATATCAATTCAATTGTGATCTTTATTGGAATTTCTCTTGAATTTTTTTTATTTTTGTTCCAATACCACAAGACATTGCTGATTAGAATGCATTGGAAACATTTTTAATAATCTTTCATGGTGTTGAGTTACTAAGTTTTGAATTTTCTTGCAACCTTAGAAAGGACCACGCTATCATGTTAAATTTTACAAGGGTGATGGGGATGACCTCTACACTGTGTAAGAACAAGATATAAATAACTGTGAATAAATATCATAATATAACTTGCATAAAGGATAGATTTTGGGGTGATTCATAAAATATCATGGATATTTCTCGTGAAAAAAATGTGTTGTTGTTCCAATCCCACCAGATATTGCTGATTAAAATGCGTGGGAAACATTTTTAATAATCTTCCATGATGTTGAGTAACTAAGTTTTGAAATCTTCTTCCAAGATTAGATAGGACCACGAGCCTATCATGTTCAATTTTGCAAGGATGGTGGTGATGACTTGCACTGTGTTGGGACTAGAGATAAATAAGTGTGAAGAAATATCATCATATGACTTGCATAAAGGATAGATGTTGGGATGATTCGTAAACTATCATGTATATTTCTTGTGAACAAAATGTGTTGCTATTCCAATCCCACCAGATATTGCTAATTAGAATGCATGGGAAACCTTTTTAATAATATTCCATGATGTTATGTAACTAAGTTTTCAAATTTTCTTCCAAGATTAGATAGGACCACAAGCCTATCTTGTTCAATTTTGCAAGGGTGGTGGTGATGACCCACACTGTGTTGGGACAAGATATAAATAACTGTGAAGAAATATCATCATATGAATTGCATAAAGGATATATGTTGGGGTGATTTGTAAAGTATCATGGAAATTTCTTGTGAACAAAATGTGTTGGTGTTCCAATCCCACCAGATATTTCTGATTAGAATGCATGGGAAACCTTTATAATAATCTTCCATTATATTGAGTAACTATGTTTTGAAAATTTCTTCCAAGCTTAGATAGGACCATGAGCCTATAATGTTCAATTTTTCAAGGGTGATGGTGATGATATGCACTGTGTTCAGACAAGAGATAAATAAGTGTGAATAAATATCATCATATGACTTGCATAAAGGACAGATGTTGGGGTGATTCATAAACTATCATAGATATTTCTCATGTACAAAATGTGTTGTTGTTCCAATCCCACCAGAAATTGCTGATTAGAATGCATGGGAAACCTTTATAATAATATTCCATATGATGTTTTGTAACTAAGTTTTGAAATTTTCTTCCAAGCTTAGATAGGACCATGAGCCTATCATGTTGAAATTTTCAAGGGTGGTGGTGATGACCTGCGCTGTGTTGGGAGAAGAGATAAATAAGTGTGAGGAAATATCATTATATGACTTGCATAAAGGATAGATGTTGGGGTGATTCATAAAATATCATGGAAATTTCTCTTGAAAAAAATGTGTTTTTGTTCCAATCACACCTGATTTGTTGATTAGAATGCATGGGAAGCCTTTATGTTAATCTTCCTTGATCTTCTGTAACTAGGTTTTGAAATTTTCTTCCAAGCATAGCCAAGACCACACGCCTATCATGTTCAAATTTTCAAGGGTGATGGTGATGACCTGCACTTTGTTGGGACAAGAGATAAATGAGTGTGAAGAAATATCATCATATTAATTGTATAAAGGATAGATTTTGGGGTGATTGATAAACTATCATGGATATTTCTTGTGAAAAAAATGTGTTGTTGTTCCAATCCCACCAAATATTGTTGATTAGAATGCATGGGAAACCTTTATAATAATCTTCCATGATGTTGTGTAACTAAGTTTTAAAATTATCTTCCACGCTTGGATATGACCACGAGCCTATCATGTTCAAATTTTCAAGGGTGGTGGTGATGAACTGCACTTTGTTGGGACAAGAGATAAACAAGCGTGAATAAATATCATCATATGACTTGCATAAAGGATAGATGTTTGGGTGATTTGTAAACTATCATGCATATTTCTCGTAAAAAAAATGTGTTGTTGTTACAATCCCACTAGATATTGTTGATTATAATGCATGGGAAACCTTTATAATAATTTTCCATCATGCTGTGTAACTATGTTTTGAAATTTTCTTCCAAGCTTAGATAGGACCACAAGCCTATCATGCTCAATTTGCAAGGGTGGTGGTGATGACCTGCACTGTGTTCAGTCAACTAGAGATAAATAAGTGTGAAGAAATATCATCATATGACTTACATAATGGATATATGTTAGGGTGATTCATAAGATATCATGGATATTCCATTAGAAAGTTCATCATAACAAACCAGATAAAACTATATTTAAAAATTAATGACTAAGATTTTGTGACAGGAAGTGTTAGTGAGTTTCAGGTGTGCTAAGGAGGGAGTGATGTCAAGGAATGCGAAGCAGTGTTAAGGCATGCTAGAGTCCAGGGAAAAATGTTAAGATGTGCCAAGCGCTAGGGCATTCCAATGCATTCTAGGCTCGAGTTTTTGGGAGTGCCAAGGAAAAACAAGGGAGCACTAGTCTCAAATGCATCGAAATGAATGAATAAGATTGTGTGATAGTGAGTATCAACGAGTTCTAGGTGTGCTAAGGAGTGATTTTAGGGATTGATAAATTCCTTCATAAGTCTTATTCTTCTCCTTCAATCGTTTAATCCCCCTCCTATATCCCTAGAAGATCAAGTCCCTTGCTTAAAAGGAAATCAAGTCCAACTCTTTATTCTATCTTAAGGAAATGGTTTCTAGGGTCACTTCCCATTTATTCATTGACCAATACTCTACAAGTGACTTCGTAAACTACTGAGACTCCTCCAATCGTTGAAATTCTGTGAAGAGCAAGGAGTCCTAGTTGTGGTGACAATGGGCTAAACCTCCACCATTGCCCTTGTCCTAACAGTTTCCCCCTTAGGAACCCCTTTTAGGTCCACTACTAGTTTGAGTTTTAATAAGTTGTTCACAACTCCATTTGTTAACAACTCTTTGGTATGCCCAATTTTTCCATACTACGACTCCAAGATGAGAATTCTAGGGCTATGGATGTTTCCCTTATTCTCACTGAATTAATCCTATACAATATAGTGAAATAGGGCTAGTCGGCTGGGCCACTTGACTGCTACTTTAGTCCTTCAAAGTCTGCGTATCCTTACACCCTATATACATTCCCTTCTACCAATCTTGTTATCCTTCACAAGTACAAGAGTTAGGGATCTTCTTTGATAGTCACCTAACAACCCTCCAACTGTACTTGGACTAACATCAATATTCCCAACCACAGTCAATTATTTTTACTAATCTAGGGCCCACAATATTGTCCTCATATAGGGCTCTTTAAATCTTCCACGTAACAATGGTTTGAGTCCTCTCAAAATCATTTTTCTTATGTATCAACAATTTGATCTTTTTTGTCTAATATATGAAAAAAATCTGAACTACTCCTCTTATAATCCTTCTAATAATTTGTAGATGAGTAAACTAGGGTCACAAATTAGCCAGTAACATTCCATTGAATAATGTTTTATACGTTGCTTAAGATATCTGTCTAGAAATCTATGGATATTCCACCAAAATCAACTTCTATGCATGTCAATCCATTCTTCATATGGCACATTTATTCTGCATGTTGAATCTTCTGCTTAGGTTCCGCCCTCCCTTAGATCTACTATCTCCACACATACTGAATTTGCAAACCATCTTCCAGATCTACGGTCTATATTGCAGAAATAAACCTTGATCTAAGGGTCACAACCACTCTTCTTCTATGAAAATTGGTCATAGTATTAAGGGCATACCTTATTAACTAAAGATGATAGGAAATTTTCCTAACTAGGGAAATATACTTAAAAACTTCTAATTGTTGTAGAACAAACCCTATCCACCCATAGAAAAAACCAAGACTCTTTCCTCCATAAGAGGCTTGACCTATTTCATATGGATCCATAGATTATGGGAATTTCTTTCACTGAATATCGAAATTAACTTCAGATCTCATTTTGACCCTCAAACTCAGGTTACCTCGCTCAATATTACACCTACTTTTACTTCCATTCTGGCTCTAAATTACAGTGCAAGCCCTCCTCCATTTATGTTGGTATTCATCACAGACCTTGGGGCCTAATAATCACCACAAGACAAGATCATATCAACCATCTCTTCTATTTCATGTATAAAATCTAACCAACAGGATTAAATCTAATCTTGTAATGTACTAAAGAAAGATACTGAATCCTTCCTACAATTTGCAGAAACAAAACATGGTCACACAATCACATATAATTAAAAGAAAGAAATTATCAATCGCACAAAACAAGTTGTATCTAGGGAAAGAAACTTCTCAAAACCCCTCTATCTCTATTGTATATTAAGTCAAGGAATCATGAGAAAATACAATGCTTAATCTCTTATGATATTCTCCAGCACTCTGTCAATTGTCTCCTACTAATCTAGGCAAAATCTGTCTAGTACTTGGCCAATTCTCAACCTTTCTTTAGCCTGTCTTCCCCACACAATTCTTAGGGAATTAACTCCATATTAATTAGGAAAATCAACCTTCCTTGATTGTGCAATCCATCATGGCATCCAAATGACTTTATAATTGCACATGGGAAATTTTGTATAAACACAACTGATAGTTATGTTCCCTTTAACCTTTGTCTAAACTGGGTCTTCCTCGGAACTAACATGCATGCAACTATTAGTAGAGAATTATCAGTTATCTGATTGATCCCTCATTTTGAATTAAACCTAATTTAATTCAGTTGGCCTATCACTAGCTCATCACTCAAGTTGAACCAGTTAAACTGATTTTAACTCAATTAATTGAGTTAACTACTTCACACCTAGACCCCACTAATGCATCAACTGCAACTGGACCCCAAAAATATTAGAATCCCTCTAGATGCCTCATCTTAGACCCTCATGATCTGAACATATGGAGGAACACAATAGAATACATAAATAAACATAAACACAGATATGCAGTAGGAATAACACTTCATTTCATTAATATCAAACAAAGAAAAATGATTATAGATAGAATGGAAAAAAAAATATCTCGGGCGATGGTAGCTTATCTTTGAGAAGATATTTGGCAGCTACATGCCTCTGAAATATGTTACAATAAGGTTCAAGGGCATTTTTATTATTGAAAAATAAGAGAAAACCCTAACCCGAAGAGATGTAACACCAAGAGTTTTTGGGCCCCGTTGCGGGTAGTTGGGCAGCCAACTTCCGGGGGTCATAACTTGGTAATATGATCTCACTTTGACGCACATGATACCTCATTATAAATATCTCTCTGAAAATAGATTTGGAAGTTTAGGCCCCTAAAAACTGACAAAAATAGTAAATTGTGGTATAATTAAGGAAATTGAAAAATGAAGAGAGACAATGGCAAGGGCCCAAGTGGAATAGGCGGGTAGCCACCAATATCCACCTTGATCACCTCAACTCAAATTTCTTGAGCTAAATCAGTCATCATGACTTAATTAACTGACCCAAGTTGTTATGAGATGAACTTAAAATTTATTGTCCGATTTATTTAATGGAAAAATAAATCACACGACTCACATTCCTCACTCCTGGTACATCAAAATTCCTCACCAGTGTGGGTGCATTTTATTTTTTTCCATTATGGTTGCCAATTTCACTATTTCTTGTTCCAAATTTCAACACTCCCTCTGAAAAAGAAAGGACTTCAATCTATCCCAATCCAATACCTTTGGAATTTTTCATGCAACACTTATCTAGTGTTGTTTGCACCTACAAATCCTGAAACTGAATAGCCTATGAACAACTGAATCATTATAATACATTTGTCATCAGAGTATTATGACTGTTGCTAGATACTACACCTGTCTACTAAACTCTCTGCGCTACTAATGACATCTGCATCTGTGACATTTTCATTGTTTCCAACTCTAATCTACGCTCCAGTATCTGACATTTTTCACTCTCATTTATGTCTTCCTGACATCTGAATGCATCCATATAACTGATCCTTCCTGCTACTGTTGTACTATGGTCTCCTTGTAGCTAGGTTTGATCCATGAGACACACCGTCTCAATGGAACCTGCCCAAATTTATTATCTTTGGATTATGTCTACACATCACCCCACCTTTCACTTGGAGGTATAGTTGCATGTGCTCCCTCTACCCATATGGCTTGAAATTTACCCCTCCTGGAGGTCTTTGCTTCAATGAATTCTTCCACTTGGTCTCCTCTTTGCTTCTACAATTGTGGTTGCTCCACAATCTTCTAAGGCTGATTCTAAGGCTGTATGTTGAGAGGTAATTTTTACTCCCTCTCAATAGCCAAGTCTCTAACCTCTACTTTTCTCCTCAAATCTTTCGATTCATTTGGTACCTCAAGTGCATATAGGTTGTTGACTCACACACATTGTAATTGTCTCGTCGTTACAAAATTTTCTAAAAAATCGTTGATTCTAAATCAACGATATCTCCCTCATATGAGCTCTGAATTGATTTTCCATTTGGGTAGTTTTTCGCAAGGAATCCAAATATGTTATTTTTTTTTGAAAATTATACACCAAAATCTTCATATATTCTTTGCAAACTCACCGCCCAAACTAATCATGCTTTGATAAAATGTAGAAAATATAACCAAAGAGATTCAGTCTGACCTTGTAATGTACTAAAACACGATACTGAATCCCTCCTACAATTTTTGGAAATAAAACACAATCGCACAATCACATATAAGTAAGAGAAATAAATCAATCACACAACACAAGATGTATCTGGGGAAATCAACTTCTCAAAAATGCTCTATGTCTATTAATGTGTATTAAGTCAAGGAATCATGAAACAATACAATTCTTAATCTCTCATGAGATTCTCCAACACTCTACCAATTGTCTCCCGATGATCTAGGAAAACTCAGTCTAGTACTTAGCCAATTCTCAGCCCTCCTTCAACCTGACTTGCTCATGCAATTCCTAGGGAATTAGCTCCCTATTAATTAGAAAAATTGGACTTTCTTGATTTCTCAATCCATCATGACATCCCAATGAATTTATAATTTCACATGGGAAATTTTGTATAAATAAAACTAATATTTATGTTCCCTTTAACCTCTATCTCAACTGGGTATTCCTCGGAATTGACATGCATGCAGCTATTAATAGTGAATTATCAGTTTTATGATTGATCACTCATTGTGAATTAGATCTAATTTAATTCAGTAGCTGACCTCTCACTAGATCATCACTTAGTTAGAACTATTTAAACTTATTTTAAATCATTTAATTGAGTTAACTAATTCACACATGCACCCAACCAATGCATCAACTAAAACTAGACCCAAAAAATATTAGACTAGTCCCTCTACATGCCTCATCTTAGACCCTCAACTCGAATTTCTTGAGCTAACTCAGTCATCATGACTTAGTTAACTGACACAAGTTTTTATGAGATGAAATTACAATTTATTGTCAAATTTATTTAAGGGAAAAATAAATTAGACGTCGCACATTCCTCACTCCTGGTGCACCAAAATTCCTCACCAGTGTGGGTGCGTTTTTTTTTTTCCTTTCTGGTTTCCAATTTCAATGTTTCTTGTTGCAAATTTCAACATTTCAGAATTTGATGTGGCCTTCACATAAATACACCATTGAAATCACATGCCCATATTCTCATGAGAAACCTCTCTTAAGCTTGATCTTCTAGAAGAGAACCAACAATATGCCATCCTACTTCCTAGCTCGAACTAACCATTAAGGTATCCAAAATTCTTGTGAACCCTCACGTGATGATCTTGCTCTTGGAGGATGATCATGGCCTCCCTTTAGCAACCCTTACTCGGCCCTCTTACTCGACCTAATTTAGGACTACATCTCTCTTCACCAGCTTGATCAAATGATATCCTTCTCACTTGTTGTTATTTCCTTCATCCTAAGCCCTCCTTAAATGGTTTTTCCTAGACCTCTTAGGAACCCTATAGAAGTTATGGGTTTTATCCACTTAGACCCTAGGAAATATTAATTTTCCTTTTTAATTTTATTTTATATTTTAAACCCCATCTTGGGTCCAAAATCCCTTTTCTTTGCTTCTTTGCCAACATATCCTTTTGTCACTAAACTCACACAAACCCATATCACTAGGCTTTTCGAGTACCTCCCAAGATACACAATTCAACAACATATTCTAGTTGTAGTAACTATAACTTGGTCAAGATCTTGTAGTCAAGCGAGGGCTTGGTTGGGCACCCAAGTTGAAAATTAATTAAGGGTAGTTTTGAGGGCATGGTAGCTAGGGATGGTGAGGGCATGCACATTAGGAATGAAAAGGCATGCTAACACATGTCAAACAATGTCATGCATGTTTAAGAGTGTTAGGGAGAGTTGGGGCATATCAAGGGATAACTAGGTCAAAATGCATGGAAATGAATGAATAAGAGTGTGTGAGAGGGAGTGTCGGCGAATTCGAGTGTGCTAAGGACGAAGTGTGTTAGTGGAAGTTCAGAAGAGGATTTACAGGAGGCAAGCCTATGGTTTTTATATGGGGCTCGACAAAGAAGTTTTAGACAAAGAGAGATCACTTTGTGCTAGGCTCAACATTTTTTTTCCTTTAGCTATTTTTTTTATATGAGATGTGGCACACTTTGGATACATTCTCACGTTTTAAACTATTCTAGATAATTTCATATTATACATTTTTTTGTATAATTTTTGGGGCACTCGATTTGTGTTGGCTTATATCATGTGTGCCTTGTGCATCTTGTGGTTCTTGAAAAATCTCAATTAATGTTCTACTATTTATATGAAATGAACATACATGTGAAATATTTCCTATGTAAGTTATATTTATTAGTTCTTTTATGGCCATGGTTAGTTCATATGATCCTTGTCTTGGTAACTAGTTAAGTGGGACAAGATGACCTTGGACATGGGTGGTAGAAGATGAGTTATAGGCAATTCTTGGGTGAGCAAGTCACAATCTAATTGTAGTAGGTGCAATTGGTGAAGTTGTTTCGGTTGAAGCAAGCCAATATTGTCACATGAACTGCAATAGCGAAGGAATTGATTGGGTTCCCAAGTCGTGAAAAAATTTAAAGGCTGGATGTGAGGACATGAGTGCCAAGGCATGCTAGGGAATGCTAAGATGTGTCAGATAGTGCGAAGGCATGTCAAACATGCTAAGATATGCCAAGTGATAAGGCATGCCAATATGTACAAGGGTGTGTCAATGCGTGCCAGGGACTTTCAAAGAAGAAAAAGGGAAAAAAAAGTTAAAATACGGGGAAATGAACACATAAGAGGGATAATAAGTCATCAATTTACATTTTCCAAGAGGGGCATGCTAGGCACACCAACACTAGGTGCCAATAGGTGCAAAGTGAAAAGTCTTAGTGCATTCTAAGTGCCAAGTATTCCTTTTTTTCTTCTCATCTACTTTCCAATAGTTGATATCAAATAATTTTAATATTAAACCATGCCAAATCATACCAAGGCATGTCAATGTATTCCATACATGGTAAGACTTTCTAAACACCAACATGTTCCAAGTGCCAATATGTGTCACGGAGTGTTATGCATGCTATGAAGTGTAAGGGCATGTTGAAGAGTGCTAAGGTGTGCTAGAGAGTGCTAATGCATGTTGAGGAGTGTTAAGGAGTAATAGGGAAAAACATTAAGGGGGCACTAGGTCAAAATTCATGAAATTTAATGAATATGAGGAACGTGTGCAAGGGACTAGTGTTAATGAGTGCTAGTTGTCATGCCAAGGAGGGAGTGACAAGGTATCCTAAGGATTGGTAAGGCATGCTAGGGAATATCAAGGCATGCCCAGAAGTCTCAAATTGTGTGTAGGAGTTCCAATATGTGCTAATTATATGTGCCAAATAGTGCCAAGATATGCCAATACATGCTAGGTGCTAAGGATGTGCATGGTTATAGGGTATGTTAATATGTGTCAAGAAGTTTCAAGGAAACAAAAGGAAGAACAAATAAGAGGGTTAATAAGTCAGGAATTTTCAAAAGGGGCATGCTAGCCACACTAATAATAGGTCCCAATACATTGCATGCCAAGTGGCATTGTGTGCCAAGTGCTAACGTATGTGAGTGAATTCAACCAAGGTGTTCCAAGACATGCTAGGGACTACATGCATGCCAACGAATGATACGCATGCCACCATGTGCTTGGGCATCATTGTCATGAAAATATGTTCTAGGTTCAAAGATGTTCCAAGACATGCGAAGTGCTAAGAAATTTTATTGTGTGCCAAAGCATTAATTTAAGGTGTGCCCAGATTGTTGAAGATTTTTAGGTCTTTCTCATTAATAAAATTGACAGAGATTGGTTATGTATTAAATAATATATTTCCTACAAACACTAGTGGGAATTTATCTAAAGGGAATTTTCTAGATAAAAAAATTAATAGATATGAATCATGTGTTGACTCAAAGTAAAACTCTATTCGACTAGTCATCACTTGAGGGAAATGATATAGACTAATTACTTCTTAAAAAATTCACTAACTCTAACCACTATGGCCTTGGAAATATTATAAAAAAGACTCCACAATAATGATATTAAATCATTATCTTTTGAAAAAAATATATTAACAAGCACATAACTTCATAAAAAACTCATTGGAATGATCAATGATGAAAGACATTTTTTGACCGTCACCAAAAGTAACAAGAAGAGCATCGGTGAGGGTCATTACAAGCTCATCACTAGAAGTATCACCATAGAGAGAATTAGTGATGGGCCTTTAACGAACCTCACCAAAAGTGTCATTGAAAATGGCTTTGGTGACGGACCTTAAAGGACCATCACTATATACACTTACAATGCTGCTTTTTTAAGGACCGCCACCATATGTGACATTGGTGACACACCTTAAAGGTCCATCACAACCATGACCCTCACCAATGTCCTTTTTTCTTGTAGTGTTCACAAGGGAGGGTCAACTTACCTTTTTCTTCAGAGCTTTTTTTTTAATTTTTGAGAGGTTTCCAGAGATGAGGCCTACTTTTGTTCAACATCCTCGCAGTCTGATGTTGGATGCATGAATGCACATGTGGGGAAAAATGATTCCCAAGAGGGGTGAGATTGATTTTTCCATGAGGATATCACATGATGCACTGGAGTTTCTAGCCAGTGTTGATGAGCATCCCTTCGTTATGGTACCCTGTCCTTATGATGGTTTGGATTGGCGAGGGTGTACCAACATCCTCTTCACAGATGATGAGCTGCCAGATGATAGAGGTAATATTAATATTTTATTTAAATTTATTCTAACATGTTCTTTAACTTGTTTTTATTAAATTGTGTAATGAAATTTTCTAATTATTGTTGTGTACTTGTATATATTTTACAGACATTGGGTCTTTTGATGGCGAAGACATGCCAGCACCACCAAATGATCTAGGTGTGGATCCTGATGACGATCAGGATATGCCAGATGTCAAGGATCGTGAGGTCGGTGCAAAGAGACCTGCTCCTATTGGTGCGCCGGTACTGCCTTTTGCTAGACCTGGTAGGCTTGATAGAAGATTGAGAATGGAGTTGGGCGACCAACTCTGTGCATTTATTGTTGAGGCAGGATTCAGGAACACTCCTATGAGAGACATACTGGCCAATGGTAGGCTGGTACATATGTGGAGAGGCATGTTGCGTGACATGTATAGCCTAATGCGGCATGTCACAGGAGCTGCGACCTTATTTATGCAGTTGAGAGGGTTGTTGCACATTATAGGTGTTGTCAAGATGCAGCACGTGGTCAACAGTCTGCGAGCAACGATGCATCATCTGATGATCATGATCAGGAGATTTATCATCATTCACCTCGTGCTACGCCGGATGAGCAGCCTCCACTAGCATCGACTAGCAATCATCATGGAGAGTAGGGAAGACCATTGGCCATGTCGAGTCAGCAGCCTGCAGCATCCAACAGTACTCATGATCATGAGCATGCCGGACCATCGACCATGTCGAGTCATCACGATGAGCAGTAGACAGTTGATCCTAGTCAGCATCAGGCACCAGTACCAAATCAGCAGGCACGTGATGATCAGCATGTATCTGAGCTTGTCAAGGCTGCACCATTGACTGAGTAGGCCTCAACTAGAACTGTTATTGATGATGTACCACCAATTGATATATGACATTTACATACAATTGTATATTTTTGACATTATTTAGTTGTATATATATATATATATATATATATATATATATATATATATGGTCCATGTATTTTATGTTCATGTTGCAGTTGTACTTAATTTACATGTTGGTGATCAACACGATGTGTATATTTTTAGGTCATGTTAGATATGTTCATTTAATGTGTATCTTGCAGATAGATGCGTATGTGATAGCAGTACATGAGATGAATATTTGATGTTTGTGTTGTGATGATGTTATACAATGCTAATTGTGTTTTTTTAGATGATCATGATCACGATGATGTTAGCGAATTTGAATGTGTTTTTTAGTCGAATATGATGTTTGTACGATGGTTATCATGATCGTGATGTTTATTAATTAATTTAATATTAAATGATCATGATATTGTAAAATTGTAATATTTGTAATTCTAATAGTATGTAAAATTCTAAAATTGTAATTGTATTTGTAATTGTAATTTTAATTGTAATTGTAATATTCAATTTATTGTGAAATGATTGTAATTGTAATTTTAATTGTAATTGTATATATGTAAAATTGTAAAATTCTAACTCTAATTCTAATTGTATGTAAAATTCTAAAAATGTAATTGTAATGGTATATATGTAAATTTGTAAAATTGTAATTTTAATTGTAAATTTTAAATTTGTAAAATTGTAATTGTATATATGTAAAATTCTATAATTGTAATTGTAATTGTAATTGTAATTGTATGTGAAATTGTAAAATTGTAATTCTAATTCTATGTAAAATATTTGTAAAATTTTAATTGTATTACTATGAAATGATTGTAATTGTATGTAAAATTCTAAAATTGTAATTATAATTTTAATTAATTGTAATTTTAATTGTAATTGTATGTGAAATTGTAAAATTCTAATTCTAATTCTAATTCTAATTCTAATTCTATGTAAAATATTTGTAAAATTTTAATTGTATTAATGTGAAAATTTTAGTTGTATTAATGTGAAATGATTTTATTAAACATTTTAAATTTGTAAATTTGTAAAATTTTAAATAATTGTAAAATAATAAATCTAGAATAATATGAATTTTTGTAACATAAGAAATTTTAGAAAATAATGCAAATAAATTCATGTACTTTAGAATTGTCATTATTTTTTTATGATCTTACATACAAAAAAAAGAACTTTATACAGTACAACATTGTTTTTGAGATCAACATAATTGCAAATTATCAATTGAAATATTGATTTTAACATTAACACAATAAAAATTACCAATGAATTCAAAATACATATTATAATGTTTCGAAAAACTCATCTTAAAAAGTATAAATATTGATGAAATAACACATATACCATATCACTCTCGGTTCTCATGATCACCCTCATTATCCTCTAGCTCACATGGCATGATAACACTATTTTTCTCAAAAATATGTTTTGATCTAGGCTCATGTCTCAATACGAACCACCAATCCCTATCCAACACATCTGGGTAAAAAAACAACTGGTTGTAGTGTTTGGGAAAAACATAGGGCTCCTTAGCTTCATCCCACATCTTCTAGAGTTGATACATATTAGCCTACTATCACGGTCTTCCTTTACATTATCCTGATCAAAGGTGTCGCACCACTTGCACCTAAAAATAAAACATTAGAAAGAAGAGAAATCCACTTAAATGATCTCTTGTATCTTTTCGATGTAACCTAACGTCCCTCGTAATAGGTTTTGATCACGGTGGCTAGATGGAATAAATTGATCGAACTCGACTTCCACTCCATAGTCTTGTGTGATGTTTCCAGCATCAACATTTTCTGTGTAAAAATGGTGTCTGTATGCCCACATAAATGGGAACAAATGCATCTATTATAAAAATGTTAAGAAAACCGTAGTGTCCTATGTCTTATAATAACCCAATAGTTAAAATATGAAATATAGATGTAATTACATTTGAAAGGTGCGTTATTAAGTTTTAAATGTACATATAAATTAAATAGATTATTACCGAGTTGTTGAACCCAATCCCTACATTTAGCGCATCCTCTTTAGCATGCGGGTAATGACCGGTTGCACTGTATTTATTTCTAACTTGGTTAGCAACCCAACTGTTGGGGCATATTTTTGGCATATTTTCTTTTATATAATGAGATAAGGCACACTTCTACCATTCAACCATCTGTATTCTTTCTTGTCACTATCCCATTTCATCCTCTTTTGTTCGTACAATGCGACCCACAGTTGTGTCGCTTCAAAATTGTAAAGAACGAATTTATTGATTGCTTCAATTTTTGCATTCGCTAATGAAATCAAACTGACATTATATGGTACATAGAGATCAAAATATACATTTACTTTCAACATGAATAATTACTTTGTGTAAATTTGAAAAATTATAAGTCACTTACTCTTTATCAAGTGCTTTTTTCCACTGGTTTGGAGAAACTCCTCTTCTCTTTTTTTTTCATCCCTTTCATCGTCCCAAATCACCGCACCTAGTATATTGTCGATCTGCTTGATGTAATCACTAGCATAATACAAAGACTCATATGATATGTACCCCTCTGCCATAAACCCCTCGGGTTTTTCCCTTTGTCGAAAAAAACCCTTTCAATTTCTTCATGTACCTCCCTAAGAATAACATCCAATGATAAGAAACTACCCCAACTTATTCAACCTCATCTACTAGGTGGATTAGAAGATGAATCTGCAAGTCCATGAAACTCATCGGAAATTCCTTCTCAAACATACAAGCAATCTTAACTATATTTTGACGCCACCGTGGAATGCTAGCCACATGAATCTCCTTTGACGTGATCCAACGTAGAAATGCAAATAATTTAGATATGGCATGTCCTAGGTCTTGAGGGAATTAATTTTTCACACACCCACGCACAAACAAAGCATAATGACACTGCAATGTTATAAAAATGTGCAATAATATACAAAATTAGTTATGTTTTATGATCCCTGCATGGGATACAATTTATTGGTATAACAAATAATAAAATCATTCTTTTGACATTATACATACTCTTAGAAGATTCAAATGGTTATGTGATTTCAACCCCGACAAATGGTCATCCACGGTGAAGCAGCGCCATAGTGAAGAGCCGTATGAAGACGACACCCTCACACCCATTATAACTTCCTTTGCCAAAGAAATATCATTTTTTTTTTAAATTCATGGGACATCACCTTCTTTTAAATACCATGAATTAGAGGGTCTAGTGCTTGCCTCTGATCGTGTACTTTCTAATCATCTTGGCCAATGTTTCTTTTTAGTTTTTGAAGTAATAAGATCATTCCTAAGTCACTTTGTTTCGATGATATGTTCCTCCATAAAGAAGGTGAAACATTTTTAAATATATACATGCGATCTAATAAGTGGGTAATCTTAATATGCTCCCAATATGGGAGGTTATAAAATATAGATTTCCTTTTCATCCCAATGGGAAATTTTTCAACATAGGTGTCGAATAATTTTGGATCATCAAACATAGGCTCCCCATTTGAATCAGACATTTCTATTAAATCCTTCTCCTTCTCTCTCTCATATGCTCTAAGCCATTCATTTGGTTTCCTTATTGGATTCCTTTGGGTTCTCTCTGATTTACCATTGAAAGTGGATGCTGCTCTTCTGTAAGGGTGTTATTCTGGGAGGAATACCTTGGAGAAATCATACGCTGGATTTCATAGGTCCTTGGACCATCTAGCTTTGAGAGAAGGTCCACAACATTTGCATCCAAAATACCCTTTTCTTACAAGACTTACGAGATTATTGTATACAATTAATATGCATGGCACATTAAATAATATCATGAAGATCAGAACAATTACAACAAATTAAATAACTAATATGTGAAAAAATATTGTTACGTATATAAACAAATCAATAAATTAAACATGTAATTTACCAGAAAAAACTCCTAAGCCTTGATAATTATGTGTCGTGTAAGCACATATGCCATACAACATAGAACTCCTCTCTGCTTCGATGGGTCTTGATACATTGTATACATTTATCCCATCCCATAATTCTTTCAATTCATCTGCCAGTGGTTGTAAGTAGACATCCATATTTTTCACTTGTCTTCTACTAGGGACTATGAGAGACAACATAAGATATTCATTCTTCATAGAAAACCATGGGGGGGTATTGTTATTGATCACTACTACGGGCCAAATAGAATATTTGGTGTTCTGGAGTGAATATGGGTTGACACCATCCATGGCTATGCTAGGTGGTAGACTTCGTACTTCAACCTTGAATTTTTCAGGGCATGTATCCTCTATATGATTCATGTCTATTGAATCAATTGGGATTCACATAACTCCCAACTCACTTCTGTGTGAGGCATGCCATCCCTCCAACATAGCTAATTATTTCCAATGAAAGAGCCTTTGAATCCATGGGATTATAGGCATGTGCCTCAATATCTTAAAAGGAGGACCAGAACATGATTTACCCTTCTTTTTTTATTTATCATACCTATCATGCCCACATTTCGGACATATCTCTCTATCTGCATATTCTCCTCTATATTGAATACAATCATTTGGACATGCATGCTATGATATGTACTCAACACCCAATATTTTCAACAATTTCTTTGCCTCTTCGTAGCTACTGGGAAAGACATTATCACTCGGAAGAACCTTGTCCTTGAATAAACTGTAGTTAGTGATCATAAAAAATATTAATATATGTACATTAATGCCGATATAATCATTAACATTCATAAAATTGACCATTTGTAATGTTCATTCTGTACTGATTATATTTATCAAATTTATATAAGGGAGGACTTTATCGTAACTTACCTCAAAATTTCCGAGAAACATGCATTCAATAAGCCAAACTTTTCTTTCAAGTTTTACAGTAACATCGTTGTCCCCAATTGGGTAGACTTTGACTGACTACCAAGTCCAAAGAGAGGGGTGGTGGAATCAAATCTAAGGCTTTCGAAAAAGGTGTTAGTGATATGAGCATCATCCCCTAGTTGATCATCGTTTTGGAATGCATCTAACAACATTGTCTCCATGGCAAGTGTATCCCTTAAATAATCATCCATACCAACCTCTATTTTATTCCTCCATTTCCAGCTTGTGAAGAACTACTATTGTTGTAATCATTCCTAATTGGTGAATCTAGATGTAGTAGGAATTGAATCGGTGGTTGATTCAACAATTCTTGGTATCGTTCATCTCCAATTTTTTCTCTTAATTCAGTCTTCTCTTGATTTGACATTGTCATGGGGTGCAACTGAAGATGGTAGGTAGGTCGCTCATCATCACTATAATCCTAATAATTTTAAAAAAAATATTTGAACATGATTAGTACAAACTATATGATATCAATTACCAAGCACGTTGAAAATATTGCATGATTAATTGGTTTGATGTTCAAATAATTACATTAATCAATATACCAAACAATGATAATTATTACCATCATTGTCCTAGGATTGTGGCTAGAATATGCAATATTATTACAATTGGCAGGGTGAAGTGGCTGTCCATTTTCATCTACCAAATGCACCTTGCGGTATGCTGCTCCTGATAAGAGTTTCTGACATTTTGGAGTTGTTTGAATATTTTATGCATCAAAAATCGATTCTAAATCTTCATGAACCTGCAAATTTGTATACATTATAAATTTAATTAAGTTGTGCATGATTGACATGGATAAAAGACATAAATTCAATTAGTTTATGAAAGTATAAATTAAATATGAAGTAAATATTACATCTTGAGATGGATAGGAGAACTTCGAGATGGATTTTGAGAAATATTATCGAACGAGCTAGATTTTGAAGAATTTTCCATTCGATATAATTATGATATTTTCTCCCTGCATTTTTGAAAAATCAACCATAAATTTTGGTGTACACACCTAAAAATAATTTTGGTGCCTTAAAAATGGACTTCTCGTTATCGGTGATAATGTACAGATAAACACACTGGTGTGTTTTAGTTATTGCACATCAATGTCATGTTATTAATGGACGCATCGGTGCGGTGCTATTAAGTGACACATCGGTGGCGAATAACCGCAAATAAAAAAAAGCGCAACTCTATTTTCTTTAAGTAAAAAAAAAAAAAGTAGTAAATTGAAAAATGGCTGGAAAAATATTTTCGAAAATATAATTTCATAAAACAATTCTTTAAATACTAAACACTTTTCATTATTTCACTATTTTTGCAAAATATTTTAGTTAGAGATTTGCAGGAGACATACCTGGAGCAAGAGAGCATGAGAGCACTGTGGAGCAATGAAATACATTTGAACAGAAGTATTCAAACAATCAAAATTCCAAACCTCTAGTGATTCAAACCCTCTAGCATAGAATTTCAAATGATCTCGTGATTAAATTTTATTGTTTTTTTTTACTTTTTCTGCAGTTTTTTTTACGCAATAAGAAAAAAATTTCAATTTTTTTTTCATTTTTAGAGACAAAAAAAAAAAAACCATTTTTACCCTAAACCCTTCATTCTTTTTGTTTCTGCCCTTTCTTCTCCCTATTTCTGTGATTTCAGAATTAGGGCTTTTCATTTTATATTTATAAGGCTTTTATTGCTATACATAGGCCTATGGCATCCAACCCATAGGACGACTTGCATAGTCAGATCCCAATACATGTCGGCCCCTAAATGTATTTTTAAAAAATAGAACTATGTATCGATGCACCCGGCATAACCTAGTGCACCGATGCATTGGATTATCCCAGCGCATCGCGCAAGTACTATGTGATAAAAAAAATAAAAATTAATCAGTGTTGTTTCACAAAAAAAATATTATTGTGTTAATCACTGCACCATGTAACATATAATGCACCGCATCGGGTCTCCTAGTTGACAGAGAACATTGTATGGTGGTCCCTTGTTTGCGCGAGGCGTTTATGCTACAAAAACTGGCACTGAACGATTTTTATTGTTTTGTTTGTGTTAATCGGTGTCGTGGTTAACATGAATGCACCGGTGCTCCTTGTTGACATAGAGCACCATACAGTGTATTACTATTTTGGCGGTATGTTTATAAGACGACCACACACCGACATCGGTGCGTACACCATGAATGGCACATCGGTTTCTTGAGATTTCTTTTTTACCTAAAAAGTTGACAATTTATTTATAAAATATATTAATGAATGATATGGTACGGGTTTCATATTGATAAATAAATATCTGAAAAGAGATCAAGTAACAAAAATACTGATAACACGTCAAGAATGGAAAAAATGGAAATTTCTTTGTAAATTCTTTACAAAAAATATTATTTTTGAACTATATGTAAGTTTAACTAATATGTATTTTTTACTGTGTATCATGTAGAGCCACAAAATGAAAAATCTCAAAAACATTATTTTTGACCTACGACCAGAAGAGCGTAAAATCTAGATGGAAAAATTTCAAAAGGATGAATCAGGTGAATGAAAAAATACTATCGATCCAATATGAGTTTCCTTTTTTAATTTCATTAATAATATAACATGTGTTAAACAATCTATTAATTCACATATGTTTAATGTTCTACAGGGACCAACAACTCAGAAAAGGAATGTTGTTCTAAGAAAAGAAAAAAAATAGAACGTGCAAATGAAAATGAATTGCTTCTTAGCTTAGCTGGAGTGGTGTTGGAGGGTAACGAAAGGGGGAAAAAATTTTACAAAAGTTTGAGGGATCTAGTGGAATGAATTTATAGACATTCTTTCCACTTACAATAAAAAAATCAATCCAAAGATTACAAGAACCAAATTTTATTTAAACTATAGGAAGAGTTTCCAAAGAATTGGTCAATGAGACATGTCAGAATTTTAATAGCAAAAATGTACAACAAGACAAAAGAAGGAATGAAAGAGTAATATTACTTTAAATTTTTGTCTAGAATTATTTATAAATATCACTTTTATTATATTTACTTTTTATAAATAATTATAAAAATTAAATAGTTTATTGTCATATTACATTCTCAAGGAGATTATGAAAATCTCAAAAGATGAATGAGTTGGTATTAGAAATATGCAAGTAGAAATGTCCAAAAAGGTGTACAAGGAGATGGTCAAAGAAATGGACAAAATTGCATCGCATGAGGAGCCATCTCAACAACAATGTGCTTCAATTGTAATATGTAATCATTGAATTTTTCGATGATTAGGTACAATAAATAAACAATTTAGCATTAAATATTAATTTTCAAGTATTTTCTTGTAGAAAAGAAAAGAAAAGAAAATGGAACCCATTCAACACATAAAATAGGATGACAATGAAGAAAAGGGTTGATATCTAAGTTTGTGAGTAATTGTTACTTCCTTATAACGAATTAACTAGATTTCATTTTTGTATTTTTAAGTTTTTTTACAAAAATCATCATTGAATGTTTTCAAACAGGTGCTAATATACAAAGAAGAACCATCAGAAGAATTGAGTAACATTGGGTTAAGTATGGGTTGTGAGTATATGTTGTCATATGAGAAATTAATTGTGGAATTTGTAAGCATCTATAGATCTTGTTTTACTTAACTCTGTCTATAATTAACAGAACAAAAAAATCTTTTATATTAAATATACAATTTGTTATGGGGTATAAAACTTGCAGGAAACAAAGTATGGAACTATGCCAACAGATGAAGTCATGAAAGATGGCATACTACATGGTTTTGAAAAATGCATATATTTTATGAGTCAATTGTTGTTATGGTACGTCATTTATTTTCGATTTACAATGATGTATATTACTTAATATTGAAATTTTCATTATTCTCACCAATGTATATACACTCATTATAGTTTATTTTTATGTTTGTAGATGGAAGGTGAAGAAGAAGAAAAAAATCAACACTGTGAACAGGAATTCAAGCAAGGAATGATGATCTCTATGTTTGGATATCAAAGTAAGGCATTGTATTTTTTGAAATATTTGTGTGTGAAATCAGACATTTTGTTTTATGTAATGGACATATTGTCCCATTTGAAAGACAAAGAGATACCAATAACTGTCCCATTTCTTATGACAAATATTGTCTTATATATATATATATATATATATATATATATGTTTTAATTTATTCTATTGTGTTCTCCATTGTTGCTGTGAAATGTAACACCACTGATTAAATTTATGGATGATTAAATATTATAATGAAGAGATGTGAAATTTCATGATATGATATAAATAATTAATACAAACATCACATTCAAATGCACTAATAAAAATTTAATTGATATGAATACTATTATAAGATATGTGCCATCCTTTGATGAATAATGAATTTAAAAAAATCACAATAATTATGATATGATATAACAAATTAATCCAAACATCACATTCAAATGAATTGATAAAAATTGAATTAATATGAATACTGTTATAAGATGTTTCAACTTTTGATGAATAATAAATTTTAAAAAATCACAATAATTGCATTGTCACGGGTCGATGTTTCTAAAAAATACAAAATGAACACCGGTGCGTGTCAGTTACTGTACATCGGTGGGTTTGTATGATATAGTGCCCCGGTGCATTTCTACGACCTATAGGCACCGCACAAATACCAAATTCCAATTATAAATCTCGATGTGTTTGTGTGATACTGTGAACCGGTGCATTTGTATGACCTATGTGCATCGCACAAATACCAATACCAATTATAATTCTTGGAGCATTTGTGTGATACTACGCATATTTGCATTTATGTGAGACTACGCACCACTGCATTTTTATGACCTATGGGCACCGAACAAATAATAATGCGAATTAGAACAATCAGTGTGTTTGTTTCATACTGCACACCAGTGTGTTTCTATAAGTCTACGTATTGATGCATTGAGATGACCTATGGGCACCGCACAAATCGCAAGACCAATTAGAATGGCCCCATGCGTTGTATCACCAACCCTGCACCCGGTGCGGTTTTAGACCTTGACGGCCCAGTGCATGCACCATCGACCGCCTGGGCCACATACTAGATGACACGCACCGGTGCGTTGACACCTTAGCAGCGCATTGAGGAAAAAACATCCGTAATAACCTCCGACCACCGAATTTTTTTAGTTGTCTTGAAATTCTGTTAAAATCTCCACTAAAACCTCTGTAATTGTAAACAGAGGTTGTAGAATTTTTTTTTTTTACAATTTTAGCCAATTTTATAACACTAAAAACCTCCTTTACAACCTTCGCTAGAAGGTCTTTTCCTTGTAGTGTCATGGTCACTTTTATGCAATTTCTCCAATGGTTTTAAAACCCATCAAAAATTCATGGCAAGAACCATGTAATGTAAATCCAACATAATCAAATTAGTCACTACATTTCAATCAAATAAAATAATTTTTTCATTTAATTATGCAATATCAATTGATATTTTAACCACGGTACTTCCAAAAGTACTTAGAGAGAACCAACCCTCTAATCATCAAAATGATAAATCAATGCACCACATGCATACTTGTCTTAGCTACCACTAAATACATCCACACAATACTTCTAAAAGTACCCAGAGAGCACTTAACACTGTCCAATCATCAAAATGATCAATAAATTCACCAAGTGCATAATATCTTAATCCCTACTAAGGCATCAAAATATTAGTAATACAATAAAGGAACTTATACAAGTAATTATTTTCCGAGCACTAGGATCCTTTCTTGTCAAAAAGTACATAAAATATTTACACAATCATATAGAAAATTATTTTTAATACAACACATAATTTATTTGTTAATTTTTTCTGTTATGAGAATCCAAATGGAAAACGAAGGCTCCTCCCCATGAATGGGAACTAGTTTCCACAACCTAATCAAGCCATTTTCACATCACGATAGTTATTTAATAGAGACCATACCAAGTCCAGTCTATAATTTCATTGGCCAGCCAAGTCAAGAATTTCGATGACCACATAAGGTTGAATATAAGATTCCTCTTGGAAAGGTCCTAACTAATCCTTTGACAACATCTTGCCTATGAGAAATTTTAAGCCTCCTCCAACAGGCTCCAAAATCAATATATTTTCCTCAGGATTTTTCCCCTCTTCACCATCTTTGCCAACTATTTTCCCTTACTAATATCATCTATCTTTAGGGAGAGGAAACCTGGGAAAGAAAGTTCCATCCACTCATCTGTAAAGTGACAACCATCAACCCAAGGCCTTCTAGGATTTCACAACTATCCACAACTGTATGGCATGATAATTTTCTCTTTTAGAACTCTTTCCCATAGTAATTTACATAATGAACCATATTCACATTATACATCAAGAAAAATAAACTTTTATGTACATCATACTTGGCGCTCAGCATGGGTTCACAATATCTAGATTGGCAGGGAACATAGATGACATACATGTGGTATACATTCTTATTTCCAAAATAAAACAATCATGCATATCATAACATCATACTCTCTCATGTACGGTTGAAATTGATATTTCAATGTTTTAACTTTACAGGTACTCATGTTACCATTAAGCCACCCCTGCTTACTCTCATCAGCAATGTTAGTCATAAATATGCATTGTTTAAACAAGTATTCAATTTCAAAATATTATTACTTTCATGCTTACAATATTGTCATGCATAAAAGTATATACAAATCTTCATTAATGTGCAAATGTCAATAACAGTTAGAATAAAAATCCAAACATTTCCAATTCCCACAATGTATTGTTACCAATAGACTATCACATGAAGTAACTATCATAATCACTTGTCTACAACTTCCAATAAGCTTAAATCAATTCAAATTCATGTATATAAGTTTTAATATTTAGTCATTCAGCACCAATTAATAACTACTACCAACCATGTTAATGCAATCATGACAAGACTTAAACAACAACTAGTTATTGTAGTCAAGTCTCACTACTCAACTCGTTGTTCATTTTTAACATATATAGGGGTTATTCCAATGTTCCTTTAAAACACTCTATCGTCCTTTTCAAGGACATTACACATATTTTACATTCATGCATTCAATCATTATAAGTAGTGAATTTTAATTATATTCATGTTCATTAAATGTATCATTAATATTGTCATATACGCAAGGTTGGTAGTCAACTATCACTTTCACTAATGAGTACCCAGTACTGTTCATAGGTGCAACAAAGATTTTATTGTCTTTTATCCTCAAGATGCTTCAAATATCATGAACATAGTTTTGCAACATAATTTATTACTTATTACTCTTCAATGAAATTATAAACATGCATCATGCCTTTGAAGGCAAAATTAGTCTAGTGCATATTCAATATGTAGATTGTTAGACTCATACTTGAGCTAACGCCCACTAGTATCATACCTTGATTTTATTTTTTTCTTAACAATTCCCATAGGCACCAATGTTGCAACCTTAAGATCTGATACCACTTGTAACATCCCCTAGTATCCTTGCATGAAAATGTATGGAGTTATAAATTTTTTACACAATTTACCCGTGGGTATCCAAATCACTATTCCATATTACTCATTAACCATTAGATATAATTTTCATTATTACATAGATTAACTTTATTAGATGAATAGTAAGTTACATAACCATTAATAATCATTATTGTCACATATTGACATAAACGTTTTGATGTAACCTTGCATCATTTTCATGATTCCTTTAACCAAATTAGTTAATCACGCACTTTATATTACAAAAATATACTCATGCAATGAATCCAAAACATAAATGCAGCACACCATAAAATGACATCATTAGACGTCTATATACCCTAGAAACCCTCTAGGGTGAAAACCATCAACTGTTTAGTTTTATTATTAAACGCTCATGAGGGTGTTCACCCCTCACTCAATGGCTTATAAGGTATTCCATCGCTTAACCATTGTCACAAAATATTACAAATAAATTTCATTTAAATACAAAATGTCTAGCTTAAAACTATTAAAATCATCATGATATCGTTTACCCAAAATATTCAACCTTTATATCTTCATGGCTTGGTTGTTCCTTTAGTGGACTATCTTGTAGCTCACATTCATTTTCATGGACCATTAATTCTTTACCTACCACCATTTTAAACATAATTTATCATTTGCACAAGTCACCATCCTTTCCTTCCAATTTTTCCATCAGCACACATTGATATCATGATTACATAAAGCAATAATCAAACAATTCATAAATATATACTAGTGATGCTTCACCACATATTCATGTGCATTAATGAATTGAAAGAAAAATATCATGATGTGCTTCCTTTAACAACATTTCATATGCGCTAGTTACAATAATGTAACCATCAAAGCATGTTTATCAATAAATAGCACATTAACTAATATTTCCTTTACACAAGCACATGTTCTTGTAAGACAAATCACTACAAATTTCAAGACATTCATTTAAAGGAAACTAAGTCATCAGTTATGATCTTTGTGCATGTGAAGTACATAAATTTTATTAAAATAAATAGCCCCTCTTTTATTTATTTTGTTGCATTCAAATGCGTAAATAAATTTAACACAGTGAATGTCGTTCCTATGCATGCAAATGCATATACTTTCCAAAAGGATCTTTTCCAATGTAGGATAACACAACATGTTTTCATTTCCTACATGCAAATGTATGGTCTTTCCAAATGAAAGCTAACAAAATTCTTACATGCATATATATATTATTCCAAAAGAAACTAATATAATGGTTATGATAACATAAAGTAATCACATATAATTTTTCGAAAGAAATATAGCTCAATAGATCTTTTATCCATGCAAAGAAAATATCTCTATGACACAATGACTATTCTTTTTTCATGCAAGAGCTTACCATAATAGCCCTTCTTTAATATGCACAACATATATACCCTTCTCTAGAATTCTACCATCATTAGCCATTATTTTCATGTAAACAAAGACATACTTATTTCTCAAAAATAAGCTAATATAACCTTATTTCTCTATATTTATGCATGTAAGTTTCTCATGCCCCAATTCCAAGATATTACAATAGATAACCATCGTTTATGCATAAAAACCAGCCAAGGATAAAAATTTTAACTTAACCTTTTATGCACAATTCATCTAACCAGACAACCTTTTCAAGAAAAATAACATAATAAATTTATTTATCTACACACCAAAAGATATTTTATATACCACAATGAATACCCTTTTGTGCATGAACTGTGTGTTTTCTTAACACAGTGACTGTTACTTCCATGCGCACAATCTTTTCAAGAAACAAAATTTGTTATTTTTCTTGTACGAACAAGATTCATATGCATATTTTAAGAAAACAATCTTTATTTTTCATCAATTCATGCACAAAACCCCTATGCAAGTCCTTCTACACTCAAATCCTTGTTGTATTTAAATAAACAATATGGATATATGTATACAGATTCATGAAAAACCTTCCAATAAAATTGAGTCTAATTAGCTTTTATCTTTTCCTAGAATATGATAATGTATGCAAAGAAATTTTAGTTAATATTTTCTTTTCAAGAATTAACATAGAAATTTATTTCAAGAATTCCAATATAATGGATATTATTATTGTGCACATATTCCTATTAATATTCTATAGGAATCATGCTAATATCTCCAAGGATTTTAATAATCTAATTTTCTCTCATAATTTCCTAACAATATTCCCTTTAAATGAAATAAATCATTTTCTCTCTTTTCATAAAAAAATATTGACATACATTATTTTCATGAAAAATATCATGATTTCTTTCAGATTTTTGTGTGCAAGTTTCATATGTGTTTTCTTTCCGAGAAATCTAACGCCAAATTTTTTCCTTTTGTACATGCAAGTGTATATTTCCTTTCTAATAATATCTAACAAAATAATTTCCTTTTCATGCAAATAAGTGTTTCTTTCTGAAGAAAACTTGGCCGAATAATTATTAAATTTGTCCATTAAGCATGTATTGATTTTCAAGAAAACTATTTAAAGAAAAATCACACATTCTTTTCAAAAAAGCTTAACTAATTGTCCTTTTATGCACATGCTTCTCATTTAATATTTTTCATGAACTAACACATAGTTCTCTATATTTATGTATGCAAGGTTATATGCTCTCTAACCCATCTTTATGCATTAAAAAAAACAGACAAATCCTTTCATACAACAAAGTTGACTTAACTTCTAGTCAAATAAATCATGGAATTTCACACTTATGTTAAATTCTTAAATATTTTAAGAATTCAATGCAGAGAACAATTATCTTTTCTTTGAAGAATATTTCCTTTGTTTCATAGTCTTTTGCCTCCATATCTAATTTTTTTCTCACAATGTCTCTACAAATTAATTTACAAGTTTTATCCTACATATAAGTTTTTTTTTCCCTCCATGGAACTCCCCTTACATTCCTCTTTTGTCATACCTTCCTTACATTCATTTTTACAAACATTAAAAGTATATTGTAACTAATTCTTGATATTTCCCAAGAAGAATCAAGTATTTCAAACCATCCCACCGTAAATAACAAGAATGTTAGGCAACTAACCAGGTAATTCCTTTCGGTAGTTACAAATAGGTCCACCTTAACTAAATCTTAATGAAAATGTTAGTCATATATTACAATAATAATATATTTATTTTAAAAATATATGAATTTACAAGAGTTTGTATTGTAGGAATATCACAAATTTTCTCATGAATTTATTATTTCCCAATTTTTATATTATTCCTTTTAAATTTCATGCAAACTTCCTTTTTATTATTGTAAATATGTATCACTCATTTATTTATTCCTATTTCATAAACTAGAATTCATTTGTGCCACATATGTTAGCATATTTTAAATGTTACAAGGGTTTATTTTATTATACAAGATCTCCTAAGTGTTAGGATGATTAGAAAGAGTATTTTATTTATATTTAAGATTAGATCTAGAATTATGATCTTATTTCCCATTCCCGAAATTTTAACCTTTCTATTAAAATTTAATTTACCCATCCCTTTTATTGGTCTCATTTCTATTAGTGTTTTAATTCATTAATATGACCATTTTTTACCTTTGAAATTCTAATATCTAGGGTTCCAAGTCATTTATACACATCAAGAAATTCCCCAAGGAGTTTGAAGGGAACCACCCCACCTTTGCTTCAAATATTTGTGACTAAAAGAGGGGAACATGGGAATGACAGTGGAGGAAAAAATTAGCTCCTAGATTTTCCTATGTTGTGAGAATAATGGTGTTTAGGAATAGGGATTACATCTTAATATAAGCAAATCATTAAATCCTTGTGAGTGACCAAATTCATGTTCCACTGTCAGAACATTGAGAATTTTAAGGCAAGGGCATACTAAAACTCTCGAACCGCAGTCACAAATAGAGGGATGGGAAGTGGAAGCAGGGATGTTATTCCACCCTTCCCCTAAAAATCCAATATGCTCCATATAACCCCATCACGCGTGTGGGATTTGTTTGGCCATGAACTTGGTATGTGCCTACAAAAATCTAACATGTCATAAAAATCATAACAACATTAAATATTCACAAATTAAATTCTAGCATCAACAATATTCAAACAACCCAAAATAGAATTTCTTAACTCATCATGCCCATGTGACATGGTTATCTCCTTCCATACTCAAATAACTATTAGTAATATTTGATAGGGCATCATCAAAATTATTAATAACCACATATACTATGACCATCAACATAGTATACTAAAATAAAAATAATTACATTAAAGATACCCATCACATGAAACAAGAATAGTTAGGTCATCAAATCTGATGTCTTCAAAGAATAAGTGTATATCATAGTATTGTCTCCAAATCAAAATATTGTCTACCCGGGTCAACTAGAGCAGTGTAATACATATAGCATGATGAGTGTTATGATAGCTCCAAATCAAAATCGAGAATGATTAGTTAAATGTATTTTCCAACAATAAACCCAACCAATCACTTTTGGGGTATAGATATGAACTCTACGATAGGTATGAAATGAAATCAAGGATAATGGAACAAATAATAACCAACCACAACAAGGTGGATAAAACATGACCCAATGAATAAAAAGAATAAATACATCCATATCGAAGTATAATCGGCCTTTCCCAAGCACTTGTAAGAGATTTTGACACTTAATTACGTTATTTAGTTTGTTTTTTTTTTGCCACCAAATCAAATTATCCATTTGTTATTGAATGAATTTAGGAAGTAATTGCAACTCACCATAAAATAATAATCAGGTTTTCGATTAATGAACTGATAATTATGTTGGAGTTGTGACACTGGATTATACCTAGGAGCATCCATATCCCATGAATTCATTTCCCCCAAAATCTTTCATATTACGATATATAAAACTATGGTTTTCTTAGTCTAACACAATGTAGTTTTTACATCTAGGGGTTGAATTTTAGAAACTATGGATCGAGAAATTGTGGGTTACTAGTTAATATTAACCTTGCCTGAGAAAACTTGTAGGAGCTTATAGCACTCAATTATATCAGGTTTATTTTTTATTCCCTTGGACCAAATTCTCTATGTGGATTTCCGAGGAATATAGAATTTAGCCCATATATCTAATATTGACAATGTAATTTTCAACCTATTGGATTTGGTGTGCCATGTAATTTTTATCCTCTTTTTCAAAATTAGAGAGAGTCATTCCTACCCCATTTGAAACAAAAATTATATCTCTATATATTTTAAATTCAGAACTACCATTTCATTTATAATTTATGCATGTAACCAACGCAAAAGCTAAACCAGACCTTAATTTGTTTCCTTACATCCCATAAGAATTATTAAAGGCTAAATTTTTATTTATTTATATTCTTGAATAGATAAATGAGAGATATAAACTTTATCTGGCTCAAGAGATCAGATTTAAAGTGGTTGCATGATGTTAAAATCATATTCAACTATGGTTGAGCATATTCAAACCATGGCCAAATGTTTTTCAATCATAATCAAAACATGTTCAAGCATAGTAAATAATTTTCAACCATATTCATGCAATGATTAACCATACTCATTCATAGTCAAAACATGGCCAATGATTTTTAAGCATGGTGAACATGAACAACTATAGTCAACCATGCTCAACCATATTCAAATGTTTGTTAAACATAGGCATGCTCACCCATGGTTAAACAAACTCTTACCACCCATGGTTAAAACATGCTCACCCATAGTCAATGTTTAACTAAATGGTTTAATAATATTAATGTTAATATGGTTTAAACATATTGATTTGCTAATGTGGCTGATTATGTTGGATTATGTTCAATTGTGAACACTCTTCAATATCAGACAAACATAATCCATTATTATTATAATTTATTAATATTGATAGTCAACCAACTAAAGTCACTATTTGTAGTCAATGTTTAAAAAGCTTACCATGACCAAACATGGTCAATCGTATGTTTACCATATTAGTAAAAAAATTTCACTCATAGCCATGCTCAGTCAACATAACTCAACCACAATTAATTATATTCAACCGTAATTGACCAAATTCAAACACTATCAACCTTAGTAAACTAAGATCATCCTTGATTATTCACATTAAAGATTTAAAATGTTTAATAATAACTAACAATATTAATATTAATAAAGTTGAATAATAATAATATGACGTCAAAATCATACAAAAATTTGTTCAACCTCACAAATGTGACAAACGTTGTCACAATGTCACAACCTTCTTCACAATGTCACAACCTTTGTCACAATGTTGGATTATATTCAAAATTATCCAACTTTGCAGTACAACATACAAATGTTATATAAATCTATCAAACGTCGCAATTTGAAGAACATTGTCGCAATGTGGCAAACATTTCTCCATGTGACAGAAATTGTAGCAATGTGAAAAACATGTCTCCATATGACAAACATTATTGCAATGTTATATTACATTTCAATTTATCCAATGTCAAAACTCTTCAACTTTAGTCAAACATAACACCTTTTAATATTATTAATTAATATTAATAATCAAACATATTGAACCACATTAGTGAAACATAGACAAACATAGTAGAAGAAAGTCAACCATTTGTCAAACAGAGTCAACCATAATGGTTAATCAAGGACTTTATGGGAAAAAATTATTAACCTGGATAACTATGGCGAAAAATGCCCAACCATGGCCAACAATGGAAGACCATGATCAACCATGATCAACCATGATCAACAATGATCAACCATGATAAACTAAGGTCAATCATAGCCAACCATGATCAATGACGGTCAACCAAAGTCACCCAAGAGAAACATGATTAGAATGGTCAACCAATGTCTGCCAAGGTCTACCATCATCAACCATGATTAACCATGGTCAACCAATATCAACATGGTTAGAATGATTAACTACAGTGAACCAAAATGTTTAACCACGATCAACCGTGGTGAACCATGGACAACCTTATTGAACCATATTGGTCAACAATGGTCAACAATAATCAACCATAACCGACCATGGTCAATCGTTATCAACTATTGTGGATGATGGTCAAACCTGGTTGACTATTCTCAACCATTGTCAACCATATTGGTCATAATATTAGATTTATAACACACATTATAATATTAGGGGTTTTAATATTGGGCTTAATATTAAGGTTTAATATTAGAGTTCGTAATATTTGTTTTATAATATTACGTTTAACATTATGGTTTATAACATTGGGTTTAATATTGAATTTTTAATATTAGGGTTTAAAATATAGGGTTTAATATTAGGGTTTAACATATTGGGTGTGTGTGTGTGTGTGTGTGTGTGTGTGTGTGTGTGTGTGTGTATACACACACCAACGTCAACCAACGTCTACCAAGTTCAACCATAGTCAACCAATATCAACATGTTCAAATGGTTATAATGATAAACTATGATAAACTATAACGTTGAACCAAGGCCAACCATGGTCAATTATTATCAACCATTGTGAGCCATGGTTCACCATTCTTAACCCTAGTTAATATGATCAACCATTATGATCGTAAATGGTCAAATATATTGGTCAATCATTATGGTCATAATATTGGGTTTATAATATTAAGTCTATAATATACAATTTACTATTACCGTTTATAGCATTGGGTTCAATATTAGGATTTATAATATTAGGTTTAATATTGGGATTTATAATATTAGGTTTCATAATATAAGGTTTAATATTAGGGTTTATAATATAATAACATATAATATTGGGTTGAATATTTGGGTTTATAATATTGTGTTTAAAATTAGAGTTTATAATATTGGGTTTAAGGTTATGGTTTAATATTAGGCTTTATAACATTAAGTTTAATATTGGGTTTATAATATTGGGTATATATGTGTGTGTGTGTGTGTGTGTGTGTGTGTGCACGCGTGCGTTTAATGGTCAAGAAATGTCTACCAAGGTCAACCATGGTTGACCATGGTCAATCATGTTCAACCAATATCAACATTCTTAGAATGATTAGAATGACGAACTATGGTCAATGATAATGTTCAACCATGGACAACCATGTTGAACCATAATTGTCAACGATGGTCAAACATAATAGTCAACCATTATGGTGAATCGTTGTCAACTATTATCAACCATGATCAATCGTTATCAACCATTGTGAACCACAGTCAACCAAGGTCAAATATGGTTGAATATGCTCAACCATCATCAACCATTATGGTCATAAATGGTTGATAGTCAAGAATTATGGTCAACCATATATTAATAATATTGGATTTATAATACTAGGCCTTAATATTAGGGTTTATAATATTGGGTTTAATATTATGGTTTGTATTAATGAGTTTATAATATTGTGTTTAATATTAGGATTTATCATATTGTGTTTAATATTAAGGTATATAATATTGTGTTTAATATTTGGGCTTATAATATTGACCTTGATTAACCAATATCAATATGGTTAGAATAGTTAGAATGGTTAGAACCATGGCCAACTATTATCAACTATGGTCAATTGTTATCAACCATTGTGAACGATGGTCAACCATTATGGTGATAATAGTATGTTTATGATATTAGGGTTTATGATATAGGTTTTAATATTGGGTTTATATATATATAGCACCAAGGGTTAGTTCAATTAGTCAAGTTTCTATCACTAAAGCACCTCAGTAATGGGAAGTCACATGGTTAAATATACTCAACACTCTTTGGGTTATTATTTTCTTAATAAGCCGATGAGATGTGATCCACTTAAGTTGTTTTGCTTAGATATTTCCATTTCCTTAGAAAAACGTTAAGATAATTGCTGCAAATGAATAACTATTATTAATAATAATCTTATTCTATTATTACATTATATGTTATTTATGTTATAGTTTGAAATATAATTATTAGTATTTTAATACAATATTATTTAATAACATAATATTATATTAATAAACAATATAGTATTAATGTAATCAGTATATTATTGTTACTTATGTGCAGGCTTTGATGTTTTTGTAGAACAGGGCGGATCGAATGACTAAGATGAGCTAGGTCATGGAAACCTAGGGTTTCCCTCGCCACTATTGTGGGTGCCAACAAAGCTCTTGATTCCTCCCACCTTCATCACTGAGTTGATTCCCATCTACATTTTGAGGATCAACAGGATGAAATCAATGGCAGGGGGGGAGGTACTAGCCCCCCCAATGAAGGAGAAGTTGGTGGTCCAGTTGATAATAGCAACATTCATCAGACTAATCTGCCACAGAACAGTTCGACACGCACTGTAGAGCCTGGAGAAAACCCTGCAAACCAAGCAAATGAAGAACAAGCCAGCAAAGGACAGAACAAGGTGACGTCCTCAACCTACATCCCAATCATGACCACACGTCCAAAGATCTGCTTCCCGGCTGAAAGAATCAATGAAAGAATCCAATACATGTATGATCATGCCCTTATTTGAAAGTTTATTGGCTTATGGCCAACCGATAATTCTCTCTACGGTTGAATAAACTCCAATTGGAAGACCAAAGGCAAGGTCAGACTCCAAATAGGACCCAAGGGTTTCTTCAACATCATTTTCACCTGGATAGAGGACAAAAATAGAGTTCTGGACAAAGGACCTTACTTCTTTAATGCAAATGGCCTCTTCCTCGGAGATTGGATTGAATGTTTCAACCCTGATAAAGAAGACTTCAACTTGGCTCCAGTGTGGATTAGGCTCTAGTCCCTGCCACAGGAATACTGGGAAGAGATAACCCTCCAATAAATTCGAAACTACCTTGCATCTTTCATAAAAATCGTTGAAGAAACTAAGAACAATATCTATAGCACCTATGCTAGGATCTATGTCTACATGCACCTAGCCAAAGCTCTTCTAGACTCGGTAAGTATCTATCAAAAATAATTTTAATGGATCCAATCTATATATTACGAGCATGTTCACTTCATCTAGTGAAAATTTCACAAGCATGGCCATATTTTTAAGTATTTCCCTCTTAATCTTCCTTTTAAGCCCTCCCCAGCCCCTGAATCCTCTGACCCTAATGGTTTCACCAAAGTCTCCTCTCGTAAAATACATGCAAAAAAACTTTTCCACACCCCCAGACCCTCTCAACCTTCCACCAGCAATAGCTTTCACCTCCTAGCCAGTGAATCCCTAGAGCAGGATCCCCCAACTTCCTCTCCTCCCATCAACCCCTCTTCCCCCCATAAATCCTCTACCTTGATCTTGAATCCTAATCAAAGCACAAATCCCTCTGAAAAAAACTTGTAAGACAATCCTCAAGGATCCAAGAACAAAGATAAGTAAAAGGAGAAATCACCGTCTGCTTCCATTCATATCCAAAATCCTCCCCTGGAGCTCAAATCCAACATGGAGGAGGACACTTAGGGTATCCCTCCTAAAAAGGAATCTCATGATAAAGGAAATAATGAAACCCCAATCACTTACATGGAAGAAGAGCCATAAACCATAGACTTCAGTGATCTAAAGTATCAAAACCATTCTGGCTAGGCAAATTGTCAACCTAGAGGAAGCTCTTCTCAAGGCTCAGCTACTTAAATTAATTGTGTAGTTGGGCATCCAGGGAGAGCATGTTACTCGAGAAATAATCAAAATTCACGGAGAATCTATAAAAAGAGGCAAACCTATAGATCTGCAATGACTAATTATTTTGGGTGATCAACTCGTTGAATCTGGATGATACCCTACACTGACCAAGTTCTATAGGGTCCTCACCCACCATTCTAAATGATGAAGCTCACATCATGGAATATTTGAGGGATCAATAGCCCCTCAAAGCTCTGAATGATAAAAAATAGAATCATGCAAGATAACCCTCCCATCTCCTTCATGCAGGAAACCAAATCCTCCAGCACCACCTTTCATTCAATCCTAACTAGGCTATGGCCTGGCTATAATACTGTATTTTTTGATGACCTGGGGGGCTTTGGAGGGCTGGCCATAGCATGTAACCCTCGTATCCTCTCCCTCTCTGATGTCCATGCCTATCTCAACTTCATTCAATCCTCCTTCCATCTATTAGGAACCAACATCCATGACCATCTCACCAATGTTTACTTCCCCCAATCCTCTTCTCGTAAGATCAAGATTTTGGACAATATTGAATCCCTTAATGCCTAGCGAGCCTATCCCTTTTGGATTCTAGGAGGCAATTTTAATATGATCACCAATCTCAATGAAAATCGAGGAGGTCATCTGCACCTTGACAATGACAACTACCATTTTAAATACTTCATCCTTCAAAATTAAAAGATCGATTTGCCCACCTCAAATGGGCTTCACACTTGGAATAACAGAAGAAGAGGATCCCAACAGATTTCTTCGCATTCGGACCTATTTCTTATCTCGGATGCCTTGATTCACTTGAGGGGTGACATCTTCTCCACTATCCTACCCATCGTGGGCTCTGATCACTAGCTCATCCAACTGCAATGCGTGCGTCTTGGCAAAGCTAGCAATAAACCCTTATGTTTTGAGCAGTTCTAGCTCCCCCATCTAGGATTCAAAGAAATGGTAATCGAATGGTGGTGTAGTATCATCCCCCTAGAAGGGTCCAAGATGTATCAACTCCAGAAAAAGCTAAAGGTCCTAAAAACTCGACTAAATCACTAGAATTATACCTCCTTTGGCAATATCTTCCAAATTCAAAAGGACTTGGACACTCAGATGGTGACCCTCCAACAATCTATCATCTTGAAAGGGTGCATGGGGGACTTAGCTTGCCAAGAACAGAGTCTCAAGAACCAAATAGAAGAAAGAGTGTTGCAGGAAGAGATACTCTGGAAGCAAAAATCCAGAATTCGTTGGCTCAAAGAGGGGGAGAAAAATACCAAATTATTTCACCGCTCCACTATTTAACGAAGAATGATAAATAGAATATCCATCGTAAAAAATAATCAAGGAGTTAACTTGGAAGCTCATAAGGACATTTAATAGGAACTACTCAATTATTTCAAGGATACCCTCGTGAAGCCACCTGTGGATAGACAACCCAAAATCATTAACATTACCCAGCATATTACATCTATCATAATTGATGATCATAATAAAATTCTCTTGAGACCAGTCCAATTGCAGGAAGTGGATCAAGCCATGGCTCAACTAAAGGTTGGGAAGGAACTTGGGCCGGATGGCTTCACTACCAATTTATTCCATTTATTTTGGGAAGAAATAAATATGGAAGTCTAGGAAATGGTGGAGGAATCCCAAAGTATGCACTGGATGCTTCCCACACTCAATGCCACTTTCCTCACACTAATCCCCAAGGAGGAGCAAGCCACCACTAACAAGTACAGACCAATCGCGTTATGCAACGTTATGTACAAGTTAATCTCCAAAGTGATAGCCAACTAACTCAAACCTATTCTACCACTCTTAATCTCCCCAGATCAAACTAGTTATGTGGAGGGATGGAAAATTCTAAACAGCATCATTCTCACGCATGAGGTTACTCACTCTATGAAGACTGAAAAAATTCTAGGTATGCTTCTCAAGATTCACCTTTCAAAAGCCTTTCACAAACTCAGCTGGAATTATATTCACCAAATGTTGCTAGCCTTTAGCTTCAGCCCCACCTTGATATGATGGATCATGAGCCTAATTTCCTCACCCCGTCTTCTCTACTATGCTCAGTGGCTCCCCCACCGCACCTTTATTGCCCTCCAAAGGCATTCGCCAAGGTGACACCCTATCCCCCTTCCTCTTTGTCCTGATGGCTGAAGGGCTTGGCCGACTCATCAATCACTATGTCAACTCCAGATCTCTCAAAGGGCTCAACATTCATCACAATCCGCCCATCTCCCATCAGCAATTCGTAGATGACAACATGCTCTTTGGCCACCATATCGTCAAATAAGACAGATCCTTTAAAGCTATCCTCGAAAACTTCTCCTTGTCTATCGGCCCTACTATAAACAATGAGAAATCCCAAATCTTCTTCTTTAATACTCCAGTCATTACCCAGTGCAAAATTTCCAGAATTCTGGGCTTCTCCATTTCCTCCCTCCCTTCAAAATATCGGGGCACCCTCATTGACTCAGCCATCAAGAATTCCTCCTAGAGAGAAATTTTGGATAAACTTGACACAAAACGTTCCCTCTAGACCCATCGAACCCTAAAATTTATTGGCAGACTTGTCCTTATCAATTTTGGTCTTCAATCCATGCATTTATACCTCTTCTTGGTTTTGGCTTCTCCTGAGTGGGTCCTCAAATCTATCAGAAATCTCCAAAGAAACTTCCTTTGGGGAGGAAAGAAAGATAACAAGAAATGGGCGCTGGTCAACTGGAAGGAAGCTTGTGTCCCCAAAATTTCTGGTGGATTGGGGCTCAAAGAACCTCATCACAGTAATGCAATATTGGGAGAAAAAATCTGGTGGAATTGGATATGCAATCCAGAAGTTCATTAGGCCTAGCTATGGCTCTCCAAATATGCGAATAATTGGCCATCATGGGAACTAATTCACTTCAACAAAGAGATAAATGGCTCCCTCATATGGAAAGCAGCCAAACAACACAGGGCTCTCATTCGGGACCATAGCTTTTGGGAGGTCTGCTCAGGATCCCAAGCTAATTTTTGGGAGGATTCTTAGCAACAGATGCCCAAACTTGCCTCTCTTTGTCCCAACTCAAACTGGCAGGAAATCCTCAACAGTTAGTAGAACTCCCAAATCATGCACTTTTGGACTCCCCTCATCAATTTGAGCTACCGTCAGTGGCTTCCTGTCGACTGGATGCACGTAGAACTGAGGATACAGCTCACTAAAGACATGAACAAAGTACTTCTCAAAAGGAAAACTTGCTTCGCTAAAGGAGATGGCATTATTAGATGGGGATACTCAACCCAAGGCACCTTCACCACCAAAGAGGCCTATCGCTTGATCCTCTCCAATCCTTAGTCTCCCCAAGATGTAATCTGGTCTCAAATATGGCATCCCAAAATTTGGCCCAAAATATCCACCTTCTTATGGCTTCTCAGCAAAAGCTGCATCCTTACTTGGGACAACCTGCTCAAAAAAGGATTCATTGGATGCTGCCTATGTCCGAATTGTGGCAATGCAGAAGAAAACATAGAGCACCTCTTCAACTCCAACACTCTTGCAAACAGTTTATGGGATAAAATTGCTCTACTGAGAATGAGCAGAATATTTGATAGACATCAATGGGACATTCTCAATACTATTCGGAATTGGCCACCTTCCCCCTTCCATAGCGATCTGCTCAATTCCCTTTGGATCATCCTCCCTAGGCATATTCTTTGTTAGAACTGGAAGGAAAGAAACTGTCACATCTTTCGATATCAAACCACCCCTCCTGACATCCTTTGGACCAAAATTTGCAACAACCTTCAAGAATCCCTTGAGCTGCTTCGTTGGAAAGACACTGATTTCCCCTCCCACCCCCCTGAAAAAAAATCATCTGGACCAACTAGAATTTATCCCTTCACTCTCACCTAGTCATTGAGCCCCCTTCAAACCATTCATCTAGCTCTCCCTATAATTAGTCTCCCCATCCTCTCGACCTCTTCAAACTCAATTTTTATGGTGCCTCAAAAGGTAATCTAGGAGATGCCAGTTTTGGTGGGATATTCAAAAATTTGGCTGGCGATGCGCTTTTGATCTACTTCAGCTCCATTGGATGGGACACCAACAACTCTGTTGAGTTAAAAGGTCTATATCAAGGCCTCCTTCTAGTACATGAGAACAATTTATTTCCCTCAGAAATTGAAGGAGACTCCCAAATCATCATCGACATTGTCAATCGCCTTCAGTTGGGATTATCAGCCTCTAAATTCTCTATGAGTTGGAAATTTGGGGCTCGCTCAACCTCCTTGGGAAATGGCTCCTTCGCCATGCTACAGACACTTTCAAACACATCAGAAGAACTACTAATTCCATCCCGGATCTTTTCGCCAACAAAGGAGTTACTCACACTACTTCTCTCACCATAGGTCAGCTCCATACTCTTGATGATGAAGCTCTCAGAAATGACTGCACTCTTTTGGTGCTCAAATATCTTCAAATCCTAGATGCGGGTGTTAGACGTTGAGAAGGTTTGCCACTTGGGTGCCATGTGGCAGGGCACCTATCCTCCCCATGTGCCTGCACATGGTATCCCACCCTACGATAAATGTTGGAGCATGGCTCATTTATTTGCCACCCCCGCCAGCTTTCTTTCGATGTCCTTCGGCTACTGCTCATCAATTTTTCTCATCCTGCCTCAGCCTGATCCCATGGCTCTTAAATCCATCATCCCTACTCCTCCCTCCTTCATTCGCATTTCCCTCCAGCTCTATGCGGTTGCTTCTGGAATCTCTATCATGCCTCAACCACTCTACTCTGCTCCATTTCTCAGTGATTGCTTCACCGCGAAGTCTGGCTCCTCAGCTACTCCTCAGGTCGACCCTTCCCATTCACGATTTTCCTCTCATTCGCCTATCATACCAAGACGTCATAGGATGAGGTGCCGCAGAGCTAGTGGGCGAGGTCTCCCCTCCGAGCCTCCTTCCTCGAACTCCATGAGAAGGGAGGTGAATATTTCTGTGGGTTGGGAGGAACCGAACCTGATTGACCCTGTAAAACCTCACCAACCATCTGTCCCTCCATCTCCCTAACCCTCAGCCTGAATCCTCTAGTCTTTGACCCAGAAAACATCCCCATAAGTCCAACATTCAGTCTGCTCCAGTCTTCTCTCCTCGCAAAATGAAAGCCCTGCCTGTGCAGAGCACTTCCAGCAACGGTCATGGCTCAAGCAGTAGTACAGGTTCTAGCTCGGATGAAGATGGAAAGAACGTCGACGCCACCACCCATGCAGCCTCCTCCAATTCGCCAGATGCCCAAGTGTTGTTTCTCCCTCCATCAACTATCCACGAGTACAAGACGGAGAAGGACGCATCTCTCTATGCTTGCAGGATTGTGGAAGAGCCACCCAACCCTCTAGAAAATAATTCCAACACACCATCAACCTAATTGATCAGTGCTCATCTCTTTTTCCAGAAATATTATAGTTTTTTCTACTTTTTCTATGTTTTGGAACTATTTTCTCTAATGGTTTTGTATCAGTCTTACAACTCGTCAAGCTGGTTTCCCACTTTGGGCAGCTCATAATCCTCTCTGCTCTTGGGCTGGTTTCCCCACTTGGGGCAACTCCTACTTTGTTGTTATGATTTTGATACTTCCCTCCGCAATTAGCCAACCAACTCCAGAGGAAGAGAATTGTAATGTTTTGATGTGTATGATATAATAGAAGTAGCTTAATTTAGGGAAAAAAAATGTATATACTATTGTTATTATATAATTATTAATAATTACAATTGTGAATCACATTAGTAAATGTGGTTTGATAATCTATAAAGGTAACTTTCAGGTTAAATGCTTATCATACACATAATAATTATTTCATTAATGTGGTTGTACTAATATAAATATATTTAAAAAATAATAATTGTAAATGTGTGAAATTCTTTCTCCTTTTTACTATTATTAATGAGTGGACCTAATGGTTAAGAGCACTTGTTTCCTCCTAAAAGGTCACAAGTTCAAAATATTCCTTGATTTGGCTTCTTTAAGGAAGAGTGCTATATTGTAATCACTTTGAGTCAAAATTATTTGACTTTAAATTAATTTGCAAAATTTTAGAAACTATTTCCAAAGTTTAAGAATTTTTTAGTAAAATTAAATATTAAACTTATTTTTTTTAATTGAAAAATATTTTTAAAATTTTTAAAATTTTAATTTCTAAATTTTTATTGGTGGATGACTAATTTGATGTTGTTTAAAATCAAATTTGAAGAATTAAAAATTGTTTAAAAAAATTAAAATGAAAAATAAAACGAGTCATAAATTATTTTTTTATCTTTTTTTTCCAAATTTGTGGTTTTTTCCATAATTATTATTTTATTTTTCAAAAAAACAGTTGTGATTATGTTTTGGGCTTTTACTAACGAGAAACTAGCAAATTGAAAAAATAAAAGAAGCAACACTACATATTACACTTATTTTTCCTTGCTTATTTTCTTCATATTTTTCCATTGTCATTTTTTATTATTAAATAAATTGTTTTAATCAAATTTCTCTATAAAATTTACCTATATTATATATTTTCACAAATCAATTTTGAATCATGATGCAATATAAAAAAATAAAATTTAAGTCAAAACACTACAATAAACAAAGGCTACAAAGTAACTAGTACTTGTGGCTTAACTTAAATATAACTTAATTAAACTAAAAAACAATAAAAATATGATTAAAACAAACAACTAATACAATAATGTTTTGTTCAATGTCACGAGGAACAATTAAGAAATATGATTAATTAATATTTTTTATATTAACATATATACATTTTAATATATATATATATATATAATAAGTCATCTTAAATTCAAAATATGAACAAAAAAACTATAATTCATGAAAATGGAAACAATAGAAAAAAATAAAAAAATGAAAAGAAAAAAGTTAAATAAAAAGGACATAAAGAAAAAAAATCAATAACTAATAGAAATGGAAGTTACTAAACAACACATAAAAAGACCTCAACCAATCACCTTGAAAATAAATAACTATAAATAATAATTAAAAATAATAAATTTTCAATTTTCAATATTAAAGTATAAATAAACTACATTTTTTTTTGTGAAATACAAACTAATAGGGAGTCAAAGGAAAAGCTAAATGAAAATAAATAAATAAAAAAGTTAAAAATGTCTTTCACTTAGAGGTAATTCTTTGTGTAACTAAATTTTTTATTTTCATATACTAGACTTTGTAATTTTTTATATTAGATATTTTATTACATATGAATTTTTTTCCTACACAAGATACTTCATATTAACCTCATATTAATTTAAATTTTTGGATATATAAATTCTACCATAGATTATGTATTTTTCATTCAATTACCCTCAGTATAAATTTAAAGTTAAATAAATAATTTGTTACAATTATTAGTTATATATATATATATATATATATATATATATATATATATATATATATATATATATATATATATATATAATAGGCATTGTAATTCCCTCTCCTTATTTGGTCTCATAAGTTAAAGATTGAATAAAATATGCATAAGGAAATTTCAATAAACCCTTAATTTTTGTAACAAATGATAATGTGGAGGTTACTATTTTATTCAAAAATATGTATGCACCCACATCTATTTTGCTCCAAGGTTATCTAGTCCATGAATTACAAATGTGTTTTATTAGTATATTTATAAATTTGTTCAAGCATTCAATAAGAGGAAATAAGAAGTCCTAAGGAGGTTCAAATATTGTATTTTAAGTGATTTTTTACTAGAACTGGAGTCTGGAACATCAATTAAATCCCACTAAAGGCACTTCAAAAATCTTTGTATCACTGTCTGTGGGACAACAGTGATGACCTGAATTTTTTTTTTGAATTTTTCCATCATGTATGTATTATTTTATTTTGTTAGGTTTGTATAAATTTATTAATACCGATGTATTACCAGATTCTCCTTATCTAACAAATTAATCTTATGTTAAATACAGAATCCTTCCATTGTTAATTTTGCAGAAATTAAATCGCTAATTGCAAACACATGTGAAGAAAATCAATCGCACATAAACACAGTTGTTTAATGGGAAAGCTTAAAGCTAAAAACACAAACTATCATACATTATGTATATCAATAGATTATGTAATAATCTCATACAAAGCTTAGTACATCAAGCGCTCAGTACGATCAACAATCATTACACACTCTCATGCGGAAATTTGCATATCTATGCACCAATTTCTTGCCTCCTGAAAACCTACCTCCACTGCGTAATCCCTGCTAAAGAAGACCCGTGAATCAATTCAAATTGGCCTTGCCTTGACTACCCGAACCTCATTGGCATCTCCCACGTGTTTCAGATACATTGAATGCATCACTATAGTCACAACAAATAGTCCATCTCACCCTTTCACCTATCTCTCCACTGGGTCCCCACTGGAACTGACATGAAAGTAGTTAACTATTGTATTTGTTTAGTTTTTAGTGAGTCTTTAGTTATGAATTAATTAAATAATTAATTCACTAAACTCTCACTAGTGTATCTTTCAGTTAGACTAGATACAACTAGCTCAACTGATTTTAACTCACTTAATTGAGTTAAACTAAATAACAACTCCATTAACTACTCCTCAACTCTGTCACGACTTTGCCACTTCAGTTCTAACTATGTCCTCCATGCATGAGTCACCAATAACCCTAGGAATTGCGTAATTCCTTCAGCCCACTAATTTGCCGAATATTTTCACTGAAATAAAGTGCTCCAAGAGAATAAGTTGATATTTATTGTCGGATTATTATTAAGGGCTAATAATAATCGACTTGCACCTATTTTTAGATTTACTATCTATAAATAGACTTCGCCTGATATTCTTAAAATAAAATTTCACGTATTTTTCACATTTCATCAACCATCTACAAATAGCATTCTACAACTTATAGAATATGCTCACCATGTCTAAAAATAGACATACACCTAAAAATAGCCTGCGGACCCCACTTAGTGAAGGTGTTTACTTTTCACTAAGCTCATCATCTTGTTGAATCTGAACACTCCCTCTCAACAAGATATGGATTATCATTCACCCCAATCCTGCCTCTATGGTATTCGAATTTTCTCCTACTGAGCGCCTTCGTCAGAATATTTGCATCCTGATCTTCCGTAGGAAGGTACTAAAGCAACATGATCTTCCGCTGCACACAATCTCTGATATGATGATACCAGATATCAATATTTTTATATCTATCATGAAACACAAGATTAATTGAGAGTTTAATGCAACACTGATTATCACAGTGTATCACTATAGGATCTAAATGAGAACCGAACAAACCGACCAGGATCTTCCTCATCCATATAGCCTCACATATAGCTTGACTTGCTGCCATGTATTCTGCTTCCGCTGACCTGAGTGCCACAGATCGTTGTTTCATGTTGTACCAAGAAACTATTGTAGATCCAATACTGAAAACCCCTCCTGATGTGATCTTTCTGTCTATTGGGCTGCCTGCCCAATCTGCATCCGTGAAGCCATGCAAATTCACCTCATCCATCTATCTATACCTTAAGCCATATTGAGATGTGCCCTTGAGATACCTCAGGACATCCTTTCCTTCCTTCCAAAAGATCTTGGTAGGCTTAACCATCGCTTGACTAAGCTGGTTCACCGCATAGCATATGTCTGGTATTATATTAACCAAATACATGACAGAACCCACCAATTATCGATAAGCAGTGGAATCCACTACCTCTTCCGATGTAGCATCCTCTTTCCTCCAATTTCTTGCAAGAGGAGTATCCATGGGCTTGCAATCCTCCATGTGAAACTTGCCAAGTATCTCCCAAGCATACTTTCCTTGAGAGGCAAACAGTTCACCTTCTTGCTGCCATATTTCCAATCCAAGGAAATAATGAAGGAGGCCCAAATCCTTCATCTCAAACTCCTTTGCAAGATCTGCCTTGCATGAGTGTATCAACTGCTTATCAATCATTAGTACTAAATCATCAACATAAAGAACAATGATTAAAATCTTACCCTCCACCATAATTTGGTATAGGTTTGCATCCACCTCACTCCTGGTGAAGCCAATTCCGATGAAATAGTTGTTGATCTGTGTGTACCAAGCACATGGTGCTTGCTTTAGCCCATACAACGCTATTTTGAGTCTACACACATGCGACTCACTGCTGAAGATCTCAAATCCTTCAGGCTTCTCAATGTACACTCCTTCCTCAATGATCCCATTAAGGAACGCAATCTTCACATCCATCTGATGAATGTGCCAACCCATCTACGTTCAGAGAGAAAGGATGGTCCTTATGGAAGAATACCTTGCGACAGGTGCAAATGTTTCTTCATAATCAATCCCCTCAATTTGTGAGAAGCCTCAGGCAACAAATCTTTCTTTACACTTCTCGATGCTCCCATCAAAAACTTTCTTTACCTTGTAGATCCATCTTGAAGCTACCACTAATTTACCCACCGGCCTTGGAACAATATCCTAAGCATTTTTTCTGACAATGGAGTCATACTTCTCAACCATGGCATCTACCCATGTGGGGTCCTGCACTTCTTATTCAAATTAAGATGGCTCTGTCATGATACACTTGCTCATAAGAGCCATGTATCTAGTAAATCGATTAGGTAACTATCTATGTCTGTGCTGTGATGTAGGTACTCCTACATTCTGTGCCGCATCAAGCTTCAGTCTCTCAGCTATTGTGGTACGCTTTCTACCTGTTCTGATTTTTGGTTCTGCATGAGTGGACTCATCCACTCCATGAATCTACTCTTGTGGATGATCCACATCTAGAGGCTCATATTTGGGAACAAGTAGATCCTCCTCTGCATGCAAGTGTAGCTCATTCTCAAGCAACAACTTCATGGCTTTCACCTCACTGAATTTTATAACCTGTCGCACCACAGTCATCATACTGTTTGGAAAATACACTCGATAATTATGGGGTGTTTCTATGTAACCCACAAATATCCCAACTTCTGCAGTCGGCTCCAGCTTCTTCTTGGTGTCATTTGTCACATGAATGTAAACAGATGAGCCAAAAATCTTCAAATGAGAAATATCAGGCTTCTTACCAGTAAAAGATTCTTCAGGTTTACTCATGCCAAGTACTCTATGAGGACAATGGTTTTGCACATAAACTGCAGTGTTGCATTCTTCTGCCCACAAGTGCATTGGTAGGCCCTAGTCATGCAGCATAGCTCATGCAGCACCCACAATCGTTCGATTCTTCCTCTCCGCAACCCCATTCTACTGTGGGTTATGAGGCGCTATGAGTTCTCTTCAAATTCCTTCTTTGATACAGAAGTCTTTGAATTCATTAGAGATATATTCACCACCATTATTGCTCCGCAGAGCCTTCACTTGCTTCCCTGACTCCTTCTCCACCAATGCTTTAAACTCACATAACTTTGAGAATTTTTCTCTCTTCTTCTACATGAAGAAGATCCAGCATGTACGATAATAGTCATCAACAAATATAACATAATACCTGTGTTCTGTTGTTGAAGCAACAGACAAATGTCCACACACATCTATGTGAATTCTCTCTAAGATCAACGAAGCACGGTTCTCCTTCTCATGAAAGGTGGTCTTCAAAAAATTACCCATATTACATCCCTTACACTGATCTAACTACACAAGAGTACCCTTGGGAATTCCAATAGAAATTTGCTACAAATTCTTCAAGGCACCATGGTGAAGATGGCCCAATATTTTGTGCCATAATTTTCCCCCATCCCAGCTCACCACTTCTTCTGCTTTTCCCATCATTGTAGCACAACCATCTACTTCCATATTGTATATATTATTAACTGGAATCCCTATCCTCTTGGTTTTACCCATTTTTTTATGTCATAGGAAGGCTTTTCCCTCACTAAAAACAATGTCATAACCTCTGTACTCCAACATATTCTTCTTCAAATCTGGAACATGCATAACATATTTCAATGGAAATGGTTTACCTAAATCACTCTCAAAGGTAATGGTTCCAATTTTAGTCGCACTGTATCTACCATCATCGCCCATCTCTATATGCATTTGGAGATCCTTCTCCTCCAAGTCACTAAACAACTCCGTGTCTCCCTTCATATGGAAAGAAGCACCACTATCAAGATACCACACTGATCCCATTAAGCTTGAAACCAAGCATGTGATCAAGGAGAAATCAAGTTCAAATTGCGAGGCTAAGGCCTCACCAGCTGCAGCTCCTACAACCTTCTTATTCTCCTTCTTCTGTGGGCAGTTGGTGGCGAGATGCCCATGTTCTGATAGCGAAAACACTTCACATTGGACAAATCCAGCTTCTTTTCTTTAGCCTCAAATTTTGGATGGGATTTCTTCCCCTTCCCTCTCCTTTCTTTGGCAGCCAAAGTGAAATTCTCTCCATCATCATTCTTCAATGAAGATACATCTCTGGTATTCTACCTTATCTCCTCCTGCACAAGATCCGACCAAAGTCGCTCCTAATCCAATAGTTTCTCCCATCCATTGACAGAATATTCGTAGCTATGCCAACTCTTTGGAAGCCCAAGGAGGGCCAAGCTCACCAAGTCATCATCCGCAACTGTAATTCCCACACTCCCCAGCTCATCCCTACATTGGACAAACTTTGTGAGATATTTTGGAATATTATCGCCCTTCTCCATTTTGATTTTTTTGAGCTTATCTTTCAGTGCCAACTTCCTATGGTCGTTGCTTCTTTGAAAAATATCTGTCAAAGCCTTCCACATTGCAAATGGAGTGGATTTCCCATGAAGGGTTGACACAATATGGTCTTTCACACCTTCCAACAAAATTCTTCTTGTTTTCGCTACCTTCTTTTGCCATGCGTCATGTACTGCAGCATTACTAGAACTAGGCCTAGGAACATCGCTATCGATGAACTCCTTCAGTCCATTATTTTCAAGCACCACCTCCATCCTATCCTTCCGGGATAAGTAATTCGAGATACCCTCAAGGGCATACTCCAATCACAACCCATTGAAAGACATTTCAATGAATACTCAACTGTCACACCAAGAAATTTCTGTATAAAATTCGAATTGTTCACTAACACAAAACTCAACACCGCTTCACAATTGCAATCTCTAGTGATTAAGAATCCTCTGATACCATGTATAAATTTATTAATAATGATTTATTACCGGATTCTCCTGATCTAACAAATTAATCTTATGTTAAATAAAAAATCATTCACTCTTAATTTGGCAAAAATTAAATCACCAATTGCAAACACATGTGAAGAAAATCAATTGCACATAAACATAGTTGTTTAACGAGAAAACTTAAATCTAAAAACCCCAACTATCATATATTATGTATATCAATGGATCATGTAATAATATCATACAAATCTTAGTCATCAAGCTCTCAGTACAATCGACAATCATTACACATTGTCATGCAAAAATTTGCATATCTATGCACCAATTTCTTGCCTCCTAATAGCCTGCCTCCACTGTGCAATCCCTGTTGAAGAAGACCCCTGAATGAATTCGAATTGGCCTTGCCTTGACTACGAAATCTTCATTGGTGTCTCCAAAGTGTGTCAGATGCATTGAATGCATCACTATAGTCACAACAGATAGTCCATCTTATCCTTTCACCTATCTCTCCACTGGGTCTCCTCTAGAACTGACATGAAAGTAGTTAACTGCTATATTTTTTCAGTTGTTATTCAGTCTCTAGTTATGAATTAATTAAATAATTAATTCAATAAACTCTCACTAGTGTATCTTTCAGTTAGACTAGATACAACTAGCTCAACTGATTTTAACTCACTTAACTGAGTTAAACTGAATGACAACTCCATTAACTACTGTTCCAACTCTGTCACAATTTTTCCATTCCAGTTCTAACTCAGTCCTCCATGCATGAGTCACCAATAACCCTAGGAATTGCGTAATTCCTTCAACCCATTGATTTTCCAAAGTTGTTAATTGAAATAAACTATTGCAAGAGAATAATTTGATTTTTATTGTTGGATTATTATTAAGGGCTAATAATAATCAACATGCACCTATTTTTTGATTGAAGATATATAAATAGTCTTCGCCCAATATTCTAAAAATAGAATTTCATCTATTTTTCACATTTGATCAACCATATACAAATAGCATCCTGCAACTTATAGAATATGCTCACCATGTCTAAAAATAGATATACACCTAAAAATAGCATGCGGGTCCCACTTAGTGAAGGTGTTTACTTTTCACTAAGCTCATCATCTTGTTGAATCTCAATCAAGTTTATCGATTCCTTGCGTTTATAATATTAATACAGCTTGAGTGGGTCTAATGGTTAAGAGCATGTGTTTCCTCCTAAGAGGTCACAGGTTCAAAACCAGAGGGGGGTAGAGTATCTATGCCTTCATAGACTTAGTCGTCAAATTGCTGCGTGGGTACCTTGTTCCACAAACAAGGGGGTCTCATACACCAATTTGGTGTTTGTCTTGGTTGTGACCTTAAAATTGGATTATTATTATTATAATATCTTAGGACCCTTGTCCCACAAACAAGTGGGTCTCATACACCAATTATTATAATCTCTTAGGACCCTTGTCCCACAAATAAGTGGGTTTCATACACCAATTTGGTTTCTGGCTTGGTCGTGACCTTAAAATTGGATTATTGTTATTATAATCTCTTAGGTTTATTAATATAGCTTCTGTAAATAATCATCAAAGTTTAAAATATTAATCCTCAGGTTTATAATATTAATAATTCCTTGTGTTTATTAATCCATTGGGTTTTAAATGTTAATTTCTTTGGTTTATTAATCCCTTGAGATTAATCTCATGGGTTTTTAATATGTTTGGTTTTTAACGTGAATAATCATTTGGGTTTATTAATTCATTGGGTTTATAATATCCATCCATTTGGTTTACAATATTAATCCCTTGGGTTTATAATATTGAGGTTTTTTATATTGGGTTGATAATGTTGCATTTAGTATAAGGGTTTGAAGTGTTCAATTTTTAATATTGGGGTTTATAATATTGGGTCTATAATTTTGCGGTTTATAATGTTAATATTAATTCCCTAGATATATTAATATTAAGGGTTTATAATATTTATAATCTCTTGGGTTTATAATATTAACCCATTCGGGTCTATTATTCCCAAGGGTTTATAAAATTAAGGCTTAGGTTTATATTATTAATACCTTCTCTTTATTATTAGAGTTTATAATATTAATCTTATGGTTTATAATATTAATGTTTGAACTTATAATATTGAGTTTTATGATGATAGGGTTTATAATATTAGGTATAATATTAAAGTTTAATATCATGATTTATCACATTGTTCTTATTGATAATGTAACATTTTAATCCGAGGGTTTAGTATTTTTCCATTTACTTTATTTTCCCTTGGGTTTATTTCCTGTTGACTTTATAATTTTAATCTCTTGGATTTGAGATATTGTAGTTTTTAATTTTTGGTTTATAATATTGCATTTAGTATGATGATGTGAAATGTTCGATTTTTAATATTGGAGTATATAATATTGGGTTTAATATTGATTTTTTTAATGTTAAGGATATAATATTAATCTTTTGGTTTAATATTAATTTTTTATTGTTCAAAATATATATATATATATATATATGTAATATTATTTATATACTGATTAATAAATACAAATAGTGAATATTTAATAGTCACATTAATACTATTTCTCTAATAATTATTAAAATAATTGATAAATGTCTATCTACATATATCAATCATATTTACTAATGTGATTAAATAACTATTTTACGCATGTCTATATAAATATATGAATCAATGTAATTGAACTACTCTTTAATAATTAACTATTATACAGTAGAACAATAATTATTAAATCTACAACCAAAAATACCATTTTTCTTGGTTCGTCATAAGAGGAAAAAGGAAGTCCGAAGGAGCGTCGAATATTGTATTTTAAGTGATTTTTGACTGGAATTAGGGTCGGGAACAATAATTAAATCCCACTAAAGGCGGTTGGAAAAGCTTTGTATTACGGTCCGTGGGACGACAGTGGTTTCTTGATTATTATTTTTTTCATGTATTATTTTATATATTTAAATTTTTTATTTATTTTTATTTTTATTTTCTATTATATATTATTTTTCTCATAGATAGTTTTTATTATAATATTTTAATTTTTTTTTTCTCTGCGCCATGGTAATATTTTGCTTGAAAACAAACTTTCACTTTTAGCATCAATCTTTAGTGTTTAGTGTTTTAATATTTGCTGTAGAAATTAGGGTTTATTGCCGTTGTCTAGTCTGACGGCCAAGCGACCAAAGGTGGCTAGGCCAATTATGAAAATTATGTACGATTTTGATTTTTGTAGCAGAAATAAATACTAACTCTGATCAGGTTAAATGTACTTTAATACTTTGACACAAAATTATGATTTTTTTTGGCTTTTAAGCTAGTCCATAGCTACTAAACATGCAAGATATATTTTAGCACAAATATAAAACATGTAGAATATACCTCAACGAAAAATACATTTCACTGATGTATGAGTTTCTCTTTACATTTTGCAATGGAGTTATGTTACCAAATTTGGAGCAATGAAATCCTTTTATTTGGGAAAAATAAAATTAATTGGAATTTTATATATTTCAGTTACATTAAAGAAAAATACTATAGAAAAAATCATGGGTTGTCAAAGCTATGAGTCTGAAAATCATTGGTAATTTGAGAGAGTCTAAATGTTTAAATAACATACCATAACACAACAAAAAACACCTCTTCTATACTAGGTTGGAGTACAATAACACTAACCTAGATCCATCTTAACTCAGGATCTATCAAACTCATAGAGATATCCAATTTCCCCTTTTAAATAGGCTATATTCCACATGAATACCATGAGTCATTTTTATTTTTATTATTATTTTATTTTCATAAGGTTATTTTTATTTTTAATTTTGTTTATTTAAAAAGTTTACTTTACATTAATCTTTTTATATAATTTGATTTTTATTTTTATGTAACTTGACTTGGTAAAAATGTTAAACATTACATTGTAACATCTCTACCATACTTAGCTGGAAAAAGGCTTCTAACACAATTATCCAATAATAATATAAGAACATGTCAATATTTTAAAATATAAAACTTATTTTGATACAATGTTGTCATCTCTCATCTCTCATAATAAACTAATCTAATAAAATAATTAAAAATCTCACTTTGTTCTAGATTTATTATATTTAGAAAAAATTAATTCCCTTCAAAAAAAAAAAATTACCTCAATACATTTAATCATTCTTAAAATACATATTTATAATTATCTAAATAAAATGAGTAAGTCTTTCATACTCTATGAAAAATATAATAACTAAAAATTTTAAAACTTTTTTAAACATAATAAATTTTATACTGGTAGAGTTTGTTATTTTATGTTAATAATAATTAAGAATTTTAATTAATTAATTTAATTATTATCAATTATTATTTAATTATAAAACAATTTGAAAATTATTTAAATTTAAAATGTTTAAATTTTAATTTAAATTTTTATAAATTTAAGTTATTAAATAAATTATATTTCTTATTTCTCTAACTCTATGAAATGATTATTTTCGAATATTTTTTTGATTAATTTTAATGATCAAAACCATTTTTGATCATTATTTCCTTCAAAAATAAGTTAGAAGCGACGTTACCCACCGTTTCAGGAATACCCACCGTTTCAGGAATAAGGTCAATTTATAATTTAAATATTTTGTAACATCAAGTTCTACCTAGTGTGACTTTCTACCCCCAGTTTCCGAAACCCCATGTTTATCCTCCAGAAAAAGTCGTGTGACTTTCTACCCCCATTTTCCGAAACCCCATGTTTATCCTCTAGAAAAAGTCGTGTGACTTTCTATCTCCATTTTCCGAAACCCCATGTGGGACGCCTTACATTGGTAAAACGGGTAGGTCCATTAGCCAAAGGATATGTGAACATGCAGCTGACCTTAGACATGGTTGGTCCCGCACCTCTGCCCTAGCTGAACATGTGGAAAAAACTAACCATCGTATCTACATCGAAGAGGCTAAGGTCTTAGCCAGGATTGATCATTTTCATCATCGTAAGTTAAGAGAGGCCCTTGAAATTGAAGAAAGGCCCATAAATCTCAATAGAGATGTTGGTTGGAATATAAGCACGTGTTGGATTCGTGCCTTATATTCTTAAGCGCTTCTTTTTTTAGAATTTTAATATAATAATATATAATTATAATTAAATAATATTTGTATTTTGAAAAATCAATTAACAATATTAATAAAAATAAAATTTGTTATTTATAATAATAATTTTTAATTAAACGATTAATTTGAATATTCAAACTAGCCGTTTCATTTTGTAATTAAATTTGTAAATTAATGGAACTATTTTTATTATTATTATTATAATTTTATTTATTATTATTATGATTAATGTTTAATTATTTATTTATTTATTGATTGTATTTTATTTTATTTCATTTTTATTTTTTTATTTTATTTTATTTATTTAATTTTTATTTTTTATTTTTTATATTTTTTATTATTTTATTATTTTTTATTTTTTTTATATATATATATATATATATATATATATATATATATATATATATTTTAATTTGTTTATTTTTTATTTTATTTTATTTATTTTATTTATTTATTTATTTATTTTATTTTATTTAATTTTATTTTATTTTGTTTTATTTAATTTTATTTTTTTCTATAGATTTTCATAAATTAATATATAATTATAATAAAATAATATTTGTATAATCAATTAATAAAAAATTAAATAATTAAAAAAAATTATATTATTTATTTTTATTTTTTATTAAGCTTTTGATTTGAATATTCAAACTAGCCGTTTTTTATTATTTTTTAATTAATAGAACTAATCGTTTTTTATTTTGTAGTCAAAATAGCGGTTTTTAACAGTTTTCTTTGCCTCTCCTACATCTATTTAAACTTAACGACTGATCTGATCTCTCACCTAGTCCTGATGATGAACCACACTGGTTGGTTCGAAACGCGTCAACTTTGTTCATGTTAATGTGATTTTTACCGAAAGATTTCTTCTTAAAATAAATGTAATCTTCTCATATTTTTTTACTTATGAAATATATAGATAGTGAGGTTTATAGCTAACGCTTTGCCTATGAAATACCTGTGTATTGTGTGATTGAAATTGTTTCTCTTTTATGTTTTGTGATTTCATGATATAAATTGGTTTCTGCAATTAGAAGACTAGATTCAATATTGTTTTACCATATTAAATATAGCAATTTGAATCTACATTGATATTCTACATGGTATTAGAGTAGGAATAATTATAGAAGTTAAGAATACGAGTTTTTTCTATGCAGGTGAATTGAATTTGCAAATCTACTCTTCAGGACTAGCAACTAGATCATTATGTCTTTCTCTGGATTGAGACTCGAATATGCCCTCGAGGGTAGTTCAAATTACATATCTTGGAAGGAATGTATGGAAGAAATGTTGGAAGATAGAAGGCTGAAAGAGTTCATAGATAGTGATATTCATAAGCCTGTAGTGTTAGGAGGATTAATCCCTCTTGTGGACAAGAGCAATCTCCCTAGTATCCTAAGGATATCTAGAAACAAACAGACCAAATGCAAACCATTTTGTCTAGATTATTATGATTCAAAATTATTAATTAACTAAGTAAGAAGAGATGCTCCTACCTTAATTCCAACGCTTGTTGTAATATTCAATCCAGTCGCTCCAAAAGAGGTTAATTCAGCATGTAAGACCTGCATCCAAAGACAGGAAAAAAGGATTAAAATCACCTACTAGATATAATAATTCAGAAACATTAATCTATCTCAGTGATCAAGGAATCCAAGAATTAAATTACTCAAATAGATTAATGAACAACTTAATGAGAAAATAGAATCCATTTGTATTAAATTGTATGATAAGAAGTAACCTTACAACCTTGTCACCTTGATTTCATACAGGTTCTTTCGGGGTCCTGAACATCCGTTTTCCATCGGATTGACAAGCCTTCTCCTCTCTGAACTAGCATAAAACTATGGATATGAGTATGTAATAATTCTCATACCATTGATTCCAAGTATAGAGATTATAATTTATTCAACCATTCACCTCAAAAAAACCAAGTTCTAAGTACCCCTGAGACTGAAACATGATCTCAATTTATAGCCAAAGGGAGGAGGTTTCAGTTCCAAAGAAAGGGGGATAAAGTCCTCTCAAAAAGGGATTTTAGCTCCAAATACCAAGGGATAATCTCCATTAATGAAGGGATAGAGGTTCATGAATGAAGGAGCGAAGCTCGACCAGATTACGCTTCTATAAGCTTCCAACTAGGAGAATATTCGACCAACTGGGCTTCTAGAACTTACTTTTCTTTTATTTTACCTTTTATGAGGGTCCATAGTTTTAGTAAGTAGAACGTGCGACATGTGTTGTAGGTTATAGAGAAAGAAACTACGATATCGCAGGCAATGATTAGGAAAAGTGCAGAGTTATACTTTTTAGGGTTTTAATGAGATTTTTCCAAATTCCAAGACTTGGTTCAGGAACTTTATAATTTTGGACCTCCAAGGGAGCATAAAATAGGTAATGATGAACTCATATAGACAACTAAATGTCATGGTGACAATTTTTAGTGTAATAGAATGCCCCCTAAAGCATGAGGTTTGAAGTATTTCTGAAGAGTGAAGTGATTTATCATTCCAAGGATTGGGTTGCAGGCATACTAGTTGAGACCTGTAAAAACATTCAATGCAAACATATATACGTATATCATCACTGAGGTAGGCATTCCCATACTCAGATCAAAACAAGCTACATGTTATGATACAAAAATTATTTTAGAATTACATCAATAGTAGACACAACATGGACGCAGCCATCTGTCATAAGTAGTCTACTGTATTATGAGTAATAAACTCCTCATAGCCTGGATGGTGGAAACTAGATCCAGGGTCCTGATTCCCGCTTCTCGAACTAGTACGATTCTATCCATGTGATTGATTAAGTCAAAGTTGAACATGGTAGAAACCACTTGATTACCAGTGAATGATGTGAACTATTAACAATTGTGAGAGAAACCACCAATAATGGCAATGGCTCTCAAAGTACTCAGTACAATACATGATGTGTGAATGAATGATTTGTATTCAAACACTTCACATAGTCTTTCTATCGAAGGTCAATGATGTAAGATGTCGTTGAAGGCGAGAAACCTGTGATTAGGGCATGTAGATCCCAAGGTACTGATAGGATTCTAGATCAACTTTCTAGATGATGAGCTGTCATCGATATAAAGTGACCCATTGTAAGAAAGCCCACAATACGAAACCATTAGATCCAGTTTTGAAGAAATTTTAGCAAGGAATGACTCAGGGATGGTCAACGTGAATGGAGACAAATGTTTGCAATGAATGGTTTATTTGAATTTTCTCTTGAACACATAACGACACTACAGATGGTTTGGTAACAATTGACCTAAAGCTAATACCCAGAAACTAGTTGAAGACTTTCAATGTGGTTTGATTAACTATTAGACAAAGGATTTTCCCAACCCAAGTATAAGCATGACAAAAGTGTTGTGCTCAAGATTGGTATACTACCTTTTGGAACAAAGTATGAAAACCGGATTTATTTTCTCTCTTTTCCCGCATCATTTCTAGAAAGTACCTCTTTATTTTTGACAAGCTTAAGGAGGATAAAATTTTCTTGTTGTATAAGCTCATCCTTCGAATGAGTACAACTTACAATTAAAATCGAACCCTAAGAAGTTGTGGTTCATTCTTGTTTGTAATTTACAGGTCCTTTGCTGTTAAGTTTTAACGAGTTTAGTATAGGTGAAACTCGGTGTTTTTCAGTTTTAGGGAGTGAGAAGAAAAACTTAAGAAAACTTCGTGGGTGTACTTTTTCACAAATTTAGTCTCTCAAGCCCGAAAAGGGATAAAATAATGTAGCAGAGAACTCTATTGACCATGATTAGCCGACGTATACATTTTTCGTAAATAGTCCATTCCAGTCTGGAAAAGGGGTAAACTTATACTGAAAGGATGACTGTTCATTTACTTTAACGAGTTCGAATAGTCAAGTACTCGGCAGAGTCTGAAAAGGGACTAAAAGAGAACTACAGGGTTTCACTTTTTTGTAATTTTCAGGAGCTCGAAAAAATCTTATAAAAAGTAGTTCAACAAAGTCATTTTCACCTTTTGCATTCAGAGTTGAAATTTGAGAGCTTTTGGCAAAAAACGTTTCGAAGGTGATAATGGGGGAACTGACCACTCAAATCAAAAACCGTCGAATCCTAGTAATACAAAACACTCTTCTCTTCATTTTCATCCATTTAAATTCTCTTTTTAGGTTTTGAAATCATTTTTTGATGGGAAAAAAGGTTCAAAATTCCACTCTCGAGGGTCTGCAAGTCATGTATTGCTTACATGTGGACCTCGATAATTTTCCAAAAGGAAAATTATCGGGCTACCATGGTTTTTACGAAAAGTGCGTGTGGGGGTCTGCACTGTCTCTATATAAAAACTATGGGGTTGCTGTGAGAAAATGAAATTTATTAAATTTTCTCAAACATGGTAAAAAATTCTCACTCTCAAAGCTTCTAACCTTCAAATGCGTCCATTTTCAGATTATTGCACAATTTTCGAGTGGAGATAATGTGAGCACGAAGAGGTAGACGATGCGGCTATGAATAATCTAGTCGTAATGCGTGTGTTGAGAAATTGTGGATTATACAAATTTAGGGCAATTCAGGGCATGAGGGAACGGGTGTAACTAATGACCTGGTTGGTGAACAAATGAGACGTCCAAGAACAATGTTTTATCATTGCTTATCACAAGCTAGTACTTGAGCTTGAAGACATCTACTTCCTCATTGGATTATCCGAAAGAGGCAAACATATTTCTTTGTTCAGAGCTAGAAAAGTTGGCTTGCCTATTGCTAACCATAAGCAAGAATTTTGTAGTGACGAAGCTGATCCAAAAGATAACTGTATAGACATAAAGACTATGCATTGTCTTGATCTTAAATTCATTGCATTCACCGTGACCAGGTTGTGTCGAACCGTAGCTCCACATGTAGCTACCAAATCTTAGATGCAAAAAGCAGTTGACTTTTATAGAGGTACCATTTTCAATTGGCGTAAAGGGGTTTTGGCCAATATGAAAGGCCAACTGACCACAGAAAAAAACTCAAAGTTGAAAAACATTGGGTATGGTGCCATCTTGGTTTCTTTTGATTTGGAGAGGATTCCTTCTCTCACCCGTCAGCTAATCCCTGTTGATCGTGGTGAACCTAGAGAGCCTCACATGGTGTGCTAGGTTGCATTAATGTCTTGCCATGGTGGTGATGGTTGTGTGGTAGTTCAATTCACTCCATCATATTTTTGTTGGCTTCAAAACCAAATCTTTTCTATTGATGATTTCCCATATGCAGGCATATATTTCCGGGGTGATCTCGAGATGTCCTTACCTCCAAGGGCACAGTGGGATGAATCAGGTAAATTAGTCACTTTAATGTGTTTTAATTCTAATTTTTTTTTATTTTTTTTTTCCAATACTTATAACAAAATTTTAAATGTAGATGTTGGTCCATGAAAGCCAGCGACTCTCCTCCGCTTCGAAAGGAAGCCAACAGAGCTTGCACAGCCACAAAATCAAGCAACAGAAATCCTTACTGACTTGGAGCACAACCTATAAAGGTTGACTACAAATATCCCAGAGACATCGATGTATGATATTCCGTTTCGTCTCCAGAGACACGTTGCTAGTGTTCCTGGCTAGTTTAGGAGATTCCTGTGTAAGGTGGCGTGAGCGATAGTTTACTACCTTGATCATCACCATGGATAGTGGATGATCGTTGCGGACTATTGTATTTTATTTTTTGTATCACTATCTTTTAGACCATAAGGTGTTTTAAACCTATGATTGCAAACGATGTAATATTTTTTGAAAACAAAAACTCTTATCTATGATATTACTACTTTCTCTGGCTATCTTTTTCAACACATATCGAATGTTGTTTTTGGTTAACTATTTTAATGTTGCAAATGTCTATTTATAACATTATTAGCTAATGCATCAGCCAATGTATTTAAATTCCTTGGAATGAGTTGATATTCGATGTAATCAAATTGCCTTTCCAAGCGATGAACCTTCAAAAATAATCTCAATAACACTGGATTTTTAATTGTGTATACCCTGTTTAAATGTAATACAATGAGTTCTGAATCTAGCCTAATGATCAAACGTTGAATTCCAAATGAAATGGCACCAGATAATAACTCAATCACTATGCTATATTCTGCAACATTATTCATTATTTGACCAAGACTTACCCCATGCATAGAAACTAACTCATTTGTGGGTGAATAAATAACCCAAGCTGCAGAAGAGATATTCCATGTACTATGACAGGCACCATCACCAAAACCAATGTATGTTTGAAGGGATGTCGACATCTATAATATCAAGAGTAATCAAGATAAGTAGTGATAGTAGTAAAACCAAACTTAAACTAGACACACTCATCTAATCTATGGCATCTAACTTATAAAAATAAATAATATAAAAGTGAGATCTTCACACAAGAATTAAGCATAATATCTCTTAAGATAAAGTCCATTTCTGGGTTTATCTAAAGAGACCCTGTCATAATCAGTCAATTCATAAGCCGATTTTGCAAGCACTCACTTGACAATATAAGGACCATGCCACATAGGTTCGAATTTACCAGCACCTAGCTTATCGTTAGCTTTATCGTATACCAAGACTAGGTCACCTTCTGAAAAAACACAAGGTGCAACACTTCGATCATACTGAGCTTTAATGCGTTTTTTTCTGAGCTTCGACTACTAATGCAGTGGTGTGTGGAGTCTAATCTAACTTTGCTAATTACAAGAAGAGTTTTTCCTCTTTAGAAGTAGTTGGTGGTAACTCTATGTCTAATTGGAGTGATGGTATTTCTCATTCAATAGGTAACACAGCTTCCAAACCGTAAACCAGTTGAAAAGGAGTGAACCCTGTTGCAGTTTTTGCTGAGGTTTGATATGCCGATAGCACTGAAAAAATCATGGTATGCCAATTTGATTTATGAATTTTGATTATCCTTTTAATCATGGTGGTTAAAACATTATTAACGGCTTCAACCTAACCATTAGCCTGCGAGTAATATGGAGTAGAGTTATCATGGCGCAGGCCAAGTTGATTAGAAAGTTCGGTCATCATAATATTTCGAAAATGACTCCCATGGTCAGTAATAATAGCTTGGGGTACACCAAAATGAGAAATTACATGATTGAATACAAACGCAGCTGCAGTTTTTCCATCGGCTGCAAATGTAGGCATTGCCTCGGCCCATTTTGTAAAATAATCTACTGCGAGAATAATATACCCATGCCCCCTGACCGACTGAGGGTTACATGTAATGAAATCAATGCCCCATTTTTCAAAAGGACCGACAACAATTATGGGGTGAAGAGGAGCTGGTGGTGCATGCATATTTCGACCAAAAATCTGATAGTTGTGGCATTTTCGGACCACGAGAATGAAATCTTTGAATAATGAGGGCCAAAAATAACTAGCATGCAATATCTTTTGGGTTGTGGCATACCCAGACATATGACCACCACATGCTCGAGAGTGGCAGTCATTCAAAACTTTTTCATCCTCTTCATGAGTTAAATATCGTCAAAATACAGAATCCACACCACGACGATAAAGTGTGTCTCCAACAATATTGTACTGCTGAGATTGGTAACAAATATTTCGTCGATTTGAACGCGAAATTTTAGGCCGAAGGTTTTGGGTTTGGAGATAAATGATAATATCTCTATACCATGGATCTAAGGTACTGATAAGAAATAAAGATTCATCAACAATTGGATGCTCTACCACAGTTTTTGTCTCAATATTTGGAAAGTCACACATGAGTTCGGCGAACACCAGTAATTTACTTGATTTGGATTTTTCAAATTCTAAATCAAACTCTTGAAGGATAACAATCCATTTAGATTATTTTCCCCCGATTAATTGTTTATTCAAAATGTACATCATCTGGTTGCAATTAGATATCACAGTTGTTTTTCGTAACAATATGTAATGACGGAATCGTTGGATAGCTTGAACTACTATCAAGGCCAATTTCTCCACATGAAAATATTTAATTTCAGTCGGATTGAGATTCTAACTAAGATATTAGATCACATGTTTATTTTTTATTCATCCTCTTGAACTAATACCATTCCAATAGTGGAATCAAAGGCTGCTAGGTATAAAAAGTAATCCTAGCTATAATTTGGTGGATGCAATAATGGTGCATGGGTCAACACGTGTTTTAAAGAATCAAAAGATCGATCAGTGATGTCATCCCAAATAAAAGGAACATTATGTTTCAACAGGCTCGTAAAACCATTCGTTAACTTAGCATAGTTTCGGATAAATCTACGTAAAAAGTTTTCTTTCCCTTGCAAAATTTGGAGTTAGCGAAGTGTGGAAGGAGGAGGTGAATTGACAATAGCCTCCACCCTCGATGGGTCGACACGAATACCTACTTTGGAAACAAAAAATCCCAGCAATATACCAAATTGTACACAAAAAACACATTTGTGGGGATTTAATCGAATCTTATAATGCCACATCTCATAAAAATTGCTCTTAAATAGGTAGGATGATCTTCCTTGTGCAACAAATGAGTAGGTAAATCATCGAGATAAGGCTGCACAATGTGTTTAATGTCGTGAAAAGCGTAAGACATTGCCCTTTGAAAAGTTTCACCAGCATTCTTTAATCTCGAAAGGTAGCTTACAATAAGAAAAATTTCCCCAAGGAAAAATGAATGTTGTTTTTGGTTGATCAGTAGGGAGTATGTTTATTTGATTGTACCCAGAAAATCCATCCATAAATGAATACATTTCATTTCTGGCACAATCATCGATGATTTTATTAATAGAGGTAGTTGTATAATTGTCTTTTGGACAAGATTTGTTAATATCTCTATAGTCGACACATACTCGTATGTTTCCTTGTTTTTTAGTAACAAGAATGATATTAGATACCCAATCAGTTAAAGGAATTTGATAAATAAAACCTACTTTTAAAATTTTCTCAACTTCAACTTTAATAGCAGCAACTTTTCGTGGATGTATCGGATGTAATCTTTTCTTGACAGGTTTAGCATCCGGGTAAGTCTTTATTTCATGAGTGACAATGTTGGGATCAATTCCTAGTATTTCTTCATAATACCAGGAAAATATGTCACAGAATTCTTCAAATAGGGCTCTACATGTATTAATTTCATCTGATGTACAAGAAGTACCTATATGAATGTTTTCAATAATTCCTGGTTTAATTGATATGTCAATGGGAGACGTGGAAGAAATATTTCCCAAATTAATTTCAGAATCCGAATTTGTAATCGATATTGGACTCTGGGGTTCTTTAACATAGTCAATCGGAAAAATAGATGAAAATTTATTTTCAAATCTATCAAGCTTAGGTCAAAATGATGACCTATGATGGAAATCATCCCATGGTAATTCATCTATGGACAAGAATTCACGAATACTTTCATCAGTATGAAACACTTGTTGAAAAGGATCGACAATTGATGTTATAGCTGAGCTTGATGGTGAAAATAATTCTTCATTGATCAAATTCATTGGATCAGAATCATTTGATGAAGAATTGGAAAATGACTGTACTGCTTGATATGCTATTTCAAAAGGACTCAAAGGCATCCCGCCAGTGAAGGAATCCAGTTCTAACTCTAAAGGCACTATCCAGGGATCATCAAATGGAATAATGTTTGATGTAATCATATTGATATAAGAAATAGTATGCGGTAAATTAGGTGGAGGCATAGAAAAAGTTCCAATTAAGGTGGAATATTTGCTTAAACCTACGCCAACATCCTCATAAGGGATAGTCAATTTTCTAACATGTTGAATACTATCCGTAGAAGCTAGGTCAGATGAATAATATGAGAGTTGATCGACTTTCACAATCTTTCCTTGATGAGGAAACATTATTAACTGAAAGACATATGACATGACAGCAGTCATATTATAAGACCAACTTCGACCCATAATGAGGTTGTAATCTAGAGGGGCACCAACAACTTCCACATCTAAATTAACAGTTTTACCTTCGACCTATATAGGTAGATCCTAAAAATTTTCATATGGATGGAATCCTCTTCCATCAAAAGCTTTGATAATTATCGGAGATTGGTTAAGTGTTGGAGAACAAAGTGATTTCCAATAGTTTAACGACATAATACACGTAGATGCCCCTTCAACATTTACAGTACGAAAGCAACGCCTATTTTTGACTAGTACCAGAATTTGAAAAGCCATTTAATGAGGGAGTCGAGGTGTAAAATTTTCTAAATCAAATACCATGAGGTTCGAATATTGAATATCTATAGCTCTAATAGCTGATAAAAGTAATTTCCTTTGTGCCGGACATGATTGTAGCACTTCTAAGGCCAACATTGCTGAAGGAGATATTGCTAAATCCTCAATAATTTTGTAATTCTGAGCAGCTCTCACATGTGGATTGACTGCTGATTTCTAAAGTAGAGCTTCAGCAGGAGGTTTAATCACTAAATCAGGATTAGATTTCTAGATATGAAGTGGATCAAAAACCAGAGGATATGAAGCTAGTACTGAATTATAATTTTCTACTTCTTTACCAGTAACAAGATTCTTACTGTCATAGTCTTGCGACCGAGTCGCAACCATTACTTGAGACATCATCAAAATATCTATTGGTGTATTAGAAGAAGATCCAATAATTTTACTATCTTGAATAGGAAAAGGATCCTTCAAGATAGTGGGTGTATATGAACCTTTGACAAACTTAGATACCTCAGACCTATGCAGGCATTCCTTGGTGAAATGATCCTCGTCACAGATAAGACAAGGATAATGAGGTTTTCGTTTATTATCAAACGGCTCAGTTTTCTTAGTTTTTTCTTTGGGAGAGGAAGTATGTTTACTTTTGTTCTTCCCTTTCTTCTTATGGCCAGATTTAGACTTATTTTTAGAAGAATCTACAATGTGAATGTCAACAGAAGTTTTGAGGGAATAATCTCCTTTTGGTGAATCATGTAATGTTATTATAGGAGAAGTAATATTGGAAGATTTCTTCTTACTATTATTAGTACTAACTGAGCCAATCACACCATCAGTGGCATGAGAGCCTGAGGGAGTTGCTGTTATCTGACTGAAATTTTCTCGTACAAAGTACCTGACTAAGTATATACTAGGTCAAGGTACTAAGCTTGAGCAATGACTTTTTCTTCTGTAACAACTCCTCCTTTAGCTACATATTTATTAATTTTTAGTAGTAATGATTTTATAAACCATTCTACCAAAATTTGATCCAGAATAACAAACTTTCACCAAACATCTTCTACATCTCCATTCATGTATGTGATCTGATATGTAAGTAGACGTAGATTTTTTTAGTGAAGTTAATAATTTTGATCCATTGTCGTATCTGACTGGCAACTAAAAATGAGTTAAGAAGGCAGTTGATAAGGCATTGAAATTGTTAAATGAGCCTCGTAGTAGTTCAATGTACCATTTGGTTGCTAATCCTATGAGTGTTCTCTAAAAAAGTCTTAATCGAATCGAATCGTCAATCAAAGAGTTGGATGCACAGCAAAGGTGATAAGTCATGACATGGTTAGAAGGGTCCTCTCCTGATTTACCTTCAAATTTCGGAATATCACTCGGCAATTTATTTGGCATTGGTGGCCAATACGAAAGATAATAGATTGGATCGTTCATAAGGCACAATAAATCAGGTAAATCTAAAGTTTCTATGAATGGAAACTGATGGTTAGGGTCTTGTTGACTATATGAATAACCTTGTGGAACTATACCACTTCGAAGAGGAGGATATCCAGGATATCGTGGAATAGCCTATGCATTTGGAATTGGAATGCCCCCTATATAGCTAGGATGAACCGGACCATACTGGGGTTGAGTAGGAATTTAGTACGTATACCCAGGGTATGGTTGATATGATGAATTTTATGTTATAGTTCCATATTGATACAGCCCTTGGTATGGTTAATAAGTAAACTGAGGTTGGCTTGTTATAATTGTACTTGTACCAAGTTGTCCTGCAGGCATGAGAACAGTAGTCTGGAGTGTAGGTCCAGACTATGGAGTAGAAAATTGAGGAATTGGTACTGATACCTGAGGGACTATAGAAATAGGAGCTGCAGATACTCCAGGAATAGGTGTGGTAGCTTGAATAGAAATTGGCACAGCAGTTTGGGTTGGAGTTCTAGGTGTACTCAGATCAGGCTGTTGAACACTACCTGATGCAGGTACCTAAATAATAGGTTGAATAGGTTGGACAGGTTGGACAAATTTTTGGACGTGAGTATAACCAATCGGTTGTCTAGGCTAATAATAAGGTACTTGCATATTAAGTTACAAATTTTGTTGAGCTTGAGATGGATCCCACACTGTATTAGCTCCGGGATATGAAGGTTCCATAGAAGGTTGTGGATAAGAAGGACCATAACTAGGTTGATAATTTGGAACATATGTTGGATAATTGACTGGATAATTCCCACCTCCAGGATACAATTTTTGTTTCTGGTAGAATTGCTGCGCTAAAGGAGGTTTTGGACCCTAAGTTGGATATTGACCTTGAGGTGGATATTGAACTTGAGGTATGTACTGAACTTGAGGTATGTATTTCCCTTGAGGTCAATATTGACCCTGAGGCATGTATTGACCTTGAGGTTTCCCCTCAGGCTATAAATTACTACCTTGAGGATCAAGGTTTGGAATGTTTCTAGACATCATATAATTTTTTTCTGCATTTACAGTTCCGGTATTTGATTCATTTACTCCAGATGATAGTGTATGTTTATCGGGAATAGGAGATGCCCCTGAAAATGTACTAGAGAGCGATTGGTATCCTGATGGAACAGATGGACCACCATATAAATATGTTTCTGGAGATTCAGAAAACATGGATGACTCACCAGACATGTTTAAAGGAGGTCTATAAACTCTCAGTGTAGAAGGAAAAGGAATTCGGGGTGGCGAATAATTCAAACCAACTTTCTATAGAAAATCTGTCAATGAAGAATACCAAGAATCTTGTCTAAAAGGACTATAAAAAATTGCTTCACATTCTCTAATATTTAAAGATTCCTGAGTTGAAGGAAGAACAACTTCTTCTTCAGTATTAGTAACTTCTTCAATACTAATGAGACCAGGAGGAAGATCTTTTGTGATCCGACTCTTCACACTACGTGAATCGGGACGATTAGGGGTCAGAGTAATGAACTCTAAAGTAGGTTCAGACATAGTAGGTTCAATTTCTTGCTCATAAATTTTAGGTTCAGTAGATGATAATTCACTTGTTGTAGAAACAAGTTCAGCTAGTTCGGAAAATGAAAATTTCTAAGTATACTTTGATGTTTGTGGTTGATCTACTTCGTAATCACGATGAATAGTTATAGATGTTTCTTCCTGTTATGTTGATCCAGTTCCTGATGTTTGTCCTCTTTCAGATCTAAGTCTCTCTAATTGTCTTGGTGTATATTCACGGGGTTTCCCCTGCATTCTACGTGATTGTCTCAGTAATTCAGCCACGATTAAAAATTTTAATCACGCACAATCTATTATCACCAAAATCGGACCTGATTACGCTGCTTATCAGACAAATTCAATGTAACTATTTCAAACCAATATTTTGACCGAGGCTCAGCCTCCTCAGTTTAAGAGGGCTCTCTCAAGGATTAATGATATGGAATAATAATATAGATAGATGGCTAACTCTATGTGTTTTGGTTTTGTATGTTTACAGGTTGAAAATATGTAAGGCTTACTACCATTGGGCCATGGAGTCAATGACAGGGATAAAGATAACAATAGCTCTTCTTGTAGAAACTGAGGCTTGTATATACTCCAATGAAAGAGTGACACATTCAAGAAAATCCCAATAACTTAAGGTTAAAAGGAAGTCAGACCCTATGATATATGAATTTTGAGTAATGATACATCAAGGTATTGAAAACGAAAGTATTAAAAGAGATTCATCAAATTTTGGCACTTAAAGGAAGTCAAAGCATGAATAACCATCAATTTTGAGTAATAAGAATTTAAACATTGAAGAAAACCTTTCAAATTTAGGACTCAAAAACTCAATTCGCCATAGTTCAATACTTAAAGGAAGTCAGAGCATGTTCCTCCATGAATTCTGAGTAATAAGCATTAAGAATATGGAAGTAAAACATATTAAAGATAATAGATAAAACTCATTGAAGTCTACTAAGAATCTCAGGTCCAGAAAAGTTCAATTGCTTCTGTATATATCAGTCCCTTCAAAGCATTTACAATATTCCTTTCATATCACATTTTCCAACCTTGAATGCATCGAAGTCTTTACTACTTATACGAATCTTTCCTTTACATAAATTCTGCCAAGTGGCTAGACCATTTAACCTTTATTAATGAAAGAAAATCTAACCACTAACTAGATCTTTAAAACTAGGACTGACACCTTTTTGAATCAGGAGTTAAAGTCCTACTATGACTCAAACACCTAATTATTACATTTAAACTAAAATGATGTAAATATTCCTCGAAAGGAACCATATCTTTGAGCCATGCTAGCCATCAACAAAAAATTAATATCATAATTTCCTTCACGAAGTTACACTACCTATTATTAAGGAGATGTCAATTTAATGACTTGGCAACATGTGGACTGGTGTCTTCAAACTATACCCTTAATTGAATATCTTCACTTGGAAAATCACTGATCTGATACTCTTGTCAACTCCTTCATATTCTTTGTCATTCTTATGGGGAACAACTTTAAGTATTTGTTTACCTTTCTCCATCTTCCCAAAATTTACCATCAAAACTGACCTTGCTGTCAAAACTCTATTTTGAGCTACTTTCATAGCTAGTTTAGTAGCACACACAAAAAAATGATATGTGATACTCTTCTGCTTTATTTTATTCATTTTGGGATGTTAATTAGTTAAAAACAATCAAAAATAGTCTTCAAAACTCTTCCTCCTTATCATTTTAGGTACTTTAAAACCAAAAAAGGTTTCTTCAGAAATTCCGCAGAAGAAAATGAGCTTTAAGCCTGCCTTATCTTGCGGAATTACCTAATATTTTAGGGACCTGACAAAAATTAAGATTTGAGCTCTGGAAAAGTGCATGAACATACCTGCATGTAACTTGTGATAATATAAGACAAAAAAGGTCCATAATTCATTTTTTACCTCCTTATTTACCAACAGTTATTTTCTGAGCAGTTTCTATAGTTTTGTCCATGGTTCCTGTTTCCAAGTCTTTTTTCTCTTATGCTATCTTCATCAACTCTATATATTTTTTCAAATCTTTAACTTGTCTTTGAATACTTCTACTATCTTCTTGTAACCATAAGTTCATCTTCCTTGTATGTGACATCATGATGCGTAAAGGTTGTGTTCTCTTCAACAAATTTTTGGCTTTTCCGATAGAATTTTCAAAATGAGTAACCTGGTCATTCACTTTATTCTCCACCTCATATATCATTTGTCTATCTTTCTTTTATTTTTCCAACTCTCTCTTTGTCTCAGTCAACTCATCCTTAATGGCTCTCAACTGTTCTTCAAGAATCTCCTTTTCAGTTTGTTCTATGACTTTATTTTTTCCCTCTCGGTTTGACTGCTTCTTCCTTGTCCTCCTTGCTCTGTCCTTTAGAAAATTCTACTTCAGATTTCCTTTGAATCCTTCTCTTTGATTGATCCTTCTTCTCTTTGGTAACCTCTATCTCAATAGGAGATATGACTATAACTTCTTGCTCCACTGCTCCTTTTCCTTTATCTTCTTTTTGCTTCTTGTTACCAATAGTGATAGTTTTAGAAGTCTATGATCTAGTGAAAGGTTTTCGAGGTTTGAAAAGAAAACCTGAATCTTCTGAAGAAAACTCTAATTTCTTGGCTACAAGTCCCTTTCCTTTTACCTGAAATCCTTTAACCATAGTTGCTTTCACTACAGGGGTTTCTGCAATGTCTATTGCTTGCAGAATGTATTCAAGTCTGCCTTTAACTCTAACACTTTCCTTAGTATTTATTTTAGACATTTTTGTTGCAAGTTTGGTCTTGCTATCTGAGACATGCTTGTTAGTTTTCTTGCTAGTTGCTAGAGGTGATGATGTATCCTGGATGAAATTAACTTCCTCTACCATGTCTTTATCTGTAAATTTTAAACCTTCTTGTTGATTTCCTCCTAACTCTGTAGTGGCATTCATGTCTTGCCTAGAAGAAGAAGCTTTCAGCTTAGAGGCTTTTCTTGGAGATAAAACATCTAACTCATAACCATTAATGAACAAGAACAATGTTGAGTCTCTGTTTAAATTACTTAATTCCTCCAGAACTAGCAATTTCATCAGTCCATGGTGAATAATGGAGGTTTCATTCCTTTCAGGTCTCCCTTGCACCTTGTCTGCCATTTTTCTGAGACTTCTAAAAAGATAAAATGGAATATCTATCAACTTCTTCCCTATGAAATGAAGCAATAATTTGAAATGATACACGTAAATTGTTTGGAAACAGCCTTCACATGTAGAGTATTTTTGTATGACTGTCAATAATTTGGAATATTCATCTCTAAGACACATTCTGGGAATCCCTTCAGTAATTTTAATCCCTACATGTTTAGGTTCTAGGTAATCATCACAAATTTTCAAATTAAACTTGGTATATTTAAACCATTCTTTTCTAGTTCTCGGGATCCCTGTTGCTTTAGCAATTCTATTAGGTGAAATTGGGATATGAAGACAAACGACTTTTGTATATGTGCCTTTGAAATAAATTATGAAGTCTCGTGATACCTGTTGGTGATGACCTCGCAACTTCTGACAGAAGTGAATGCACCTTGCCTTTGTAAAGAGCACAACTAAATATGGATCTTCCATGACCAAACTTAGATTTGTAGGTTCATACCTAAATGACATACCTCCTTTATAAACCTTCTTTGATGTAGCCATTTATTATGTTATGCAGCGGTGGCCTTCTTTATATCTTTACACATGTTTAAGAAAAAACTCTTGATGAAAATTAGTTGTTATGGTGGGAGCAAACTGATATAGCAAAAAGGTTTCTGTTGGAGATATAACTGACAAAAAGCTGCTTTGGTAGCATATTACGAAAGCGGAAAACAGAGTGAAAGGAATGAGGGATAGTTTGAAAAGTGAAATGAGATGGCATTATAAAAATGATGGCTGATGTCATAACATGCACTTTTGAATGATGACCTTACTCTGGCAACAAGTCCTTAAAACTCTGAAATATTAACAATTCATCATTATGGAGAAAACCGTTATAGGCTGACACAATTTTCGTAGCATGTTTAGTTTGACAAGTTTCAGTTTTGCTACGGAACTACTAGGTGTTTCTGCAGCAAATTCTGTTAATTTTGTACTATACTTGTTGCGAACTCAGATAAATTTTGACAGATGGCCAGATTTAGGATTTAAGGTCACTTCAAGGTATCTACTCAAAAACCTATTCTTTTGATGTGGCTTGGGATTATTTCTAACATCCTAAGACCAAACTTAAAAACTAAGTTCATCATAAAATTTATCATTTCATGATGCCTTGTAACCTAACTAATTTTAAAGGAAAATTTTGACACATTTCAAGTTGAAATTTTGAGAATTTTTGGGTGATAACACAATCAAGGAAAATTTCAATAAAAATCCTAAATTCTCTAAGGAAAAAACCAAATTTATCACACACCTAGAAAATCTAAGATATCAAACCACACACAAACAGTAGATTCCCACACTAAAAAAACTAGTTCGTGATGAAATCCAACATCATAGAATTTTAATGCCGAAATGGAAGTTGGAATAGTTACCCTGACAACCTTCTTAATGAAATAGACCGGTGCAATTTTCTCCACTTAAACCATCTCGAGTGAAGAGAACCCTGCGGAGAGCCCAAGTGAGTCTAGCCAACGTCTGTTCCAGGTACAGTGGGATCTTCCCTCCACCATCACCTTGGGAAAGAATCCTAAATTTTATGTCCACTAAGGTGACCAACGGGAACATATATACCTGGGAGGAAAGCGTACAATCTGATATACACACAAGGGCAGAGTAACAAGCTCAATCCCCTTGAAGGCTCCTTGAAATAATCCAAGGTTTACCAATAGGTGACCCTAGGCTCCTCGACAATGGTCTATCCAAGGTTTACCATTTTTAATACATGCACATCTTCTATCTTTCCCAATGAGATAGGTATGAGTACCTCACTGGTTTGGACATGATATCCTGCTTAAGTCCTTTAGGACGAGCTTCCCAGAGCATACATGCTACAGTTGGATTTTCCTAACACAAGATTCACTACTTGTTTGTTTGAACTTCCTTGGAAAGTTAACTACAACCTATTCCAAGACACTAGCCTGAGCTATGTTGGTGGAAAAGAGCCCTAGAAAATATAAAAATTTCTAGATTTATTTTAATTAAGCGTTACTTTTAGTTTGGTTGTTTCTTAGGTCAAAAGGTATGGAAGTGAAACTTCGATGATGTTTAATGACCCGACTCAAAGATTTCCAGAAATGCATCTATATGAAAAGCAATTCAGTTCTTTTCAATGAAACCTATTTAGAGGAAAGATTTGAGAGATTTCAATAACTTTTAAAAACATCAATTCTTTCTTTGATAAATAAGAAAGTTTGAAAAGAATACAATTCATTGAGAACTCAATTTCACAGAAGAAAAATCACTTATTTAAAATGAAATTCTTTATATCATTGAAATTATAAACTACAATCAAAATTCTTCCAAAAGAAAACTGAAACTCTTAAAAACACAAAATTCAAAACCAAAAGAAAACTCTAATTTTGAATCCTATCTAAAAAATTTTGAGGATGTTTATGCTCAGTTTTTAATCTAACTAAGAAATTTCTTCTTATCTCAACAAGAAATAAAAACATCCAATAATGGTTTTAAAGTGAAATTTAGACCTTATCAAGCTAAAAGGTTTTCAAAATTTGCAAATGAAAATAAAATCGAATTTTCATAAAAGAAAGACTTGCATAAATTTCAATGGCTCAATAAGAAAATGATGACATACCAAGTAGCTGAGGTATATAAAGGTTTCTGATTCAAAGCAACAAGAAGACAGGGAAAAAACTCACTCATAAAATGCAAATCAATTGAAAAGATCACTTCAAAGATAGAAATTGCTGAAAGAAATTCACATAGAGCACTTTTGACACTCAAGACAAGTTGGGGTAATTACAAAGAATCAATTGATTACATTCCTGAAAATAGAATTTTTATTTTTTCAAAAATTTTCCAAAAGTCCGCAGTTTATAATGGAAAAAGGTGCGGTATCGCACTGTTTTACACTAATATCTGTGGAATTTACCGCTCTTTTTTAAAACAAAAAGTGTGGAAGGCAGGAAAAAGAAAGAAAAATAAAAATATAGATTCACAGTCAGGGATTCTATTGAGTTATTTACCCAAAAAAAAATTGGACTAAACAAAATCAAATAATTTATTCAAAAATAAAACCGAAAATAAAAAAGAAAACTAAGTTCAAGAATTCCCCAGTGGAGTCGTCATTTTGTTAGGTGGATTAATCCCTCTTACGGACAAGAGCGATCTCCGTAGTATCCTAAGGATATCTAGAAACAAGCATACCAAATTTAAACCATTTTCTGTAGATTATTATGATTCAGAATTATTAACTAACTAAGTAAGAAGAGATGCTCCTACCTTAAGTCCAACACTTGTTGTAATCTTCAATCCAGTCGCTCCAAAAGATCTAAACTCAACATCTAAGACCTGCATCCAAAGACAAGAAAAAAGGATTAAAAGCACCTACTAGATATAATAATTCAGAAACATTAATCTATCTCAGTGATCAAGGAATCCATGAATTAAATTAATCAAATAGATAAATGAACGACTTAATGAGAAAATAAAATCCATTTTTATTAACTTGTATGATAAGAAGTAACCTTACAACCTTGTCGCCTTGATGTCATACAGGTTATTTTGGGGTCCTAAATATTCATTTTCCATCAAATTGACAAGCCTTCTCCTCTCTGAACTAGCATAAAACTATGGATATGAGTATGTAATCATTCTCATACCGTTGATGCCAAGTATAGAGTGTATAATTTCTTTATCAATTCACCTCAAAACAACCAAGTTATAAGTACCCCTGAGACAGAAACATGATCTCAATTTATAGCAAAAGGGAGGAAGTTTTAGTTCCAAATAAAGGGGGATAAAGTCCTCTCAGAAAGGGATTTTAGCTCCAAATACCAAGGGATAATCTCCATTAATGAAGGGATAGACGTTCATCAATGAAGGGGAAAAGCTCAACCAAATTACGCTTCTAGAAGCTTCCATCTTGGAGAATATTCAACTAGCTGGGCTTCTAGAACTTACTTTTCTTTTATTTTACCTTTTACGAGGGTCCGCAGTTTTAGTAAGCAGAACATGCGGGATGTGCCACAGGTTATAGAGCAAGAAACTACGGTACCATAGGAAATGACTAGGAAAAGTGCAAAGTTAGGCTTTTTAGGGTTTTAATGAGATTTTTTCAATTTCAAAGACTTGGTTTAGGAACTTTATAATTTTGGACCTCCAAGTGAGCATAAAATAGGTAATTATGAACCCATATAGACATCTAAATTTGATGGTGACAATTTCTAGTGTAGCATGTAGTAGCAGATGCTCAAGATATGATCACCTGGAAGAAGAATGTAGAAAAGGAAAGAATGATTTTATTGGAAGGTGTTTGAGATCATATTGTTTCGAACCTTCATTTAAAGGAAACTCCATATGCTATATGGAAGGCCTTAAAATATTTGTTTCTGAATAACAACAACCACAGGCTCCAACATTGGAGGATAAGCTTAGAAACATTAAGATGGAGGAGGGCGACACAATACCAATGTACTTGACCAATTTCACCCATTGTCAATATGAGCTTGGAAGTGTTAGTGTTACTATTTTTGAGGATGATCTCGTGATCATAATACTTCTAGGCCTTCACAAAAGCTGGCACAACTACCAAGATTAAGTAAATTGAAGGGAGAATCTACCACAGTAGAAGCAATTGTGGTCTGACTTGGTGTAGGAAGATATTAGGAGGAACACCAGAGACGAGACCTCTTCCAAAGAAAAGGAAGAGGACTTTGCATTAGTCATCAAAAGAAATAAATTCAAGGGAGGAAGTCCCAAGGAAAAGAGGGAAAGAAGAAATACTTTTCCAGCATCAAGATTTGTCACTATCATGAGTTCAAGCACTTTGCGACGAAATGTCCACAGAAGAAGACAAGCAAGAAGGAGCCTACAGTAGCAACAATAGGTGAAGCTCTAGCTTCAAAATTTGAGATTGGTTTTACTCTCACTATATGCATGACAAGCACTATAATGAGAATAATGTGGTATCTCGAAAGCAGTGCCTTGTTACATATTACGGGGAATAGAGATACCTTTAGCGACTTGGAGGAGAAAGACCTCAAGAAGAACATAGAGTTTGGAGATGATGGGAGGTATAACATGAACGACATCAATACGGTTAGCCATTAGAGGGATTCTGGCTCCCCTCTGAAACTCACAGAAGTTTTGTTTGTTCAGTGACTAAAGAATAATCTTGTTTTCGTCACGGTGTTGGAAGACTATGTCTATGATGTGACATTTAACAAAGGAAAGGTTTTCCTTAGACACATCGCCACAGGACAGGTGAAACAAATTGGTGTGTGAATCAATAGCTTCTATTCACTTGAGGTCACAAATGCGTGGAAATACTTGAGGATCAAGGAAAAGGTTATAGACTTGGTGATTGAGAGGGAGCATAAATTACCTCTCAACATGCAGCCTTAAAATAATCCTTTGCAAGTTATGGAGCAGCCACAATTGGAGAAGCAGACAGGAGGCTGAGTGGAGACATCCACATAAGCAGAAACCACTAGTAGGGGGGAATTTCAAGCCAAGTGGGTAGAGAGAGCACATGCAGCAATACCTCCAGGTGAGAGGTTGGGTGATGTGAAGCCATAGTCCCAAGAGTGAAAAAATTTGGGTAGTGTCCATTGACGTGTTTTTACCTCATGGATCATTACCTTTGCTACAGGGGGGCACAATAATTAGTAGCATGAGGACCAATGTTAGTCCTATATTGAGGAGTGCAGAGAAGTGTTGAAAGCAGAGCAGGAGGCTCAATAACAGAGTGATAAAAAAACACATTTTTCCCCATAGACAGTTGGATACATAGTTGATTAAATTTACTTTATTTATTTTTGGATTCTTTTTAGTTTTAGATGTTGCAGTCACAACAAAAAGAAAGAGAAGTGTTATATGTAAAAAGTTCCAAAGGTACGAGATCACGATAGAGTTGAATTAATTTCTTTTTTAGAGGGAGTGTTGAAAATGGCAACAAGAAATCTTCAAAATAGCATCCAGAAATATTTTGATTTAATTTTCCCTTGAATTAAATTAGAATAAAATTGTAATTCCACATCACAAGACAACTTTTACGAGTTAACTAAGTTAATATGACTTAGTTGGATCAGTTAATTCGAGTTGAGGGTCTAACTTGAGTCATGTAGAGTGTCTCTTACAAAATAGGAGCCCTTGTAATAGGAGGAAGAGGTAGCTCTGAAGGACCTTTGAATAGTTTATTTCAAGTGAATTTTGACCAAAATTGGGGTCTATAACGATTAAACCCTAGGAAATCTAGTCTGAAAAGCTATGGATTACGGTACTTGGGACAACAATGGTGAGTTGAGTATTTTTTATTTTATTTTCCATCATGTATTATTTTATATATTTTAATTGCGTCCACTATTTTTCGTTATAATCTGCGAGGGTTTTGTTTCTTGTGGGGCCATGGTAATGTTTTAGTAGAAAACATAAGCTAATTTTTAGCACCGAACTTTATTGAGTGGTTCTCTTTATGGAATAATATATGAAAAATGTACAAGGTTTCAATATTTTTGGTACAAATTAGGGTTTACTTTGATCGAGTTAAATATCATGCATTTCTGTTTTCGGAACCACATGTGAAAATTGCATAGGGTTTTGAATTTTGTGGTGTAAATTAAGGTTTAATTTGATCGAGCTAAATGTGTTGTAATATTTGACACATAATTATGATTTTTAGCTTTTAATCAAGTCCATGGCTATTAAACATGACATATATTAACAAAAATATAAAACATGTAGGACATACCTCAACAAAAAATACTTCTGAATGTTGTATGAGTCTCTCTTCACACTTTTCAATGTAGTTATGTTACCAAACTTGCCACAATGAAATCCTTCTATTTGTAAAGAATAAAATTAATTGGAAATTTATGCATTTAAATAAGATATGTCAGATAAGAATACCATTAGGAAAAATCATGGGTTGTCAAAACTCTAAGTTTGAAAATTATTGGTAATTTGACAGAATCAAAATGTTGAGATAACATCACATAACACATCATTACAACTCCTCTTTCATACTAGGTTGGAGAGCGCACCAACCTTGATCTAGCTTAACTCTATATGTACCAAGCTCTGAGAGGGATCAAATATATTTTCACTCTAAAAGAGGTTTGCATCTCCATCGATTTGATCCTTATCAACACTTTGGTAGATCCAGAGTTAAGATAGATCTAGGCTAGTTTAATTTCCCCCTTTAAGAATCTATATTCCACATGAATACCATGAGGCAATATCATGGGTCACTTTTATTTTTATAGGGTTATTTTTTATTTTTGTTTTTCCCTATTTAAAAGGTTTACATTATATTATATTAATCTTTTTTATTTAATTTGATTTTTATTTATTTTTATGTAATTTGACTTAGTTAATGTTAAAAATTTGTTGAATGTTGCAACAAGAAACAGTGAAATTGGCATCTGGAAACAATGGTGAGCACTAGGTGGGGCCCACACAGGCTATTTTTAGGTGTATGTCTATTTTTAGAATGGTGAGAAAATTCTATTTATAGCCATAGTCTATTTATAGATGGTTGAGCAAATTCTATTTATGGATGGGCATCTATTTTTGGAATGTATGCGCAAAGTTGATTCATGGATTGCATGTATAAAAAAAGAATGCATGTCTATTATTATTATCTCTTAATAATAATTAGAAAATAAATAATAACCTATTCTCTTGAAGCACTTGATTTCAGTTAACTGATGTGGCAAACCAGTTGACTGAAGGAATTTCGAGTTCTATGGTTGGTTGGTGGGACATGCAAGTGGACTGAGTTGTAACTGAGTAATTCAAAGTTGTAACAGAGTTGGATGTGTAGTTATGTGAGTTGTAAAGTAGTTTAACTCAGTTAAGTGAGTTAAACTCAGTTTTTCCAGTTGTAACTAAAGATACACTAGTGAGAGATTAGTGAATTAAATATTAAATTAATTCACATGGAGTAATATCACATGCAACTGAATATTTACTACTGTTAACTACATGCTTGTCAGATCCAATGGAGACTCACTTGAGAGATAGGTGAAAGGGACAGTTTGACTATCAGTTGTGACATTAGTGGGTGCACTCATGCAACCACACAGACATTGGAGATGCCTATAAGTATTGCACAGTCAAGGTAGGCTATTATTAATCATTTAGAGGTTCTTGACCATCAAAGATTGTGCAGTGGAGGCAGGCTGTCTGGAGGCAGTAAATTGTGCAAGGGATTTGCAAATTTCTGCATGACAATGTGAGACGATTGTATATTGTACTGAGAGCTCTTGGAGTAGAGTTTTGTATGATATTATGTCATGATCCATGATGTATACATAATATATGATAGTGGGGATTTTAGCTTTATGATTTCTCGGTAAAAACATCTGTGTTATATGTGATTGATCTTTCTTCATGCGTTTGCAATTGGCGATCGTGTTTTAAATTCCACAAATATTTTAGTAGAATGATTCTGTATTTAACAGTGGCATATAATTGTTAGATCAGGAGAATGTAGGCAATACATAATTGTATTAAAATTTCTACAAAATTGCATTACAACATCTCTATTATCTTGGGCTGGAGAGCACCTCTACACTCAATTATCTAACTATAATATGAGAACATCTCAACATTTTAAAACGTAAAAGGTGTTTTCGCACAATATTGTCATCTCCCTCATAGTAGACTAGTCAAATAAAATAATTAAAAATCCATCTTAACTCTTGGTTATAGATCTATTATATTTAGAAAAAAATAATTTCCCTTGAAAATAAATTTGCATCTCAATACATTTCATCATTCTTAAAATGTATATTTATAATTGTCTAAATATTAAATAAGAAACAATGTCTAAAAATAACTTCACTCGCTTTCATACCATATGAAAAGTAAAAATAACTAAAAATTTTATAATTTTTGTAAATATCATAAATTTTATAATTTATTATTTTTCATTGAATAAATAATTAAGAATTTTAATTATTATTAACCATTAAACTGTATGTTAGTTTTTATTATATATCTTTAGTTAAATAAGACAATAATATTTAAATTGAGAATGTTTAAATTTTATTTTATATTTTTTAGAATTTAGTATTCAAATAAATTTCATTTTCTATAAAATAATGAAATTTTACACATTAATTTAATATTTAACTTAATTATAAACTTTAAATTTAATGATTGTTATCATAATTGTATAAAATTCACATCATCATCTTGTGTCTCTTTTGACAATTTTAGCCGAGTATACCGAGGCTTTTGCATTCATATTTTTAAAATAATATGAAAATGTTCATTTCCTCTCAATATATATATATATATATATATATATATATATATATATATATATATATAGAGGAAATGAACATTTTCATATTATTTTAAAAATATGAATGCAAATGCCATGGTATACTCGGCTAAAATTGTCAAAAGAGACTCAGGCCTTCAAGATCCAAAAGGATTTCCAATTGGTCCAATTTCACATTCAACAACAGAATTTGAGACATGCGCATATGGAAAAACAACTCATATGCCCGCCTTAGTCAAAAATCCTGGGATCCAGTGCTAAGAACCCAACTCTAGTAGATGTTGTCAGTATTGTTAATTTTGTATTTTTGTCAAATTTTGATCATAAAAATGAATATCTCGATAGGAGAAATGTCTATAATTAGTGTCAATGTCAAGTTTTTATAATTTTCAAACAATAGATCCTTAATGGCTAAGTATGATAGACTCATAGCCTTGATATTTTGGATGACGTACACCCCGTATAGATGGCCAATAGAAACATTATGAGTGTAATCTGATTTCTTTAAATGAATGAAAAAGGAGGATCTCATAAGCTTACACAAAAAAATATCAATGTAAATCGTTTAATCTAACGAATTTGAGTTCCTTGTTTAATCTATATAATTTGAGTGTCTAGATATTTTTAGGTATTAAATCCATTTACATATTCAAAAATGCATTTTGAGCAATAAAAAAATAGCAATGTTTTCTATAAATCTCTCTCTCTCTCTCTCTCTCTCTCTCTCTCTCTCTCTCTCTCTCTCTCTCTCTCTATATATATATATATATATATATATATACACAAGAGCTTATGTGGGCTACCATTATTTCCTTACAAGTAACAAACCAACATTACCCACACCATTTACATATTCAAAAATGTATTTTAAACAATAAAAAAATCAAAAAATTCTCTATAAATTAGACTATGCTTATATATATGTATAGAAAACCATTTTTGACCATTATTTCCTTACAAGTAACCACCAATGTTACCTACTTCTTTAGGAATAAGGCCAATTTATAATTTAAATATTATGTATATTCATGCAGTTTGCAGAGTTGAGAATCCAGGAAAATTTTCAAGATTTCTTTTCTCCCCTTCATAGAATAAGATATTCTAAAAAAATCATCTCACAGAGTAACTTTGTCGTAGAGGAAACCAAAGTCACGGATGTCACAATCATATGAAATATCCAAAAAACTTGAAGATAGCATCAAGTTCTACCACAGTGACTTTCTACCCCATTTTCTGAAACCCCATATTTATCCTCTAGAAAAATCCAGCTTACAGAACACCCAAATTCAATGGCATTCCCTACACAATCTGGAATTATACACGCGGAAGTTTCGAGTCTCTCCTTTGAATTGTGATTTTTTCCCTTTCCAATTCTTTTCGTTTCTAGCCAAGGCACATTTCATTATCACACTTGGATGTGGTTTTGTATCTGGTGTTTCACCTTATCTCCTCCTATACCAAATCATACCAAAGGTGTTCCCAATTTAGTAGATTCTCCCTCCCATTTACCGAATCCTGGTATTTGTGCTATCTTTTGAGAAGGCCTAGAAGTTCTAGGCTTACCAAATCATCCTATGCTACAGTAACACCAGCTTGAATAAGTTATTCACAAAATTTTATAAACCTACTATGGTACTATGGTATTGTGTTACCCTTCTGCATCTTAATATTTTGAAGCTTGTCCTTGAGCGCTAGATTCTTGTGGCCACTACTATTCTAGAATAGATCTATCAAATATTGCCACATTTCATATGGAGTCTCTTTCTCATGGAGATAATAGACAATATGGTCTTGTACTCCCTCTAATATTATCCTCCTAGCCTTGGAAACACACTTCTTCCAATCTACTAGATTTTGAGCATCATTTGCTATTGGTTTATGGATATCATTACTAATAAATTCATTTAACCCATTATCTTCTAGCACTACCTCCATGCGGACCTTCCAAGAAACTAATTCGAGCTTCCCTCAAGGGCATACTTGAGTCTTATTCCATAGATATCCATCCTACTATCTCTGAAGAAATGATCCTGCAAATTAAATCCTCTTACAATAAAAACTTCAAATTTTCTTATCTATTGTGATTCATACTCTGATACCATGTAGAAATTCTATGTATATCCGAAACTGCTCATGAAATTTACTAAATCGTGAGACTCAAATCTACTCTAATCATCTATGAAAATAAATTCACAATAGAGAACACATATCCTAAACATACGCAAAGATTCAACACACATACACATATATTTATCTAGGGGAAAGCAACTACTCAAACCCCTTCCTATATGTATTCTATTAATGAAAGAATAAAGACAAAATACAACTCTTTCTCAATCCTGAGAAACTTTTGCAAGTGTATAGTCTATCCCTCTGCTTCACTGACTCACTCTGACCAATACTTCGCCAATTTCTTAGCCTTATAAGCTCCTATTTCCTTGAATTTTTCCTTGAGGAATTAGGCCCCTATTAATTAGGAAATTCCTCAATGAGCCTTAGGCTCATCCTATGACTCCATGCATCACTTGTTCAACTTGGATTAGTCTACAACTGATAGTACATTGCCCTTGAACTCCAATCTCAACTCATTAGATCGAATTCTCTGCATGCATCAATTATTTTGGGTCGATTGATGATTTAATTAGTTCATAATTGAATATGACTGAAGTCACACCCCACTACTGGACCTCTCACTAGTTCTTCTAATAGGTAAAACTAGTTTACTCACAATAACTCAATTTCACTGAAATAGATTGCTAGAAATTAGAAAACAATCATACTAAAACTCAAGTGTCTCCAACTCAAATTAGCTTAGTTAACTGAGTGACAATTTCCATGTCACCTCGATCAACTACCTCCAAGTATTCTGCTGAAATTGAAATTTGAATTTTAATGTAGTTTGACCAAGGCAAAGTCAAAACTAGATTTTCTTGCTACATTTTCAACAAATATTGTGACGTTAGAATCATATGGAAATTTTTTCCAACCTCATAATGTGACGAGAATTCTCGCAATGTCATAACCTTTGTCACAATGTAGGATTACATTCGAATTTATCCAACTTTGCAATGTGACATCAGAATGCTACAAAAATCTATCCAAAGTCGCAATTTGACAAACATTGTTGCAATGTCATAAAATTTTCCACATGTGACAAACATTATCACAATGTGATAAACATGTCACCATCTGACAAACACTTTTGCAATGCTACATTACATTTCAATTTATCCAATGTCAACACTCTTCAACTTCAGTCAGACATAATGCATTTTAATATATATAACCAAGCATAGTTAACCACATTAGTGAAACATAGACAAATCTAGTAAAAAAAATTCAATTATTGGTCAAATATAGTCAACCATAATGGTTATTCAAGGTCTCTATGGGCAACAATGATCAACCATAACTAACCATGGCTAGCAATGCCCAACCATGGTTAGTAATAGCTAATTATGGACAACAATGGAAAACTGTGATCAACCATGAGAAACCATGAGAAACCATCATCAACTAAGGTCAATCATGGAAGACCATGACCATAAATGGTCAACTGAGGTAAAAAATAGTCAACTAAGGTCATCAAAGGGTAGCATGATTAGAATGGTCAACCAATTTCTACCAATGTCAACCATAGTTGACCATGATTAACCATGGTCAACCAATATCAACATGGTTACACTGGTTAGAATGATCAACTACAGTCAACCAAAATGTTCAACCAAGATCAACCATGGATAACCTTATTGAACCATAATGGTAAAAAATGGTCAACTACAATCAACCATGGCCAACCATTATCAACCATTGTGAATGATGGTCAATCCTAGTTGGTTATGCTCGACCATGGTCAACCATTGTGGTCATAAATGGTCACCCATATTTTTCAACCATTATGGTCATAATATCGGATTTATAAGTGTTATTATATTAGGTTTTTAATACTAAGGTTTAATATTAGAGTTTATAATATTGGGTTTAATATTAGATTTATAATATTAGGGTTTAAAATATTAGGTTTAATATTAGGGTTTATTATATTGGGTATATATATATATATGTTTAATGGTCAATCATGGTTAACCAATATCAACATGGTTATAATGGTTAAAATGATCAACTATGGTCATGAACCATGGATAATCATGTTGAACCATAATGGTCAATTATTTAGAAACCATTGTGAACCATGGTTAACCATATTTAAACCTAGTTGAATATGCCCAACCATGGTCAACCATTATAGTCGTAAAAGGTCAACTATATTCGTCTAGCATTATGGTCATAATATTGGATTTATAATATATAATTTACTATTAGAGTTTATAACATTGGGTTCAATATTAGGGTTTATAATATTGGGTTTATAACATTAATTTTAATATTGAGTTTATAATATTGAATACATATATATATTGGTTTAACGGTCTACCAAGGTCAACCATGGTTAATCATGGTCAATCATGGACAACCATGTTGAACCATAATGGTCAATGATGGTCAAACATAATAGTCAACCATTATGGTGGAAAATGATCAACCATTATCAACTATTGTGAACCACAGTCAACCAAGGTCAAAGTTGGTTGAATATGGTCAGCCATCATCAACCATTATGGTCATAAATGGTCAACCATATAGTCTTAATATTAAGGTTTATAATATTGGATTTAATATAAGGTTATATATATATATATATATATATCTGCTAAGGTTAACCATGGTCAACCATAATCAACCATGATTAAACAATATCAACATAGTTACAATGGTTAGAATGATCAACTATGGTCGACCATTATGGTTAAGTATTATCAACTTTGGTCATCCATGATCAATCGTTATCAGCCATTATGAACCATGCTCAACTCTTATGGACATAATATTGAGTTTATAATATTAGGATTAATGATATAGGTTTTATTATTAGGATTTATAATAAAATGTTACAAGTTCAAAACAAGAGGGGGTAGAGTATGTATGCTTTTGTATACTTAGTAGTCCAATCATTGCGTGAATTGGAGATAGGCTTTGTTAATAAAACAAGATGTGATCCCTTCAATATACATATATTAATATTAATTATTTATTAATATTAATATATATTTTAGTTTATAACTATAATAATTATAATATATAATTATATTTTATTTTAGTTTAATATAATTAATTAATATTAGATATATAGTTATATTAATATATTAATAAATATACATTAATCATTGACCATAAGAAAATCTAATCATGAGAGGTGAGAGGTGAATAACTATAATTAATAATAACTTTATGCTATTATTAATAATAATCTATTATTATATTATAGGTTACTTATGTTATAATTTGAAATATAATTATTAATATTTTAATATAATATTATGTAATAAGATAATATTATATAAATAAATAATATAGTATTTATATAATGTATATATGATTATTATTATATAATTATTTATAATCACACATATAATTAATCATATTAGTAAATATGATTTGATCATGTGTAAAGATGCCTTTAAAGTTAAATAATTACTACACATTTAATAATTATTAATATGATTGATATATATATAAATATATATTAACCAGTTTTACAATATAATTATTAGTATAAATATATTTTTAAATACTTTAATTAAATATTTGAATTTTTTTTTTTTTTCCTATTATATGAATGGAGTGTTGAAGCTAATGGCTAACGGCAATTAACATAATTGTTAAGTCTGCAACTAAAAAATACCTATTTTTTGGTCGTAATAAGAGGAAAAGGGACTATGAAGGAGCTTTGAATAATGTATTTTAAGTGATTTTTGCCCCGAACTGGGGTCCCATGAGAGCTAGTTCGAAAAACTATGGATTACGGTACGTGGGAGAACAGTGGTGAGGTGAATTTATTTTATATTTTCCGTAATGTATTATTTTATATATTTAAATTTCGTCCACTATTTTTGGCTACTAGGGTTTTGTTTCTCGTGGGGCTATGGTAATGTTTTGCTAGAAAACAGACTCTCAATTTTAGCACCGGCATTTATTGAACGGTTCTCTTTATGGAATTCTATATGAATAACTGCATAGGGTTTTGATATTTGTGAAATAGAAATTAGGGTTTATTTTGATAGAGTTAAATGTTGCGTAATTCTTTTTGCTGAAGTACACGTGAAAATTATGTAGGTTTTTTATTTTATTTTTTTTTATAGTGGAGATTAGAGTTTATTTTGATTGAGTTAAATGTGCTATAATATTTAACACATAATTATGATTTTTTTAGTTTTTAAGTTTGTCTCTGGTTATTAAACATGATATATATTAACATAAATGTATAACAGGTAGGACATACTATAAAAAAAACACTTTTCAATGATGTATGAGTTTGTCTTTACATTTTTCAATGTAATTATGTTATCAAACTTGTAGCAATGAAATCTTTTTATTTGGAAAAAATAAAATTAATTGGAATTTTATGCATTTAAATAAGCTATGTGATAAGAGAATAGCATAGGAAAAACAATGGGTTGTCAAAACTTAGAGTTCAAAAATCATTGGTAATTTGACATAATCAAAATGTTTAGATACATAACATAAAAGTGCATTACAACACCTCTTTCATAGTAAGGTTGGAGAGCACACCTACTTAGATCCACCTTAACTCTAGATGTACCAAGGGCCTAGAGGGATGAAATCTCTTTTCAGTATAAAACAGGTTTGCATCACAATAGATTTGATCATTCTTGAAGTTTGGTGATCAGCTTTAAATTAGATCTGACCTTTTCACTCTAAGGCAAGTTTTCCTTCTAAATAGATTTGATCATTCTTGAAGTTTGGTGGATCCAAAGTTAAAATAGATGTAAGCTATTTTAATTTCCCTCTTTAAATAAGCTATATTCCACGTGAATACCGTGAGCCAATATCATAAGTCACTTTTAATTTTATAAGATTATTTTTATTTTTATTTTTCCCTATTTAAAAGATTTACATTACATTATATTAATCTTTTTATTTAATTAGAATTTATTTATTTTTATGTAATTTGACTCAATTAATGTTAAACATTACATTACAACATTCTTAATTCTAATATATTGGGCTTGAATGCTTCTATTAGCTCAATTATCTAATTATAATTTAAGAACATCTCAATATTTTAAAATATATAGATACTTTGGGACACTATTATCCTCTCCCTCATAATAGACTACTCAAATAAAGTAATTGAAAATGAGAATTAACTCCTTTTGATTATAGATCTATTATATTATATTGTAAGAAAAATAAATTCCATTAAAAATAAATTGAAATCATCTCAATACATTTCATCATTCTTAAAAAATAATTGTAATTATCTAAATATTAAATAAAAAGAATAACTCAAAGATAACTTCACTCTCTTTCGTACCATAACTAAAAAATTTATAAGTTTTTTAAATATCTAAGATTTTACAGTTTATTATTTTTTATTGAATAAATAATTAAAATTTTTAATTATTATTCATTATTAAAGTATTTGATGTTTTTATTATATTTTTTTATGTTAGATCTAAGGCTTTTGTGATTTATAATTTAGATAAATGTCTTTAAGAAAGAAGATCAATCTAATAGATTGAAAACTAGCCATTAAAAACTATTCGTTGAAAACTAGCACTTAATTACAAGGTTAGTTTAGAAAATTCAATTTCAGTTTATTATTTATCAATATTATAATAGTTTAATTAAAAGAAAGTTTATTAGTTTATTAAGTAATTAATTTTATTTTAATATAATTTATTTTAAACCAAGAAAAAGTCCATAGAGAGTATAAAGGAAAAATCTAATATAATAAAAAGAAGGTTGTATAATATTATAATATATAAATTATTATTAAAATAATGTTTTTAATTTACAATTTTTATTTTAATAAAATTTATAACGAAGTCTTATTTATAATATATAAAGAAATAAATAAATAAAGGAACCCAAATACAAAAGGGTGAAATCATTTAGAGAGAGCTCCAACTCATACTCAATTTCCACCCATCATCAAATCTTAATGATGTGATAAATCAAAGACATTTATCTAAAATATATTTTTTGAGTTAAATAAGATAATAATATTTAAATTTTTATTTTTCAATTTTATTTTATAGTTCTTGGAATTTACAACTCAAACAAATTTCCTTTTTTATAAATAATGAAATTTTATACATTAATCTAATATTTAATTTAATTATAAACTTTAAATTAAATTATTATTATCATAAATTTATAAAATTCAAAAATATATATATATATATATATATATATATATATAACCATTTTCAGATTACTTAAAAAATATGAATATAAGCTTTTAATCCATAAAAGTTGAGTGTTTAGAAATTTTCAAGTATGAAATCCATTTACATATTCAAAAATGTATTTTATAGAATAAGAAATCAAAATTTCTTTGTAAATTAAACTATACTTTTATATATATATATATATATATATATATATATATATAATTTTTTATCATTATTTTCTTACAAATAACAATCAACTTTATCCACATCATTTTTTCTATAAATTAGACTATACTTATATATAAAATAATAAAAAACTTTTTTTTCCATATTTCCTTTCAAATAACAACCAATATTACTCACTCTATCAAAAATAAAATCAATTTATAATTTCATAAATAAAATCAATTTATAATTTAAATATTAAATATATTCTCAGAATTTCCTGAATTGAGAATCACAGAAAATTTCCAGCCTTTCTTTTCTCCCATACATAACCAAGATGTGCTGAAAACATGATCTCACAGAGTAATTTTGCCGTAGAGCAAACCAGAGTCACAAACATCACAATCATATGAAATATCCGAAAAACTAGCAAATAGCATCAAGTTCTACCTACAGTGACTTTATACCCCCATTTTCCGAAACCCCATGTTTATCCTCTAGAAAAAGTCAGCTTACGGACCAGCCAAATTCAATGGCAGACCGTACACAATCTGAAATTCTACACGCGGAAATTTCCAGATAGTGTGGTTATCTTGTGAAAATTCAAATCTCGATTTATATTTATTTGTAATGTAGTTGATTTATTTTTATATTTATTTTTATTTTGTAAAATTTTTGTTTTTGTTATTTAAATTGGTTTTTTTATTGTATATATGGATTTAATATTTTGAAAAATGCTAAAATCTATTTAACTTATAATTTCAATAAAGTTATACAAAATTCTAGAGAAATTAAATGAAAAAATTAAAATTCCTTTTTAAATTCAGACAATTGATTTGTGCCCACCATACATCTAATTCCACCGCCGTTATAGTGAGCTGCGAGCTTCATCTCACACTCATTAGAATCCTTGACACAAGAGCCTGCACGTTTGAAGATCATGAAGATAAAACTTCAATCTACAAACTCAATTAATTAATCAAAGAGATTAAACACATTTAAATATGAGATAGTCTCAAGATAGGAAATCTATCTTGGACGCACAATAATGTGGTTGAGAGATTCTCTCAACCACACACTAAACTAGGAATAAATATAGTTCTAGCTACTTCTTATAATGTAGGAATAGACTTCTTATATGAAGAGTTACAACCACAGACAAGTAGGAATTACATATTCTAACTCCCTCCCTTAATGACTACCTGTCATGATATCAATTCACAAAGTCTAGTTGTGGCACTACAAGAAAAAAACACATTGGTGGGGGGCGAAAATGGTCACCATAAGCTCATTGGTGAGAGTCAAAAGAGCCTTCGTCACCAAAAACGGAATGTCACCAAAAGGGGCGTCGCCGAAAGTATAGGTGTTGTGGTGACATTCAAGGTCCATCACCAATAATGATTTATAGTGACGGATAGTGACCATCACCATTTTATATGAGTAATAGTGACGAACAATAGCCTCTGTCACCAAAAAATTGAACGTCACCAAAGGTGGCGTCGCTGAAAGTATGTGTTGTGGTGACATTCAAGGTCCGTCACGAATATTGATTATAATGACGGATAGTAACCATCACCATTTCATATGAACAACAACGATTTTTTGTGATGGACATTTCATGGCCGTCACTATTGGTGCATATATATGGCGACGTTCATTGACCGTCACCATAAACTCATTGGTGACATCAAAGTCTGTCACAAATAATGACTATGACAAACAATGTCCCTCACCATTATATCAACAACAACAATTTATGGTGACGGACCATTAATGGTTGTCACTATTGATGCGTATATATGGTGACGTTCATTGACCGTCACCATTTCATATTTTGGTGAGAGTCGAACAATGTCACCATAAGCTCATTGGTGATGATCAAAAGAGCATCTGTCACCAAAAACTGATCTTCGTCATTCCCTATGAATATTAGGGCACGATGGAATCGAACCACCAACCTCCTGCTTGTAAAGCAGGTGCTCTTCCATTGAGTTAGCACCCTTTAAAAAATTAGACTTTAAACTAGCAATTGCCTCTAAAGGTGCAAAGATACACCAAAGGAATAAGAATCAGGAAAACTGAAAGAATTCAGTGCCCTTGCTCCTATTTTTATTCCACGACACTCTACAAAGTATGATCTTGATCTATAACGTATTTATGCCAAGTGGTTCTAATTTAATATTAAATTTTATATTCAGATAAAATAAATGAATAACTGAGAGGCCTTGTGGACTAATTTTAAATCCTAACAGCAAAATCTCTTAATATTCAAGTCTATGGAACAACTCGTTCAAAGTTAAAACTGAAGTATATTTTAAACGGAAAGCCTAAAACTAGCTAAGTAGTTTAAAAGTTAACATTTTGAATATAACTTCTGTTCAATTTATATGACAAGTTATGCCATAACATTGAAACTAGTTTCTTAGTTAAAATACTTTCTTAAGTCAACAATAACAAAGAAAGATAGTCATGGCAAGCAAAATTCTCTTGTTTTTTCTAATGAGGGTGCATGTAACTTGATAAAGGTTCCATGAGAGTATCAAACCGTAAAGAGTCTTACTAAAACATGGAAATGACAAAGTCTTGTTAAGCAACAAAAGTTTAGTTGAATATATGAAAATCATCGAGCTAAATGATATAATTAAACTAAAAGTAACTGTAAAAAAATGAAATTGCCATCATATACCATCTGGTTTGGTTAGTTCTTCAAAAAGAGAAAGTGCAATTGCATGATCCAGCTCCTCATCTTGATTTTGTAATGGACCATCCTAAAAAAATTGTCCACATACAACAATAAATGTTATCATATTGGTAATACTTTTGATATAATCTATCAAAGAATGTACTATGTAGGAGAATAACTGGAAAGCACAACTAGAAATTTGAATCACAACATAACAATATAAAAGAACATGCAACAGGAAAGGAACAACTCCACAGTTTCATAAATATGAACAATCCATGAACCTGTTCTTATATATTGGTATAGATAACGAAATATAAATCTAGATTTATAAAATTCAAGTATCACACAACAATGTCTTGAAAAAATATCAATATGTAAAATAGTATTTTTTTCATTTGGACTTACCTTTCAGAACCTCAGGAAAAAGTTTCCACAGAAACAACCAATAAACATAACAACATGGACCTCAGGAAAATGATGAAAAGCGTATCTAGAAAGAACTGAGAACCCTCTGAAGTAAACCACACATTTATCATTGTGACTAGTACACTTGCAAAAAAATATCAAAATAAATTATGAACTATTCCACCAAAAAACAGTTAATTTTTCCACTAAAATACAGTTTCAAATTAATCACTAGCATAATGCTAACTTTGTTAGAGCTAACAAATAGAAGATTGAAGTTTAAAAGAAAATACATTCTAATGAATTAGGGATTACAGTGGAATTAGAGGGCACATGCCAAATTACATTATCATCTCCATATGCACCCCTACATAGTGTCCATTTGACACTTTGTAACCTGAACCTTTAAAAGGCTTGCTCAGCCACTTCATCATTCGAGATTTTTTGTGAGTATGATGGTACAATGTGACCTGCATGTCCCAAATAACATGAGCCAACAATGAAAACCATAATTAAATTATTAATGCCTTACTAATTTAATCCTTGAAAAGACGAAAAACATGAATCCAAGAAAGAAAATGATAAGGTTCTCGTTAACCAACTATTATATTTACAGATATTGCAGAATTGTTGATTAGTTGTTTTAGAATTTAAAGCATTTTACTTTTTCTCTCAAAAATATGAAAAGACACTAAAATTACCAAGGTTGTAGGTTTTAACCCTGAACAGAAATTATCTACACATGAACCTTATAATAGAAAATAAACAATAGCGAGAGCATAAAACATAAAACAAATAAACACAGAGATTTTCCCCTAGATCCCAAATCGGGACGACCAGCTTGATTTTTCATAATATTCCTTTTACTATTACAACACATATATATACATGCCGAAGCATACATAAACCCCAATCCATTAACCCTAGATTAGAACATAACCGTAGTTCCCTTGACCGGATCTACAAAATACCATCGTACCCCAAAACCATGTGCAAACTCATGCACAAAACATGGGTGGGTCCGCATATGAGTGGGATCGCATACTAAAAAAAAAATTGCTGGGGCACTGCCTCGGACCCCGACAGGGGGGGCTGCCGCCCCCCCTGTGACCCCCTTGCTGCGCCCCATGCAACGTACATCACATGGAGATAGTCGTAGAAAGAATATAACACATACCCAACATTCTCCCACTTGTTGTTTTCTTTCCACAAGGGGCCACAAGAGAGCTTAGTCATTGGGCCAATTCTTCAACACCGATTGTTTCTCTACACCAAGAGAACTTCTGAGTGCTCACAAACTTCGTCAATGCATCTGCAACATTCTTCCAAGTGTCCACCTTTACCAGCAACACCCTTTTAGCCTCAACCGTATCTCTAACAAAGTGATATTGAACATCAATGTGCTTTGTCTTTGAATGATAAGCAGGGTTCTTAGCCAAGAAAATTGCACTTTGGCTATCACAGTCTATCCTTATAGCTTACTGTACCAACCCCATATTTGAACACAATCTCTGCAACCAAACTGCTTCCTTGCTTGCATGAGTGGATACTATGTATTGTGCCTCTGTAGTTGAAAGTGCCACTACAGACTGTCTTTTACTCATCCAACTGACTGCACCTCCAAATAGGCTAAACACATACCCACTTGTAGATCTTCTTTGGTCTAGATCTCCAGCCCAGTTTGCATCAAAAAAACCACAAATGTCCAACATTCTTTCCAATCCTGGTCTTCCCTGGTAGCACAAGCCGTAATCACTAGTGCCACATAAATATCTGAAAACCCACTTCACTGCTGTCCAATGCTCCTTCCCTGGGTTTGACATAAACCTGCTCAATACTCCCACTGCATGTGCAATGTCTGGTCTAGTACAAACCATTGCATACATCAGGCTACCCACTTGGACATGGAACACGGGACATATCCTCCTCTTCTTCTTGTGTCTTGGGACACTGTTCAGCAGACAGCTTTGCACCTACAGGAATAGGAACTTTCCTTTAGTTTACTATCACGCCTTGAACACTCTGCAATCATAGATTTGACATACTTCCTCGGTTTAACCAGAGTTTCCTCTTTGTCGGATCTCTCTTAATTTCCATGCCCAAAATATAGTTTGCAACACCAAGATCCTTAATGTCGAATTTGGAGAACAGTTGGGTCTTCAAATCTTGGATAATTTCTTTGTCATTTCCAATCAAAAACATATCATCCACATACAAGACCAAATAAATAACATGGTCACCAATTAATTTAAAATAAACACAGTGATCCTCCTTTCTTATAGTGAAGCCAATTCCCCATATATAGGTATCAAATTTCTAATACCACATCCTTGGTAACTGTTTTAACCCATACAGAGACTTCTTCAACCTGCACACCAGTTCTTGCTTACCCTTCACCATAAAGCCTTCAGGTTGCTTCAAGTAGATCTCCTCCTCTAGATCCCCGTGAAGAAATGTTGTCTTCACATCCATCTGTTCTATCTCAAAATCAAATGCAGCAGCAACAGATAAAAGTAATCTAATAGAAGTAACCTTGGCAACAGGAGAAAAAATATCACCAAAATCAATTCTCGGCACCTGGGAATAACCTTTTGCTACCAATCGAGCTTTGTATTTCTCCACCTTGCCTTCTACATTCATCTTCTTCTTAAACACCCATTTTCTCCCGATGGGCTTTCTTCCAGCCGGCAACTCCACCAGATCCCATGCCTCATTTTTGTGCAAGGATGCCATTTCATCGACCATGGCCTCCTTCCAGAGTTTTCCATCCTCTGAATCTACTGCCTCCTTGACAGTTCTGGGTTCATCATCAGTTATAGTTAAGGCAAAACCTGAACATAAAGCAGATGGACTATACCTTTATGGTTGCCTTCTTTCCCGAACTGATCTTCTCAAAGCTGGAGTTTGTGGCTCTTCATCTTCTGAGTCTTCTTCTGTTGTAGAGTCTGATTCATCCTCCTTTAGCTCAAACTCTATCTTCTCAGGTTCCTTTGGTAGGACTTCATGTGTAACAACATCTTTCACCTCTCTAAACACCACATCTCGGCTGTACACAACCTTCCTTGTTTATGGGTTCCAAAGCTTGTAACCCTTTAAACCATCCTTATACCCAATAAAGATGCACCTTTCAGATTTATTATCCAACTTGGTCCTTTTCTCCTTTAGAACATGTACATATGCATCACATCCAAATACCCTTAGATGTGAAAGAGAGGGTTTCTTACCAGTCCATACCTCATGTGGAGTCTTATCCTTCAATGCTGATGAAGGTGATCTGTTAACTAAGTAACATGCATTCTCCACTGCCTCTGCCCAGAATTCTTGTCCTAACCCAGTACCACTAAGCATGCTTCTTGCCTTTTCCATCAGTGTTCTATTCATTCTTTCTACAACTCCATTTGTCTATGGTGTGTATGGAGTATTCTTCTGCCGTGCTATGCCACACTTCTTACAGAACTCTTCAAATTCCTTCTTGCAGAACTCCCCACCATTATTTGTCCTCGGCGTCTTTATCTTCTTATTTGTCTGGTTTTCCACGAGAGCCTTAAATTCTTTAAATTTGTCAAATAATTCAGATTTATTCCTAAATAAATATATCCATGTATTCCTTGAGAAGTCATCTATGAATGAAACATAGTACACAGACTTTCCCAGTGATGGAACTGACACAGGTCCAAACACATCACTGTGCACAAGTTATAATATCTTGTTTGCCCTCTTAGCACCAGAAGGAAAACTCACCCGATTTTGCTTCCCATATACACAATGTTCACAAAAATCGAAATCCAGAGAGAAATTAGACATACCTTCTACCATACCATTTCTATGCAGTATCTGAAGGCCCTTCTCTCCAATATTTCCAAGCCTTTGATGCCATAGCATGGTCTTTTCTCCAGAGATAGCTAGACTTTCTGATCCACTTTCGGGAACCACATAACTGTTACACCCATCAATAACAGTGCTACCTTGTATCTTGTACAAAGTTCCAGTCCGAACTCCTTGCATTAATACCAGTGCTCCCCAAACCATCTTGCAGGCATCTTTCTTGAACACTATTTTTACACCTACATCATCCATCTTGCTTACAAAAATCAAATTTCTTGCCAATGCAGGAATATGCAGAACACCAGGAAGTGTTCTAATCCTTCCACCTTGCAGCTTCAGCTTGACCTTTCCACATCCAACGATTCTGGCCTTCCTATCATCCCCTAGGAAGACATCACCACCATCATATTTCTCATATTCATAGAACCACTCCCTATGGGGAGTGAAGTGAAAGGATGCACCTAAGTCAATCAACCATGACTCATGATCTACATGTGTATTTGAAGAAGAATCCAAATACACATCCCCACCTTCATCTGAGGTGGTTTTTGCCTTTGCAGAAGGAGCATCATCAGATCCCTTTCCTTTCTCAGGAGATTTAGATCTACATTCCCTTTTGTAGTGCCCTTCCTTTCCGCATTTCCAGCATACCTTTACAAACTTTCCAGGAGATTTAGATCTCCCTCTAGAATTGGATCTCCCACTCGAAACCTTCTTCTTGTTTCTATTTTGGGACCTCCCTCGTACATATAAGGCATCTCCATTCTGGCCCTCCATATTTCTCCATCTCATTTCCTCCGACAACAAGGCTGAGACAATGTCATCAAAGTTCAAGGTAGTTGTATTGCTACCTATTGCAATAACTAGACTGTCCCACGAGTCTGGTAGAGAACACAACAAACTGATGCACTTTTCTTCATCTGAGATTTTAATATCAACAAATGACAGCTAACTTACCACAGTATTGAAGGCATTCAGATGCCCTGTCACCAAGTCTCCATCCTTCATCCTTAGGTTATACAGATTTTTCCGTATGAACAACTTATTCACCAAAGACTTAGATTGGTACAAATTCCCAAGTTTTTCCCACAAATTATTTGTCATAGCTTCCCCAGATACATTCAATAATACTGAATTTGAGACACACAACCTTATTGTGCTCTTAGACTTTCGATCCAATTTCTTCCAGTCTTCATCTGACATTGTCGTTGGTTTAGTACCTAGATCTATCGCGATCCACTGATCTTTATCCACCAGCAGATCCTCCATCTTGAGCTTCCACAACTCAAAAATCTAACCATTAAATTTCTCGATCTCTATCTTTCCGCTGCTCTCCATCTTCTTTCACCAGAAGAATCGATCCCACAGATCTCCCACTGAACAGGGTCTACCTCAGGCCCAAGCAAAAAACCCTCATCATCAAAGGCTGAAACAACTCTGATACCAAATGTAGGTTTTAACCTTGAACAGAAATTATCTACACATGAATCTTATAACAGAAAATAAACAATAGCGAGATCATAAAACATAAAACAGATAAACAGAGAGACTTTCCCCTGGATCCTAAATCGGGACGACCAGCTTGATTTTTCATTATATTCATTTTATTGTTACAACACATATATATACATGTCAAAGCATACAAAAAACCCAATCCATTAACCCTGGATTAGAACATAATAGTAGTTCCCTTGACCGGATCTAAAAATACTAGGGGCCGAAAACCATCGTACCCCAAAACCATGTGCAAACTCATGCAAAAAATATGGGTGGGTCCGCATATGAGTGGGACTGCATACCAAAACAAAATTTCGCAGGGGCACTGCCTCGGACCTCGACAGAGGGCTGCCGCCCCCCGTGTGACCCCCCTGTTGCACCCGGCGCAACGTAAAGCACATGGAGCTAGTCGTGGAAAGAATATAACACATGCCCAACAAAGGTCATATTTCAACATAAATCTTGTAGAAAATCAGATTGCAACTATGAAGATATTATTACAAAAATCTTACAGAAAATAAGATTGCAAATATAAAGATATTATTACAAAAAACTTGCAGAAAATCATATTGCAACTATGAAGATATTATTACAAAAATATTGCAGAAAATCAGTTTGCAACTATGAAGATTTAATTCTAAATTTTAAAAATTATAGTAATAAAATCCATCTTCAACGTGACTTAACATTTTATATCATATTAGACAAATTTTGAGTTAGGGAACAAGTACAAGGTTCGGAGTCAAAATATTTGCATCAAGGAGAAGGAGATATCATATACAACTTTCTGAGTTGAGGTTTATCACTAGAGAACATAGTCTTGAGTCTTAAACCAGTACTTAATGAGGGAATTCTGGAAATAAATCGGTACAAAATGTGAATTCATCCCTCATGAGTCATGGCAACCTGTAGACAACTCCTGAGGCTTTACAACCACTGCAGCTGCACCCATCACACTACGGTTTTAGGTTGAATTGTCCACACCTGAGGTTTTGCAAGTTGCATCCACTGCAACTGCACCCATCACACCACCTTTTTAGGTTGAATTGTCCACATGTCCTAATCCACAGAAGATGTAGTTGAATAGTCTATTGTGTTGAATTGCATAGCTTTTGCCCACAACTGACCATAAGAACTTGTGTGTGATGAGTGCACCAGATATGTATCATGGGAGACACAAAACTTGCAAACAAAATTTTCCATGAAGTCCAGAATGGGGAGGATGTAACTGGTATGAACAAAGTTGGGACAAATGCTCCCTTGCAATGAAATTCTAGATGTGACTCCTCATGAACAGATTGCCATTCTTATCAAAATATTTTAAGAGAAACATGTTTTAAGGTTAAATGGATACAATTCATTAACCACCCTGCCATCCTACCATGTCATATCACCTTGAGCACCCCCCAACATAGTGACTCCCTTGGTAGAAAATGCCAAATAGCTAAATAAGTTTGCTCAAAAATGTAAAAAAAACATCCAGATAAGGGAAGAATACACCAATGCCCAACAAGCCTGGGACTAGAAGTTGCTAGCGAGAAGTTTCACACCTTTGGTCAAGATTTTGTTCTCACAGGCTTCACCCATGGGGGATAGGAAGGGATTGAAATTATGGCATTAGGAGGTGATGAACCATGTGCATATATTGCTGCTTGTGACGTGATTGTTCTTCGTAAGACAATTGTTGATTAGTATAAAAAATGTATATATTTTTGGAATGTGATATAACAATGAATATGGAAGTGTTCAACTATCTTATTGAGGACACTATATCTGTGAAAATCTGGAATTCAAATCTTTAAAATAACATATTTTATGGGAGTGACAAGGTATGCAAGGCAGTGGTAAGCTGGAAGTCAAATCTGAAATAACAAAATTCCAAAATAACTTAGGGTTTACAAAGGCTCCACCAAATATACTCTGACATGGAGGTTTTTCTCGTGGTTATTTATATTGTTGGAGAATATTTGGTGGAGCTAGGGTTTCTCTCGGTTTTCCCTATCTAGGGTTTTCGAAAGCATGGAGAATTATATGACAGGTTGTGATTTTTTTCATGGGTTTCATTTATTCTTTATATATATGAAGTTTTCAGGTGAATTTTCCAACAAATCCTAACACCTTAAGAAAAAAACACATAAAGTACAAATAATATTGAATGAGAGAGAGAGAGAGTAGCACTGCTCTTACATCCCTAACCCAAATATGAAAAGGAATATGCACGAGTGCATGATCAACTATAATAACAACTCATTCCTTCCTCTTTTTATATGAGAGGTAAAGGGGCTTTAGTGGACCTAGTCCACTACAAGCAAACTTGCAAGACACAAGTAGGTCCACCCATGTGAAGCACTCTACTCTACGTGACATGTGTCAGCATCAAAGGTGACAGTGATTAACAAGTAAGCCCTCCATGGCATGAGCACTACTCCCTAAGGTCCAACAATCATCCAAAGTTCCTAAGCTCCAATGCATCTCCTAGGTCATGTGTCTCCTTAAGGACAATGCATATCCAAGGGAATGTGTCACCTTAAAGACTCACACACCTACATATCCACTCCCTCAACCCAAGAGTTCACATGTCAAGGGATTTTGTGTACTCATGTTGATTTTGGGATGTTTTTCTCATGGTGGAATACCCAACTCTACTCCAAGCACAAAAACGCCCTTCATGCATCAACAACATGAATTCACCAAGCTCCATACTAATCCAACACTTCAAGGACGAATGTCTTTCAAACATCCAAACAAGGTCTAGCAGCAAACGGTAAACCACCTCCAATGTCCAAGTCCATCAATGTAAAATTCATGCTATTATTATTTCATGAATATTTATATTTTATCCAACATGATGACCCACTATGTGCACTATTTGTAGGGAATCTTCTGGATTTTTCTGCTTCAACGTGTTTATCCACTATGTGCATTGGTCAACAACTCCATTTAGTCAAGGAACTCTTCTAAACTTCTTTCCAAGTTTCATCTCTTTCCTGTCATCAAGCAAATTGGAGCAACTAGAAATAATTCCATTAACTGTCGTCCATCCAGTTGTTTCCTAAACAAGTGCCTATTGCTTAAAGAAAGTAGGAAACCATCATGAAACATGACTATAGCCACATAGTTTCAGTAGCTATAATCTGACAATGTTATTGAAAACACTGTTAGATTTGTTTCATAAAAGAGCACCTAGTCCCAAACAACAAAAAATGTTTGTGGAGAATGGTTTGTTTCACTATCGTTGAGCTTGACTGTAAACGTTGACAGGTTTTTGAGCCAATAAAGTCCCTGGAGAAAAAAAATGATGGTTTCTCTCTAAAACATATGCAGATAAAGATACAAGATTTGAGTGGAGGACTTACGTAGTTTCATGACTACCGCTCGACTTGTAGCTGTTTGGTTTTTTGGTCTGCTTTATTTTTTATATTTCAGATCTAGTTCCGGAATTTTTGGATTTCAAATTTCAGTTATAATAGCAGAATTCTGGGTTGGCTCACATCATTGGTATTAGAACCTCAATTAATAGCAGATTCATATCATATTTTTTGCTACAGTTCAAATTAGTTACTTATGTTCATCAATTTGTTTATCTTTCAAAGAATCCTTGTAAGGAAGATAGAGCAAAGCACAACTCAGATATATTGTCACCAACATATACATCAACTCAGATATATTGTCACCGAGAGAGAGAGAGAGTAGCACTGCTCTTACATCCCTAACCCAAGCTTGAAAGGAATATGCACAAGTGCATGATCGACTATAATAACAACTCACTCCTTCCTCTTTTTATATGAGAGGTAAAGGGGCTTTAGTGGACCTAGTCCACTACAAGCAAACTTGCAAGACACAAGTAAGTCCACCCATGTGAAGCACTCTACTCTACATGACATGTGTCAGCATCAAAGGTGATATTGATTAACAGGCAGGCCCTCCATGGCATGAGCACTACTCCCTAAGGTCCAACAATCCTCCAAAGGTCCTAACCTCCAATGCATCTCCTAGGTCATGTGTCTCCTTAAGTACAATGCATATCCAAGGTAATGTGTCACCTCAAGGACTCCCACACCTACATATCCACTCCCTCAACCCAAGAGTTCACATGTCAAGGGATTTTGTGTGCTCATGTTGATTATGGGATGTTTGTGTCATGGTGAAATACCCAACTCTACTCCAAGCAGGCAAACTCCCTTCATGCATCAACAACATGAAGTCACCAAGCTCCATACTAATCCAACACTTCGAGGAAGAATGTCTTTCAAACATCCAAACAAGGTCTAGCAGTAAACGGTAAACCACCTCCAATGTCCAAGTCTATCTATGTAAAATTCATGCTATTATTATTTCAAGAATATTTATATTTTATCGAATGTGATGACCCACTATGTGCACTATTTGTAGGGAATCTTCTGAATTTTTCTACTTCAACGTGTTGATACACTACGTGCATTGGTCAACAAATCCATTTAGTCAAGGAAATCTTCTAAAGTTCTTTCCAAGTTTTATTTCTCTTTCCTGTCATCAATAATATTGGAGCAACTAGAAAGAATTCCATTAACTATCGTCCATCCATTTGTTTCCTAAACAAGTGCCTATTGCTTAAAGAAAGTAGGAAACCATCATGAAACATGATTATAGCCACATAGTTTCAGTAGCTATAATATGACAATTTTATTGAAAACATTGTTAGATTTGTTTCATAAAAGAGCACCTAGTCCCAGACAACAGAAAATGTTCGTGGAAAATGGCTTGTTTCACTATCGTTGAGCTTGACTGTAAACACTAATAGCTTTTTGAGACAATAAAGTCCTGGAGAAAAATAGTGATGGTTTCTCTCTAAAAAATATGCAGATAAAGATACAAGATTCGAGTGGAGGACTTAAGTAGTTTCATGACTACTGCTCGACTTGAAACTGTTTGGTTTTTTGGTTTTCTTTATTTTTTATATTTCAGATCTAGTTCCGGAATTTTTGGATTTCAAATTTCAGTTATAATAGCAGAATTCTGGGTTGGCTCACATCATTGGTATTAGAACCTCAATTAATCACAGATTCATATCAGATTTTTCACTATAGTTCAGATTATTTACTTATGTTCACCAATCTGTTTATCTTTCAAGGAATCCTTGTAAGGAAGATAGAGCAAAGCACAGCTCAAATATATTGTCACCAACATACACATCAACTCAGATATATTGTCACCAAGAGAGAGAGAGAGAGAGTAGCACTGCTCTTACATCCCTAACCCAAGCTTGAAACGAATATGCACAAGTGCATGATTGACTATAATAAAAACTCACTCCTTCCTCTTTTTATATGAGAGGTAAAGGGGTTTTAGTGGACCTAGTCCACTACAAGCAAACTTGCAAGACACAAGTAGGTCCACCCATGTGAAGCACTCTACTCTACGTGACATGTGTCAGCATCAAAGGTGATAGTGATTAACAAGAAAGCCCTCCATGGTATGAGCACTACTCCCCAAGGTCGAACAATCCTCCAAAGGTCCTAAGCTCCAGTGCATCTCCTAGGTCATGTGTCTCCTTAAGGACAATGCATATCCAAGGTAATGTGTCACCTTAAGGACTCTCGCACCTACATATCCACTCCCTCAACCCAAGAGTTCACATGTCAAGGAATTTTGTGTGATCATGTTGATTATGGGATGTTTTTGTCATGGTGAAATACCCAACTCTACTCCAAGCACACAAACTCCCTTCATGCATCAACAACATGAAGTCACCAAGCTCCATACTAATCCAACACTTCGAGGAAGAATGTCTTTCAAACATCCAAACAAGGTCTAGCAGCAAACAGTAAACCACCTCCAATGTCCAAGTCCATCAATGTAAAATTCATGCTATTATTATTTCCTGAATATTTATATTTTATCCAACATGATGACCCACTATGTGCACTATTTGTAGGGAATATTCTGAATTTTTCTGCTTCAACGTGTTGATCCACTATGTGCATTGGTCAACAACTCCGTTTATTCAAGGAACTCTTCTAAAGTTCTTTCCAAGTTTCATTTCTCTTTCCTGTCGTCAATCAAATTGGAGCAACTAGAAAGAATTCCATTAACTGTCGTCCATCCAGTTGTTTCCTAAACAAGTGCCTATTTCTTAAAGAAAGTAGGAAACCATCATGGAACATGACTATAGCCACATAGTTTCAGTAGCCATAATCTGAAAATGTTATTGAAAACACTGTTAGATTTGTTTCATAAAAGAGCACCTAGTCCCAAACAACAGAAAATGTTTGTGGAGAATGGCTTGTTTCACTGTCATTGAGCTTGACTATAAACACTGACAGGTTTTTGAGCCAATAAAGTCCCTGGATAAAAATGGTGATGGTTTCTCTCTAAAACGTATGCAGATAAAGATACAAGATTCGAGTAGAGGACTCAATTAGTTTCATGACTACCACTCAACTTGTAACTGTTTGGTTTTTTGGTCTACTTTATTTTTTATATTTCAGATCTAGTTCCAGAATTTTTGGATTTCAAATTTCAGTTATAATAGTAGAATTATGGGTTGGCTCACATCATTGGTATTAGAACCTCAATTAATAGCAGATTCATATTAGATGTTTAGCTACAATTGACATTAGTTACTTATGTTCACCAATCTGTTTATCTTTCAAGGAATTCTGGTAAAGAAGATAGAGCAAAGCACAACTCAGATATATTGTCACCAACATACACATCAACTCAAATATATTTTCACAGAGAAAGAGAGAGAGAGTAGCACTGCTCTTACATCCCTAACCCAAGCTTGAAACGAATATGCACAAGTGCATGATCAACTATAATAACAACTCACTCCTTCCTCTTTTTATATGAGAGGTAAAGGGGCTTTAGTGGACCTAGTCCACTACAAGAAAACTTGCAAGACACAAGTAGGTCCACCCATGTGAAGCACTCTACTCTACGTGACATGTGTCAGCATAAAAGGTGACAGTGATTAACAAGCAAGTCCTCCATGGCACGAGCACTGCTCCCCAAATTCCAACAATCCTCCAAAGGTCCTAAGCTCCAATGCATCTCCAAGGTCATGTGTCTCCTTATTACTATTGTGCTTTCTACCTATTATTTTCATGGTGCCAAAATTTCCACTTGCGTTAAAAACTACATTCCATGTACATAAATAGAAAAACTGATGGATGATAAGGAAAAGGGGCTATCCTATATGACATGGAACATCATATTCCATACTTAGAATGCACCCCAAGGTGTCAAAATTGCATGCTAAGTGGAAAATTTGCATTTCTCAGGTTAAAATCTATGTTACAACTTACAGCCTGACCTGATTGCACACAGCCTCCTATAGATGTACCTATGGAAAAGTCATAAAATATAGTGCTACAGTACTTCTCCCTGTACATATTCCTACACTTCCATCATTCTAATGTACAAATTCAAGTGAGAGTACTAAGTCTACCAAAACAGTTTCCCTACTTTACTTGTCTCTTGCTAAGTGCAAGTAGTCTTTACAAAGCCAATTTCAAGTTCATTGGATTGAGGCTTTTCTTTCTTTCCAAGTGATGCCGAACCTTGCTGGTCAATCTATAGATTTACACAATTTACTGAAATGGAATTGAAATCTTATAAATAACTTCCAAAACATTCACCAAAACTAATGCAGTAAGGGTTAGCATGATAGCAAATCCCAGAACATCCAAAGGGGTTGGTTTCAAATCTCATTAGGTAATGTTACCAAGAGAGCTCCAATTTTCAATCTGTAGAATTTCATAATTTCCTTAAGACAGCACAAGTAATGAAGTGAGGGTTTGCAGGGTAGCAAATTGCCAAGCATCCAGAGGTTTTCTTTCAAAGTGCATTGTGTTTTGTTAAATAACATGAATATTATTTAACATTCTAGCATTGCTGCATACTGTTTGTTCGAGATAAACATTCAGAATCTAAGAATAATTAAGTAGATATATGCAGTAATTTTGATGGATGCATGTGATCTGGATTGAGCGATGAGAAAAGGCATTAAGAAAACTGTGGAAAGAGGCAAGAGATATGAATATATTTACCTTCTCAAGTAAACTTTAGGCCACCTGAAGCTTTGAAGAAATCCATGCAGCCATTGTTGTGAAGTAGATCCAGGATGCTTAGCCTTCCATCTTTCCATTCTCTGACTATTCTTTCCTTGTGCAAACCCTTGAACTGGGGTTCGAATTGAGTACTTTCAGTGCATAAAACTGTGGGTAGTAAGGAACAGGGGATGGGACAAGCTATTCTATACTATACAATAAATAAAATCTACTCCAGACATAATAAATTATATAAGTCATTGATAAAGAAATTGTTTGAAATGTTCCTAGTAGAGTATTTCATAGCTTTTCTAGACTTATATCTGTTTAGTTGATTTTTCATCTTCAGTATATGTGATTGTAAAGTTTCAATTTTCCGTAACATCTGCTCTATGGATTTTTCTCTGTCCTTGGATTATGTCCCTCTTAAATGATCCTTGAAATGATTTTCCTCTAATCTGTCATTACTCACATTACCTGTAATTGTTTTCATGCTGTTAGAATCATCATCAATTGAAACTCCATCCGCTTCGAATCTTTTCTTCTTCTCATATAAATAAAACAAGGGATGACGAGAGATATCAAAAGGCAACTCCACTGCATTTTCAACTTTATTTCTTCGCTTGCACTGCAAAATCTGGTGCTTGTGAGTTGTATCTATTAAAGGGGAAGATTTCGTTGTAAATGCCCTCACATCTTGCTGCTCATCCTTCCATGGCTTTCTTGCTTGAAAAAAATTCAAGTGGGTGGTCGTATTTGGAAGCTCGACATAAAATCTCTCTAATCCGCAATTCAATCCCTTGTCATCCTCATTCAATATGGTGTCTAATATTTCCACTCAAGTTTCAATGCCTCTTCCTCTTCATTAATCCACTTGCATCAACTATTGCAGAAGTTGCAACTCCATTACCATTACACAACTCTAATTCTACTTCAGCAGCATCACACATTCCAGAGCATGGACCATCATTTTCATTGTCAAATTCTATTTCTCAAAATGAACTTGAACATTCAGTGGCCTGCTCAACAGGATTGAATCTGATTTCATCTCCAACGCATTTTAAAATTTCCACCATTGACTCATCTGTTTGAACTTGTAGATTAGCCTCAGAAATATTATCCAATATAGTCTCAGTGTTTGATCTGTTCTCCTCCAGTTCTTCAACATAGACCCTATTTTTTTGTGCATGGAAAAGTAGAACCACAAACATATTGGAGGCTTTCATCTTTAGGGAGACCACTGGTTTTAGCGGTTATTAATAGGTTGATAAGCTTCTGATCAGGAAGATTATATATTTCACAGGTAATACAACTTTGGTAATTTCTCTTTTTTTTTTAGAAACTGCACTCTGCATCTTGATAAATCATTTACGATGGCCATTGCTGAAAGCATCAAGATAACAGGTGCTTTTACCATCCTTAGTTTCATTTGGGAGGCCAAAACACATTTCTACTCTATCTGCAAACTGTTCAAGATATTTTCTACCCCGATATAATAAAGTATGTGCAACATTCCAAATTCTAGAGCCTCTCTCTTTATAATTCATCCCACAGCCGCAGATGTCCTCAAATTCATCCACAAATGATCTCCATGTCCTGTAGTCCTTGGAATGGATCTTATGACACATATAAGGAAAGCAGATTAGTTTTCTAGGTCTCTTCAAATGATCTGGCCCACATGAATCTTCCAACGGATTGGAAATCCATTCTCATCTATACTTGCAAGCCCTTCCAGGATATCTATCAAATGTATTCCATCACATGCATATAAGCCAATTTTTTGTAGCTCCTACTCCGACAACATTCCTTTATTATTTCTAAGACTGAAGCCTTGAACTCGTGGATCACTGCCAGTACAAACCTTATGAAACACATTCTCTCTCTGTCTTCCATTCAGTTCTTGGCTGGTTGGCTTCTCTGGCCTCTCCAAGATAGAAGGAAGAAAACCTTTGCAAACAACACCATCTTTTACACCTTGACGGTTGAAAGAAGACCTGTGAAATGAATAAATCTCATGCGCATTGTCATTTTCACAAACAAGGGATTCTCTTCTTGTTTCGGTGTTAGCAGAAATGCATGTTCCAAGACCTGATACGCTTGCTCCGATGGCCTTATTTAAATGCCATATCTTTGATGTGATGTCCTCCTTGTCTAAAATGCAAGAGGATTTATCCAGTGTAAAGTTTAACTCTGTTACATCAGCCACTTTTCCACTGCTGGTAGGTAAAGAGTCCATGCCAACCAAGAAGTTACATGTTTCAGCGGTATCTTTTTCCCTTAATTTTTTTTGCACAAAAAGTGGACTCTCGTTTGTCCTCATGAAGGACCAGGAGAATGTGAAGCATCTTTGACATACACAGAATCAATATTCAACGGTTGTCTACTGAACAAATCTACGACACATATAGCCTTCCACTGCTTGAAGGTTGTGGTGTCATGTCTACCAAATTTCTCCCACTGGCTACCCTCAAAAGCTTCTGCGCTAATATAGGGTATCGACTTGACACTGTATCCTCAAATGTTGCATGTAATTTTCCTACAAAACCCCCATCTTGCACATATTTTCTCAGTAAAACCTCCACTTCACAACATTTGTTTCAGAAAAAATTGGTCTTAACTTAATTGCGAGGAGGAATTCAATTCCACTGCACCTGAGATATGTACCTGAGATATATGAGACGCGCAAAGAGCCCTGGCCACGAGTTTCGAGAGTGAATCCATTAATAAGGCAGGATCTCGAAGAAATCCGAGTTTCAAACCCTGTGCTGGACCTTTGGCACCAATAGGAAGGCAATGGACCAGTCAATTAACATCAGATGGAAATGGCGTTGGCTGACACATTCAGGATTCTTAAATTGGAGAAGCTCCCAATACTATCAAGGATGTTTCCCTTCAGCATATTGAAGCTAAGGTCTAGAAAATCCAAAATGATTCAGTTCACAAGCTCCGAGGTAAATTCCCCCGCAAAAACGTTATGAGAGAGATCTAATTTCTCTAACTTCACCTGAAATCCCAGCAAGGAAGGGATTGAACCAGTGAATTGATTGCGTATCAAATTGAGCACTCTGAGGACCGTCAAACTCAAAATTTGTGGGCCAAAGTCATTTCCTAATTTACTGTAAGAGACATCTAGGTACTGCAGCTTGTGCATCCTTGCAAGCGAAGGAAGGGAGCCTGGCATAAAATTGAAGCTAATGTTAAGGGAAACCAAGCTTGTGCAAGCCTTGATATCATTATCAGATGGGGTTGATCGCACATTTCTAGAGACATCAAGGACTTGAAGGGCTGGAAGCTAGCATACAGTCTGCCAAGCATTGCCCTTCAGCCCAAAGCCAGACATATGAAGCTTGGTGACATTATTTGCAGTGCAATTCACACTGCTCCAATTGCATGGGTCACTAGAACTTGCATTCTTTGACGGGGAAGACGAGTTAAACAGGGATTTCAAGACCCATGTTTGTTGGGTATCGAGACAAATTCTAGAATCCAAACATGAAAGAATGAACAGGAGACTGAGAAAGGGAGAACATCTCCAACAATACCTCATTTTTCACAACAAATAAATGAAGAATGCATGCAATCCCCGCTTCAGCCTTTTTGTTGGGCATCCATCTCCTGCACTGATTTCATCTCAGGCTTCCTCCCCAGGCCCTGTATTTACATTCAGAAGGCGGGATCTCAAATAATTCCAAGTTTCAAACCCTGTGCTGAAGTTTGGTTCCAATAGGGAGGCAATGGATAATTTAGAAAAACTATCATATGAAAACTCTTATATAGATATTACATAAATATTGATATTAATCTCTATTTATATTTCAAAAAAAAAATGTTCAAAACATTTTAGTGTATTTAAAAGTAATATGACATGGTATTTTTATTGATTTGTTCTATGTTTTAGTTTTATTTACGTTAATTTTAATTTGATTTGAAAATTGATTTTCAAGGATATGCATTGAATTTTTATCTAGAACCATTTATTTTTAAAGTTTTTTTTATGTTGTGGCATTGTTTCTTTAACTTAAGTTAATTTAGGCAATTTTATCTTCATGGGATTGATTTTAGAAAATCATTTAGGGGTAATTGCAAATCTAGTAAAGGTGAAAGATAACCGGTCTCTTGGTGAATCACTATGTAACATTGATTAAATATCAAAAAAATTAAGCACTTCACCGAGTCATGATTAAACAAAGTAGTACGAAATTTATTTCCGAATATTTTAACTGAAAATTTCTAGCCTTTTTACATATCGAAATGGGGTCCCATGAAACATATTTGCTCCATTAAGAAGACGTATATAGATATCCACACATCTACACATATGAAACTCAATTTTGAACACTCAAAACAATTTTTCAATATGGTTGGGAATGGAACATGAGTGTCCCCACGTCCCTAAATTTGTTCAGTCTATGGAAAAATCTCTAAATTCATGGGTATAACCTTATAACTTTCATGGAAATAAACACTATAGTCTATCTGTTTTTTCTTCTTGCACACGTGTGCTACTGTCACACAAGTGATATGAATCTTTCCTCTTCCTTCAAAATGATGACCATGCATTTACCTAGGATAGAGAAAAGGTGCCAAATTAGGCTTCAAATAAAGACCATGCATTTCCCTGGGAGGATGAAGAGATTCATGGATCTGAGTCATCTCTTTCAATCTCAATCCACTGAACCGACAATGCTTTCCCATCTGTCCCTACACAAACAATGGATTGTACTACTGATTTTCTTCTTTGCGATATTAATTTTTGGCCATTAGGCTTCAAATTAGGATTTCTCGATCTCGTCTGTTGTGACGAATTCATTCTCGACTCCCTTTTTCCACTTCTTCACTTCCATGCCCACCTTCATCTACTTCGCCACTAGTATGGAGTTGGCAAATTGGTCTGAATTTTGTGGCCAAGCTATCATGTGAACACCCATGTTGATGCTCTCCAAAGTCGAATTCCACATGAAGTGCGTTAAGAAACTACTAGAAATCCCTTAAGCCAATTCCTAGATTTGTAGGCATGATAGGGAACACGTTGTACTAAAAGAAACATAAACAATTGAAGTTGGAGCTTGGTCGTTTAGTCATCTCAAGCAACTTTCAACTTTTGAATTACCCTTCTTAGTCGTCCAAATTGATTGAGGAAGAAGACGACCGATGGGAAATAGAGGATAATCACGTAATGTTCTCGATGTATTTGTTTTCATCCATGAATTGAGATTCCAAGCCGCAAAAATTGTTCATGATATGTCTTGTTATCAGTGCTAGACTTTCTGCTTTGCATCCAGGTATGGAAGTAATAAATCTATCCGGGAAGCACCAGTTGTATGATACAATGCATTCCAAAATTCGAGTCCCCTTCGCCCATATCGCTGAGAAATAGGCATTGACGCAACTGAAACTGTAGGTAGGGACTTGATGTTTTGTCGCCAGCTTGAACCCACCATAGCAACTAGTCATGCACTATCACAATCCTATTGGAATTTGAGAAGCAGAGATTATGTATTAGATGATTGAAAATATCTCAGAGCTCTTCCCTAGGACAGAGAAATCCAGATCGCTGAAGTCATTTATGGAAATATGGTAGTCGTGAGATCTTGCACGTGGTAAAAATTTTGATTCGAGGGAGGAGGATGAAAACTGAAGTATTTGATTGGCCAAATCTACCCAGACAAAGCCCGTGAGGAACACCTTTGGTGTAATGTCAAGGACCTATGAAAAAATAAGACTTTAAAGAAATGGCATGGAAATGTTGGAAGATATAGACCATTGAGCAAGTTGGTTTTAATTATGAAATGAAATGAAAATTTAACGTCCACGAGATTAAAAATAGTCTATGGGATCGTTAGTTCCTTGTTTTTGGCCTTTTTAAATTCAATCTTTTTCTTATTCAAATTGATGATGAGCTGACCCAACCTTCCAACAATCTGCTAGCGGAAAAAGACAATGTCAAGAAATCGATGCTAACATATTTTCATAACTTTCTTTGATGTCTTTGAATGCATCACATTCCAAATATGCAAGATATTCACCTAAGGAGGCTCTCGATCACCCAATAAATCCTCCAACATGGCTCCCATAGACTGCAAATTCACGATCCAATCCGATCAAACACTTTGATCCAAAAAACCTCCACAAAATGTTGTTGTCCACACCCTTAGTTTGTTGCTCCTGCAATTTTGGTTAGGGCACAATGCAATCCTTAACCCTCCACTTCGGCAGCAACCTAAACTCTTCAAGGGTTGTGGTCCTCCAAGGATAAACTTCAAACTCTTTGGAGATTTAGAGTTAAAGAAAAAATTGTGGTGATGTTTGGATGGGTGCTAATTTGTAGGGTTTTCCATTTTTATAATTTTCTTTGTTGTGCTTTCCACCATGCTACCTAGTTGCTTTCCTGTTGCCCTAGCATTTTAATTTTTTCGATGTCTATCTCTCTATTGTTTCTTGCCCCATTTGAAAAGTCATCCTTATTTGGTAGGTGTTTTCTTCAATATAGTGTGAATATTTTTCCATCACACAGCTTCTGTGGGGTTTGTCTATGCAAATAGCTTGTGAGGCCCATTCATCAGGGTATTTGATGAAATGAAATGATTATATATGATCACCAACTAATCGTAGTTGCAGAGATTTATTCTAAAAATTCTACAATTTTCCTGTGCCAACAATTATACAACATTTTAACCTCATGAACTAGTCTCCTCTGTTCTCTTAGCTGATGCTATAAGCACTTATCGTTGTTGTCAAAGCTTTTACTCTCTAGTCCCATTGAGTTATTTCATTTATTTGTGGACATTGATCTATCTTCATTTCATTTCTTCAATTTTTCAGACCGTTATGTGTTACCTTTGGCCATATCCTTCTTTCTTACCTATGCTTTTTCTTCTTAAGCATTCCAGCTAGCCAAAGTAGCAGGGGTATCAGGAGCCACGCAGTCCAGCTAGAGTTCAGCAGGGGCAGCACAGAGGCAGCAAGAGTCACGCAGGGCTGACGCAGGCCCAGTCAAGGCAACGCAGGGGTAGTGTAAGTCCTTCAAGTGTAACACAGGCCCTTACTGAGCAGCACAGAGGCCGACGCAGGCCAGTCAGGCTAATGTAGAGGGCTTCGAAGCAGCGTATCACTGTCATTTTTATTTCTCTGTTGGGTGAACTAGTTTTGGTGCCCAAAATTGTTGTACTTAGATTCTGCATAATAATTAAAACCCTCTAGAGCTAGCTACATCAGTTTTCCCGCATTGGGTTTTTTCCGATGACAGTTGTCCAGAAAATCTGTGTGTCACTTTTTCTATAAGCATGTTATTCAGTATTTGATCTATATGTTGAGGTTACTAGTTGTATTTACTATTTAATTCGTTAATTTATTGAATATTTTAGAAATTAACTTGTAACTTAATTCAAGTAGGAGAATTAAATCAAGATATTATAGTATGGTTTCTTAGATTAAGAAATTTTCACATTCCCTAAGTCTAGCCCCATTAGGTCACCTAGGGAAACAATTTACCAGGAATATAGCTAGAGGAAAAATTCTATCTCCTACAGGCAGTTGCATTTTTGGGTGCCCTCACTCTCCTCAGAACATGGGCCGATTCCGACGGTGGAATCTCCAGATACCTCAAGCCCTAGCACTAGGATCAAGCTTTTCCTAGGTGTTCCCAAGGATAAAACATAATAGGATCAATTTGACCTATCGAAGTGAAAAATCTTGTCTGATCCTTTCCCCTCACCTTTTCCAGGATAGGAACATCATTGGTTGCTAAATTCCATCCCCAAACCTGGGCTGGGTCCACTTGGCCCCATTTGGTCCCATTTGGTGTCAAAGGCCTTTCATCAAGGACCATTTGGGAATCCAAGTTCCCAAAGGATTTTAGGGATTGAGAAATTTTGTCATAAGTCTTATTATTCTCCCTCAACCCTTCAATCCCCCTCCTCTCTCTAAAAGATAAACTCCTTTTCTTAAAAGGAAAGCAAGTCCCACCCTTTATTTTATCTTAGGGAAAGGGTTTTGAGGGTCACTTCCCACCTATTAATTGACCTATACTCTACAAGTGACTTCCTAAACTTCCGAGACTCTACCCATCGGTGAAATTCCATGAAGATCAAGGAGCCTTAGATGTGGTGACAATGGGCTAAGCCTCCATTGTTTCCCTTGTCCTAGCAATTTCCCTCTTAGGAACGCCTTTTACGTCCATTACTAGTTTGAGTGGTAACAAGTTGTTCACAATTCCATTTGTGAACAACTCTTTGGCATGCCCACTTTTTCCATACTACAGCTCCAAGATGAGAATTCCATGGCTATGGAGGCTGCCCTTCTTCTCACTGAATCAATCCTCTACAATATAGTGAACTAGGGCTAGTTGGCTGGCCCACTTGACTGTTACTTTAGTCCTTCAAAGTCTTCACATCTTTAGGCCCTATACACCTTCCCTTCTACCAATTTTTGTTGCCCTTCACCAGAACAAGGGTCATGGCTCTTCTTTAACAGTAACCTAACAACCCTCCAACTGTACTTGTACTACCATCAATCTACCCAACCATAGTCAATTATTTTTACTGATCTAGGGCCCATAATATTGTCTTCATCTAGGGCTCTTCAAATCTGCCACCTAACAATGGTTTGAGTCCTCTCAAGATCACTATTCTTGTGTATCGAAAATTTGATCTTTGTTGTCCAATATATGAAAAAATATGAACTACTCCTCTTATCATACTTCTAACAATCTATAGATGACTTAACTAGGGTCACAAATCAGCCACTAACAGTCCATTTACTATTTTTTATAGGTTTCTTTAGATCTTAGTCTAAAAATTTATGGAAAGTCCACCAAAATCAACTCTTTTGCATGTCAATCCATTCTTCATATGGCACATTTCTTCTGCATGCTCAATATTCTGCTCAAGTTCCACCCTCCCTTGGATCTGTTGTCTCCACACATACTGAATCTGCAAACCATCTTCCAGATCTGCAGTCTGTATTGCAAAAATAAACCTCAATCACCTTAACTATAATTTATTGAGCTAACTCAGTCATCATGACTTAGTTAACTGACACAAGTTGTTATGAGATGAAATTACAATTTATTGTCCAATTTATTTAAGGGAAAAATAAATTAGATGCCTCACATTCCTCACTCCTGGTACATCAAAATTCCTCACTAGTGTGGGTGCATTTTTTTGTTGTCCTTTCTAGTTGCCAATTTCATTGTTTCTTGTTGAAAATTTCAACACTCCCTCTCAACAAGAAAGGAATTCAATCTATCCCCATCCGGTACCTTTGGAATGTTCAGCATGCTACACTTCTCTAGTGTTATTTGCACCTGCAAATCTTGAAATTGAATAGCTTCCGAACAACTGAATCAGTATAATGCATCTGTCATCATAGTATTTTGACTATTGTTAGGTACTGCACCTATCTAGTACTAGATTCTTTGTGCTGCTGTTGACATCTGCATTCGTGCCCTTTGAACTATTGCTAGCTCTGATTTGTGCTCCATTATTTGACATCTGTCACTCTGATTTCTACCTTGTTGACATCTGACTACATCAATCTAACTGATCCTTCCTACTATTGTTATACTGTGGGCTCCTCGTAGCTAGGTTCGAACCATGAGACACGACATCTCAATGGACCTTGCCCAAATTTGTTATCTGGGGATTATGTCTACACATCACCCCACCTTACACCTCGAGGTATGGATGCTCCCTCTTCCCATCTGGTTTGAAATTTCCCCCTCATGGAGGTCTCTTCTTGAGTGTACGCTTCGACTTGGTCTCCTCTCTAATTCTCCAATTGTGGCAGCTACTCCACAGCCTTCTAAGACTGCTTCTCATGAGGCTGCATGTTGAGAGGTAATTTATGCTCCCTATAAACCACCAAGTCTCTAACTTCTGCCTTTCTCTTCAAAGCTTTGCATGAATTTGGTACCTAAAGTGCATATAGGTTCTTGACTCATGCACAGTGTAATTGTCCCATAATTACAAAAAGTTTCTAAAAAAGAGTTGATTTTAAATTGATGATATCTCCCTCATCTGATCAGCTCTGATTCAATCGATTTTTTCCCCCATTTGGATAGTTTTTCGCAAGGAATCAAAATATGCTATTTGTTTTTGAAAATTTTACACCAAAATCTTCAGATATTCTCTACAAACTCGGTGCCCAAAAAATTCCTACTCTGATACCATGTATAAAATCTAACCAATGAGATTCAATCTGATCTTGTAATCTACTAAAACAAGATATTGAATCCTTCCTATAATTTGGGGAAACAAAACACGATCGCACAATCACATATAAGTAAGAGAAATAAATTATCAATCGCACAACAACATGAAGTATTTGGGGAAAGCAACTGCTCAAAACCCCTCTATCTCTACTGTGTATTAATTCAAGGAATCATGAAACAATACAATGCTCAATCTCTCATGAGATTCTCTAGCACTTTGTAAATTCTCTCTTGTTGATCTGGGCAAACTCGGTTTGTTACTTAGCCAATTCTCATCCTTACTTCAGCCTGCCTTGCTCATGAAATTTCTAGGGAATTAACTCCTTATTAATTAGGAAAATCAGTCTTCCTTGATTGCGCAATCCATCATGGCATCCCAATGACTTTATAATTGCACATGGGAAATTTTCTCTAAATACAACTTATAGTTATGTTCCCTTTAACCTCTGACGTCTCAATTGGGTATTCCTCGAAACTGACATGCATGCAACTATTAATAGCGAATTATCAGTTATTTGATTGATCACTCATTGTGAATTAAATATAATTTAATTCATTAGACCTCTCACTAGCTCATCACTCAGTTAGAACTAGTTAAACTTATTTTAACTCATTTAATTGAGTTAATTATACTTGCACCCCACTAATGCATCAACTTCAACTAGACCCAAAAAATATTAGAATCCCTCTAGATGCCTCATCTTAGACCCTCAACTCGAATTTCTTGAGGTAACTCGGTCATCATGACTTAATTAACTGACACAAGTTGTTATGAGATGAAATTACAAGTTATTGTCCAATTTATTTAAGGGAAAAATAAATTAGACACCCCACATTCCTCACTCCTGGTGCATCAAAATTCCTCACCAGTGTAGGTGTATTTTTTTTTTGTCCTTTTTGGTTTCCAATCTCACTGTTTCTTGTTGAAAATTTCAACATTTCAGAATTTGATGCGGCCTTTACACAAAGAAACCATTGAAATCACATGCCCAAATTCTCATGAGAAACCTCTCTTAAGATCAATCTGCCAGAAGAGAACCAACAATATGCCATCCTACTTCCTAGCGCAAACCGACCATTAAGTTATGCAACATTCTTCTGAACCCTCACATGATGATATTTCTCTTGGAGGATGATCATGACCTCCCTTTAGCAACCCTTACTTGGCTCTCGTACTCAGCCTACTTTAGGACTACATCTCTCTTCGCCCCCTTGATGTGCTAGATAGTGGGAATACATGTCAAACATGCTAATATGTGCCAAGTGATAAGGCATGGAAAGATGTGCAAGGGTGTGTCAATGCATGTCAAGGACTGTCAAGACAAAAAAAGGGAGAAAAAAGTTAAACTACAAGGAAATGAACAAGACAATAGGCAGCAATAGGTACCAAGTGCAAATTCTTAGTGCATTCTAAGTGCCAAGTATTCCTTTGTTGCTTCTCATCTACTTTCCAACAATTTATCATCACAAATAAATTTAATATTAAACCATTCCAAATCATACCAAGGCATCTCAATGTATTCCATACATGTTAAGACTTTCCAAGCGCCAACACATGCCAAGTGCCAATATGTGTCAGGGAGTGTTATGCATGTTATGAAGTGGAAGGGAATGTTGAAGAGTGCTAAGGTGTGCTAGAGAGTGATAATGCATGTTGATGAGTGTTAAGGAGTACTAGGAAAAAACATTAAGGGAGAACTGGGTAAAAATTCATGGAAGTTAATGAATATGAGGAACGTGTGCCAGAGACTAGTGTTAATCAGTGTTAGTTGTCATGCCAATGAGGGAGTGACAAGGTATGCTAAGCATTGGTAAGGCATGATAGGGAATATCAAGGCATGTCAAGAATTCCCAAAGTGTGCTTGGGAGTTCTGGGGTGTGCTAATTATATCATGTGCCAATTAATGGTGCCAAGATATGCCAATACATTCTATGTTGTGAAACCAGCTCCAAAAATAGAATAAAAGAGATATCAACGCCTTAGAAATAAGCCACTTCGAGGGGGAAACCTCCAATACATTACATGAATGAACAATTCTTGGATGATACAAATTATAAAACCTCCTTTATATATATAGGAGTCCATGGGGCCACAATGTAATCCTAGTGGGGCCACAATCAAATCCTAGCCGACCTAACAATAATAATTTAAGGGCACAATAATAACAATATGGGGGTTACAGGGGTACAATAATAACAATAAGGGGTTACATTAACAACAATAAGGGACTATACCAGTATATAGGGACCTAACATGCCCCTCTCCTTCAAAAAAGTGTTGTCCTCAAAGCTTGAGTAGCTCTGGGTGCTTCTATATAAAATTCTCATCCTCCAATGTAGAATCTTAAGTGGGTAAGTTCTTCCGCTTGATGAGATACTCTGAAATTGATCGATTCCATAGCTATCGAGTTCTTTTTTCCGTGACCGCTTCAGGTTCCAATATGATTTTTCCTTCCTCATCAAGTTCTGGCAATATTGGTTGAACTGGAAGATTTTCACCTATAACCTTCCTTAAGCATGAAACATGGAAAACTGGATGCACTCATGAAGAAGCAGGAAGCTCCAATTTGTATGCCATAGTACCAATATTTTGTAACACCTTGTAAGGACCATAGTACTTTGGCGATAATTTATTATCCTTCTTAGTTTGCTTGAGAGACATTTGTTTGTATGGTTGTAGCCATAAAAATACCTAGTCTCCTACATCAAAACTTTTCTCACTGCGATGTTGATCTGCCTGTTGTTTCATTCGATTTGTGCCAAATTCAGGTTATCCTTTAAGAGTTGGAGAACTTCTTGTTGATGCTCAATGTGATCTTCCACTTCTTGAACCTTCAAATTTTTTCTTAAAGATGATGTGATGGATGGTGGATGATATCCATAAAGTGCCATAAATGGGGTCATTTTTGTTGTAGTATGGAAGGAAGTGTTATACCACCATTCAGCAAGAGGTAGCCACTTGACCCATTGTGTTTGTTTATCAGATACAAAACAACGAAGATATCCTTCCAAACATTTATTTACTATCTCAGTTTGACCATCAGATTGAGGATGATAAGATGAGCTATGAGCTAATTGAGTACCCAAACAAGAAAATAACTCCGTCCAAAAATTTCAAGTAAAAATGGGATCTCTATCGCTCACAATAACCCTTGGGCTTCCATGTAGCTTTTGAATTCTATCCATAAATGTAGTAGCAACTGTACTTGCTTTAAATGGATGAGATAATGCACAAAAGTGTGCATACTTGGTAAGTCTATCAACTACCACCGTGATGACACTCTTTCCTTCAGACTTAGGTAAACCTGTGATAAAATCCATTGAAATCTCCTCCCAACGTTGACTTGGAATGGATAAAGGTTGTAGAAGTCCCGGGGTCTTAATTGTCTCCACTTTATTATGCTGGAAAACCAAACATTCCGCCACAAACTTTTGAATATCAGATTTAAGGCCATCCCAAAAAAATTCTTTCTTCACCCTGTGGTAAGTTTTTAAAAATCCTGAGTGTCGTCCTAAAGGAGAAGTGTGCAATTCCAGAAGAATCTTTTGTTTTAGTTGGGAATTCTTACAAAGATATAAGCGATATTTGTACCATAAGGAATCATTTTCCAACTAAATGTATCAGATGTACTAGGATCTTGCTGCAACTTTTGAATGAGTGTCCATACATATTTTTCCTTCTTCCATTCATCTCTTGCTTCGGTTATCCAATGTGGTTGGATAATATAAATGGCACAAAGCAATGCTTCCACCTCTTCATTCTTTCTTGAGAGTGCATCTGCAACAACATTAAGCTTTCCTTTTTTGTAGATTATTTCAAAGTCATAACCCAACATCTTTGTGACACATTTTTGCTGCTCTTCTGAAGATAGTCTTTGTTCCAAAAAGTGTTTCAGACTATCATGATCAGTTTTTACCTTGAAGTGTCTTCCCATTAGGTAAGTTCTGCATTTCTTTAGTGCATGCAGTATTGCTAACATTTCCTTCTCATAAATAGGTTTCTGTAAATACTTTCCTTTGATTGGACGACTTTCAAAAGCAATGGGTCTTCCTTCCTGCATTAAAACATCACCAATTCCATTTCCTGAGGCATCACATTCCACAATAAAGGTTTTTGTGAAGTCTGGCGTAGCTAAGACCGGTGCTAGGCACATTGCCTCTTAAAGATGTTCAAAGGCCTTAGTTGCTTCAGGAGTCCATGAAAATGCATCTTTCTTCAATAATGTTGTTAGAGGTGCTGCTATTCTCCCATAATTCTTAACAAACTTGAGATAATACCCTATTAACCCGAGAAATCCTCACAACTTCTTTATGGTTGTAGGAACTTTCCATTCCTTAATGGCTTTAATTTTGTTAGGGTCTACCTTAACACCCTTGTGCGATACAATATGACCCAGATATTCCACCTCTTGTACTCTAAAGAAACATTTGGATGTTTTTTCATATACTTGTTTCTTCTGTAATAGTTTGAGAACCCTCTCAACATGTTCAACATGATCCTTCCAAGACTTGTTGTAGATTAGTATATCATCAAAAAATACTAGCACAAATTTTCTAAGGAAGGGTTTGAAAATGGAATTCATCAACCCTTGAAATGTAGAAGGTGCATTGGTAAGGCAAAAAGGAATGAACAAAAATTCATAATGACCCTCATGAGTTTGAAATGTTGTTTTTGGAATATCTTTAGTATTCATTCTAATTTGATGATATCCTGAATGAAGATCCAACTTGGTAAAATAAATTGCTCCATGTAATTCATCCAATAATTCATCAATCACACGAATGGGAAATTTATCTTTAATGGTGAGCTTATTGAGCTCCCTATAATCCGGACACATGTGCCATGATCCATCCTTATTGTGTACCAATATTACAGGAGCAGAGAAAGAACTTTGCCTAGGTTGAATTATACCCGCCTCTAACATTTGTGCAATCATACGTTCAATTTCGCTCTTTTGAACATAGGGATATCTATAAGGCTTGATGTTTGGAGGGACACTTCCCGGAATCAAATGAATAGCATGATCATGATCAAGAATAGGTGGGAGTCCTTTCGGAGTTTCAAACACCTTGGAATGGTTGTCCAAGATTTGTTGGAGATCTGCATAAATAGATGATTTTGATGTTGGAACTTTTAGTGATCATAATTGTGCAATTACGCCTCGTTGTTCTTTCTTTAGAAGCTTTGTCATGAAATTAGAGCTTATTATATTTCCTGGCTTCCCTGCAATACCCCATAATTCGACTTCCTTTCCTTGTGAAAAAAATTTCAAGAAAATTAAAAGCTATCGTTCCCAAAGATTGTAACCATTGTACTCCTAGTACAACATCAGCACCTCCCATAGGAATAGAAAGCATTGTACTATTCAATACATATTCCCCCATGGTTAGCTTGATATTATGGCACTTTAAAAAGCAATTTATAGTTCCTCCATTTGCAACCATCACTTGAAATTATGGTGCTGGGTATAGGAAACAATTCAATTCCTTGGCTACCTTACAATGAATAAAATTATGGGTGCTACCTGAATCAATCAGCACTATTACCTTTTTCTTCTTGATATGTCCTTCTATCTTGAGAATTTGAGGAGTGGTAATTCCTGCCAATGCATTACATGATATGGTCGGACTCATTTCTTCCTCTTCTAGGGATGGTTCATGGTGTATATCCTCTTGTTCATTTTCTTTTTCTTCTTCACAATCTATGTAAAATAATTTCTTCTCAGCACACTTATGACCTTTAGTGTATTTGATATCACAACTGTAGCAAAGCACTTTTTCTATTTTTTCTTCCAATTTTTGTGGTGTCAACCTTGTAGGTTGTGTAAATCTAGGCATAGCAACACTTCCTTCTTTATAGAAGTGAGTGGTAGGCTTCCTTGTCGCCATAATTTTACATTCAATTTTTCTTGCCAACCTGAATGCCTTCTCCAATGAATTAGGTTCGAAAACGTGAACTTCATGTTTGATGTTATCCTTTATATCTATGAAGAGATCAATCCTGTGTTCCTCTGGAATATCAGTTACCCTTATATTCAATTTTTGGAAGTCCTCAATGTGCTGCCCCAATAAATCCTTTTTTCTGAGATTTATCAATTGGCTAAAGAAGGTGTTGCTCTTTGTATCCTCATAATGTGCTATCATTTCCTCCATAAAAATTGACTAAGTGACAATTTTTTTACGGGAGCAAAGCCATCGATACCATACAAATGTATTTTGTTCTAAATGTAAAGTTGCAATGCATACCTTTTGTGTGTTCTACACATTATGGAGATCAAAATATCGCTCCATATGTAGTATCCATGTTACAGGATCCTTTCCATCAAAATTCCTCATATCCATTTTTGGAATATGGTGGTTCTTCCTGCCAACATTAGAGTTTATGAACTCACGATTAACATTTATTTTGTCCTCATCATGAGTTTCCTCTACTATCTTTTCACCATTAGGAAAAATTTCTTGTATCAACTTTTTCAAACCTTCCATGTCTACTTTTAGATCATTCTTCATGTTTTCCATGTTGTCTTTCATTTTTTCTTCCATGTTATCCATCTTAGCTTCCATGCCAACTTCCATGCCATCTATCTTCGCTTCCATGCCTTTCTTCAAAACTTCCATTTCATTTTTTGCTGCTCTTTGCGAGAGCGAAATTTGGTGCACTTTCTCTTGTAATTTTGATAGATCATGTTGCAATTCTTCATCTTCATGAGTCATAGCAGAGCCTTCTGAAGGCTTAATGGGTGTTGAATTATTTTTACGGGGCATTTTTTAGAACCCAATACTGATATATATTCTACAACATGCCCTTGGAGTCAATTCAAATTGATTCTTCAAACAAGACTTATGCAATTCAGAAAAAATTACACACCTTTTTCTTCCTTTTTAAGAGCTCGATATTTAAATTGGACTATCTCTGTGGTTACAGCTCTTCAATATCTAAAATTTGGCATTGAGGCAGTCTTTTGAATCCTCTTTTGAATGCCACAGGTATGAGCTGATTTTGATTCTTCAAGGTAAAGTTATGTCCAATCTCCCACAATGACCTAATTATGGAATGTTTCAGTAGATCAAAATTGTATGACTTGCCACGTGTCATTTTTTCGTCTTTTAGCTCTTAAATTGATAGCAAAGAAACTAAAGTCTGTGTGCTTGTGGCCACTTTTTATGGCACTCCAATCCGATGCTCAGAGAGAGAGTTATGAAGCGTTTCCCACGATCACCTCTTTGAGATGAAATTCAGGAGCCTGAAAAAGCACTATCTTCCATAGATCATATCTCCGAAAATATTGCAAACCAAGCTCTAAAATTTTGTGATAAGTTTCCTCATGATTTCAGCTTCGCACCCTAAAAATTTCAGATTCCGAACCTTCTTAGAAAACAATTTATAGCGCAAATTCCACGATGACCTGTTTAGATTAAATTGAGGAGCCTGTAAAAAGACATAACTTCCACAGATCATATCTACGAAAATATTGTGAAACAAGCTCTGAAATTTTGCGACGATGTCCACAGGAGTTTAGCTTTGCAACCTAAAAATTTTAGCTTCTGAAACTTCGTAGAAAATATGTTATAGCGAAAATTCCACGATGACCTATTTGGAGCAGCGAAACCCTAGAATCCAAAGCTCTCATACCAAATGTTATGAAAGCAGCTCCAAAAATATAAGAAAAGAGATATCAACCCTTAGAAATAATCCACTTTGAGGGGGAAACGTCCAATACATTACATGAATGAGAAATTCTTGGATGATACAAATTACAAAACCTCCTTTCTATATATAGGAGTCCATGGGGCCACAATGTAATCCTAGTGGGGCCATAATCTAATCCTAGCCGACCTAACAATAATAATTTAAGGGCACAATAGTAACAATATGGGGGTTACAGGGGTACAATAATAACAATAAGGGGCTTACACTAACAACAATAAGGGACTATACTAGTAATATAGGGACCTAACATGCTAGGTGCTAAGGATGTGGCGCAAGGTGCTAGTGTTACACCATTTTTTTGGTCATCTAACCCATTATCATTAGATGAACCCAAGTACACCATGTAAGACCAATTTTACCCTAAGTAAAATTGCTTTCACCATGTAAAATAACATTTGTCTATATTTCCCAGTCATATTTAACCCAAAACAAGGAAATTAATTAAATAAATCATTATTTATTTAATTATTTCCTAGGAATAAGTTATTTAAATCATTATTTAATAACATTCCTAGTTAAATTTGACTAAATCATTTTTAAATAATTAAATAAATCATTATTTATTTAATTATATCCCCATCATCTCCCTAAAATAATAAATAAATCATTTATCTATTTATTGTTTATAAATAAAGGAATTGACCCAAGTCAAAAGACCTTTTCCCTCCAACAAATATAATAAAATATCCCTAAAGGGTGGTTCTAGAATTTGATTAATAATATTTTATTCATGCAACAAGTTCTAGATAACCCTAATATTTTGTTATAAATAGGAGGGTTTTCCCCATTCATTAGTCACCTTCATTTCATTAGATCACACTGGATCTACTCTTGGTCACCATTTTCCATTTTTGCCTTGTGAGCTCCCATTGAGTTCTATGTTTGTCTGGGTTTTCTACAACAATAAGAGAGAGGAATTTTAGATCTGAAACGCTGACGACTTTCAAGAAGCCATCTCATTGAGGAGAACCGGAAAAAACCTTTCTTGTTTTCCTCTCAGGTGCCCCATTCTTTAATATAATATAAAACATTCTTTTAAACACATTGTTCTTGTCTTGTCTATTGGATGCATGGAGCCATATTGTATTTTATCTGCTTAATGTCTTTTATGCTTAGATCTGGATTCGTGCAGCATTATTTGGATCATCTAATTGTAGATTTAAAGATGTTTGGCAGCCATAATCGATGTTAGGGCTATTTTTTATGCGTAGCTAAAGTGATCTTTTATGACAAAAGAATCATACTAACAATTGGCGACTCCACACGGGTTTTATTTTGCGACCGTTGTTGTTTTATATATTTCGGCATATCCAGCTATTTCAGACCCTAGGGTTTCTCTTCAGTTTTCTATTTTGCCTATTTTTATGGTGATTTTCACCTCTAAAACCCTCAAACATTCAAATTTTTAACTTCCATGTGTTTTTGGCCCTATTGCGCAGGTGACAAACATCATCCGCAACTGAGACGACAACTTTTTCTGAAATCTGCTGCCGAGAGAGCCGGATCTGCAGGTTGCACTTATCGGCCCAAAAAGTGTGAGCTGGCCTTGAGGTCACACTTTTCTGTCCTAAATCTGCATCCTGGACTGCAAACAGGTCAAAACCTACGACCTGCACTTTTTTCTGCAATTTTCCAACACTTTTCCTGGGTTTCTCTGGAGCTTCTGTCAGGGTTTTCCAGCCTCTGTCTCCGCCCGTTTAGACCTGTTTCTGATTTTTTTCACTCAACTAAGTGGGAATATTTCCCTTTCAAGCTCTAGTACCCTCAAATTTTTGTGGGAGAGTTTTTGTTGTATTAGATGTCTGAATTTCTGGGGTTTCAGCCCTTTTGCTTCCAGATCTGATACCTCATTTTCAGATCCCTTTATATCAGCTCTTATTCCTTGCAAATCACCTCATATAGTTTTGTTTGGGTTCATTTCTAGGGCCACCTCCTTGTCCCTTCTATTTTTAGCTGATCTCCTCCTTTTTAGCAGCAACCTTGCCTCTGGTTCTTTGTTGTTCTCTATGCCTCTTCTCAGTAGATTTACCCTTTAGATCCCTATCCCTCCTGACCTTAGATCTATTGGACTCATTTTGCGTGCTTTGCCTAGGTTTTTCCCTCTTATAGAATTTTTTGAGAGACCCGCCTTCTTGGGTTAGATTGATGGATTAGTAGCTGTTAATTTTCTGTTCTTTTAGTTTTATTTACTGCAAATTTATTTTCAGTTACACAGCAAACTTTTTCTTTTACTCTCAAAACATCTCGGTTTAAACAATTAAAATTAACACATGCGACACACTGACCCTAAGTGAAGAAGAGCCTAGTTAACACCTCCTGGAAAAGACTTTAAAATCAATTGACACTGCACCTCTCCGCCCTTGACCTCACTTGATTTTGTCCCTCCCTGCCCTTGTCGGTTTTTCTTCTTCCCGTCATCATTGCGCCCCCAAGTCGCTTCTCCCGGAGACTTCTTGGCCTTCACCCTCAGTTTCCAGTCGGTCAAATTCCTCCTTCTCGTCGTCATCGAGTAAGTCCTCCCTCGAGTCCGCACTCTGACTCTTCTTCTAATTGTTCGAGTTCTCCCCCTACTTCTAGTTCTCCCTCTTTTACCTTCACCATGTCTATTTTAGGACGTAGCCCTAACCCCAGTTCTACCGCTGGGTCCATTTCCAGTGGAACCACTACGGGACATACCTCGACTGCCCCGTTGCTCCCTTATATGGCCAGCCTCAGTCTCCCCGATTTCAATTAGCTGATCAATGATCTTATTTGCCACGATGTCAGTTGGCTTGCTATGCCAACCAAGCTCCCCTCTGACATTCCCAAGTTCGAAGGCCTTGCTAGTGAAGATCCTTCCAACCATATCTGATCTTTCCACATGTGGTGTTCCTCCAATTCCATCACCGATGACTCCATCCGTCGTTGATTGTTCCAACACACGCTTACTGGCGAAGCTTCTAAATAGTATGTTGACCAAGCCACCTTTCCCATACCACCTTTGCGACCATTTCCCAAGCCTTTTTATATTATTTCTAGCTCCCTCTTTGATACGACACTGGTACTGAACTCTTAACTTCTTTCCATCAATCCTCTTCGACCCACCTTTCTGCTCATGTCCAGGAATGGCAACGAAGACGAGCCTGTGCGTTTGCTCCCATTTTCCCCAATCCGAGGAAGCCACCCCCCAAATCTCCTTAAAATATGACCTTATCTATGCCCAATCTGGTTATGTTTATACCATCCTTTCTGACCTCCCCAAGCGCGGTGGTCGTAATGCCTCTGGGGCATCTCACTATGTCGACGGTATCGTTGGAGCCCTGTCACATACCTCTGCCCCACCTCTTCTGGGCTATGGTTTCCCTCCAGGAGGGGGGCCCTTTTTCCCCTACAGGTAGCATGTATTCAGGCTACGGCATCCCTCCTCCTTTTTCCCATCCTCCTACTTACCTCAATGCTGCCCATCCTACCCCTTATCCGTATCCACAACCTACTATCCCAACTCCTCCAGCATTTGGACCTCCCACTCCTTTCCCTTCTCCACCCCTGCAACTGCACTTACTACCCCCTCCAGGGCAAGTATTTGCACAACAAGGAGCACCCAATTTTCTTCCTTCTCAAAGAAAGAGAAAAGGCAACCAATCCGCTTCTGGTAATCGTGGATCCAATCCTTCCAGTATTGACTCTACCACTTGCAGCTAGCCACAAGGCTCTCATCCCAAGCCGGACAGGTCACTTCGCACCAATAAGCCATGTTCGTGTTGCGGTGTTTATGGTCACTACACTCATGATTGTCCCTTATTACCACAAATGCGGAAGATGTGGGAGTCTCAGGCCACCGTACGGGGACAACACTCCTCCCCTACTATCCCTCCCACCCCAGCTACTTCTCAACCCGCCGTGTTTACCGATCCTTTCCCTCAAAAAGGATTCGTGGCCACTCAACCACCTCATGCCTTGGTAACCACTCAACCTTCCCATTCTAGTTCCTCCAATTACCAGATTCTCATGATGGCCTCTGACCAACCGCTCACTGTCAACCTTCAAACTCGATCCCATCAGTATTCCACGCCTCCCATTCTGTCTATCTCCGCGTCTCCATCTTCAGGTCCTACAGAGCCTCTATCGACACCCAATGGTCCCTTGCAACTCCCTATGCCCAAAGCTGAGGTTCATGCCAAAACGCCTAAGGGACCATTACACCGAAATGTTGCCTCTGGTCGGGCCGCCCATTCATACAGCATAGTAGATGATCTGGCACAATCTCCTACTACCATTTCAACAATAGAACTCCTCCAGTCGTGTCATTCTCAAAAGAAGGCTCTACTATCTTCCATGGGTGCTGTAGATCCTACTGATGACCTATTGATTGTTTTCGACGCCCGTCAGTCAGACCATCCCCCTCTTCCTCCTTCGGTTGCTTTCCAAATCCCAGTCAAAATCCGAAATGCCACTGTCGCTCGGTGTATTATTGATGAGGGGGCATCTACCTATGTATTGTCTGCTTCAGTTTGGAAACAACTTAGATCCCCTGAGCTGGCCCCTTCCACAATCACCCTTCATGCGTGGGATGGCCATGCCTCCCAGCCCATTGGCCTATTCCGCAATTGTCCTATCACCCTTGCAGGCAAGACTGTTTGTGTCAACGTTGAATTTATCGACGCCCCTCTTGACTACAACATTCTTTTGGGGCATAGTTACACCTATGCCATGTCTGCCATCCCATCCGCAGTCCACCGCAAGATGTTTTTTCCTCATAATGGCCAAATTGTCACCATTGACCAGTTGAATTACCATGAACCTAAATCTCAGACCTCTCCTGAGTCCACCATCTCTACTGTCATCAATAAGCCAACTGTTTATTCTTTAACCAGTGTTTCCCCGAGTGTCTATAAAGAATCCTCCTTGCTTGGAACCTTTTTTGACCCTCCTCCCGTATCCGATCCTAGCATGGTGAATGTTTGCATGATGCAATCTTCTTGGGCTGACCTTGCACAACCCACTTTGGCTAGTAAGAAAATGCACTTGTACCCAACCCCACCATCTCCTAACCCTTCACCTCCACTAGCCAACCTTCTTCTGTCGGAATCTCCTACACCTCTCTACCCCCCTGGGTCGACCCCGCATGAGCATAACCCCCTTGGCCCCATTCCTCCTGGCCATTTCCCTGCTGGTCATATTCCTTTCCTTGCTACCCCTCCTGGCACTCATTCCGTCCCTATCTTGGCCACCCTATCCCTCCCCAACTTGACCTTGGGTATACCCGTCTGGTACCTAGACCCCTCAGCCACTACTCCGCCTGGCCAACCCAAACCTTATCTTGCTTTGACCCCAGTTCAACCGATACCCATGGCTTCTCCCGCTACATGTGTACCTCAGTCCCCTCATCAGTAACCACCTCCTATTGCGACCATGTCAGGTGCCACTAGCAAAGCTCGCAAGGGGGCATCAAAGGACAAAGCTGCCTCGACAACCTCTGCCCCTCCTCGACCTCCAAAGCATACCATCTATCGTGCCTTATGCGATGTTGTCGGACATGCTACCCATATCTGCCCTGAATTACCACATCTCAAAACCATGGTTAATGAAACATTTCCTGAATCAAATAGCTTGGAAGTCTATGCCCAAACTTAAACACTTACGCACCAATCACCCTTGTTCTTTATGTGATTTCCATGGACATTATACCCATCTTTTCCCTCGACTTGACGAGTATTGCACTTCTTTAGCTGTATACCACCAATTCGAAGCCACGCTTTCCTATCATCCTTCTTTCATAATACGAGGCCATTTTTCTACCCTGATTACCATTTCTCATCTTGATACTGAAATGAGAGAACTTTTAGCCACTATTTCCTACCTTTCCTCATCCCCACGTTTCCTAGAAGCCGACCCCTTACTTCCTTCCCCCGATATTTCGCCTACCGACTCCTTTGTTCGCTCCACTGACACACATGTGAGCCTTCCCCCTCAAAATCAAGTGTCTCATATTTCTACCTCCTCTGATCCTCCTATTCCACCCACTCTTCCCATCTTTCAAACCGATGAAGACATCATGGAAGCCATGACCGCACCTGATTTCACATGGGACGATATGCACCATCGTGCTTACTTCCTACCACACCAATCCCATGACCAATATGCCCTCGAATCTAAATACTTCATTCCCAATAAAGTTGATTGGTTCAAAAACCCCATCCCTGCACCTGACGCTTTCGAAGAAGGCAATATGGCTAATATTTCTCCTACCATCAAAATAGAAATTTCTGTCAAAATAGGTATTGAAGAACATATCACCATGGGTGCCCAATGCACTCCGGAAGAAATTGAAGCCTACACCAAAGTCTTCAAAGAATTCCATGATATTATCGCCTGGTCCTACTCAGAAATGCCTGGACTCGATCCTGCCAGTGTCGAACATCACATTGACACATGGCCTGATGCCATTCCGGTCCGTCAAAAGTTGAGACCCATCCATCCTTCTAGACGTGAAGCCATCAAAGCTGAAATCGAAAAGCTCCAGCAGGCTGGTTTCATTTACCCCATCGAATATACCACTTGGGTGTCTAACCCAGTTCCCGTCCTCAAAAAACAAGGTACCATTTGATTTTGCACCAACTTTCATGATCTGAACAAAGCTTGTCCCAAAGAAAACTTCCCCACAACATTTATTGACCAAATCATTGATGAGTGTGCGGGGCACGAGATTCTCTCCTTTATGGATGGCTTCTCCGGATACAACCAAATTGTTATCTGTCGTGCTGATCAACTTAAAACCGCGTTCATTAGTCCATGGGGCACTTTCACATACCGAGTCATGCCATTTGGCCTTAAAAACACTAGCGCCACCTTTCAATGAGCCATGTCTTATTGTTTCTGTTGACCATAAATTAAAATTAGTCATTATTCCAAATTAACCTTTGGATAGACATGTATTGAATGATTGGCTGATGGTGGAACATTCAAAAGGCCGATTAAAGGGAAAGGATGATGAGGCTAGTATCACGCTTGAAAGGAAACATGTGTATGAGAAGGGTAAAAATATAAAGAAAAAGAGTAAAGGTAGTGCAAAAAGCACGAAGACATGGTGAAAAATATGCAACGACAAAATTATTAAAAAGCTGGTCGCATCCATGATGTACACGTGAGGGAATTCTCCATGTGGGAATTTCCGAGGGGGTCAAGAAGCACAAGAGGGAACATACCCATACCCCCGTGGAATTTCAGTGACGTGGCAGAACAGGATGCGGGCCCTAGAGACTGGTATGCTGTGTATTTAAACCGTCTAATGCGAATAATATGTTTCAAGGATCGTATGGTCTATGTGGTAGAGAGGTGAGGTAAGTTTCTAGGCTAACTAGTACTGAGGCCCATACCAGTATTAAACCCAGCACACGGTGTTCACCTTATTCTAACTGACACCCCAATCCCTATGCGCTGCGTGCTCCACTGTCAATGTCCTTACAACACTTCCCCCCCGTTTATTCCACCTATCCGCCTTTTTACCTCAGAACGCTCAGTCGTAGATAACAGTTCTCCCGTATTTTACTGTAGTAAAATTTGCAGGTTTTCCAGCTACGGTATAAACTAAGTGGGAGCTAGTCCCAAGTTCTACCCAGTCTCTATCAACACCCCGCGTCATTTTCCTAAGCATATTTCCCTGCTACACAGGTATTTTGTCCCTCATATCCCCTCTGCCTTTATTTCATTTACAAAATTTTTGTATGTCAGTCATGGGAAGGGGCACACCCAAGAAAACTGAACCAGAGACTCCCTAGGTTCGAGAAACCAAAACCCCTCTCGGGTTCAAGCCTTTCACCACTTTCATCGACTGCTGAGAGCTTTCATATCGGTCCCAATGCCCTTTTCCACATCGGCGACGCAGGCAAGAGCTTTGGGCGACATATCGAGAATAGAGACCGATATCGGGTGGTTGTATCTGGTTTATACCATCAGATTACCCCCCGAGTCTACTCTGTGGTTGATTTTATTTGCTAGCTCAGAGATGCTTACAACAAGCGTCGAGGCACGTTTACCTCTGCTCAGGGGAATAATATTTTTTCTCTTTCCCCCGACATTATCAGGCAAGCCCTCTGCTTTCCTACCAGCGCCACTTATACCAGTTTCAGCGAGGTGGCTTTAATCTCCCAGTTCACCAAACTGGCATGGGAGCAGCAAAACGACTTCATTTCCTCTATAACCAGCAACTAGGCTACATCTCTTCCTGCTGCAGAACCTTTCCCGCTGAGTCTATTCAAAGAGGAAGTGCAGCCCATCCTTGCCCTCATCGCTGGTATTTTAGGGGTAGGCGTCGTGGGGGAAATTTCTAGAGTATGTGTTTATTTTTTGTGGTTAATGTCTCAAAAGGGGGTAGTTCTGGATATCCCTGGCTTCCTTGTCGCCAACATTCGGACCCAGTTCCAAGAGCTTTCAGAAACCAATCACTTTCTCTTTTTTTCGATGGTCTTCTACCTTTTCCTGTATCAGCACGCTGATAAGTTTGAGGGTTTGGGTTCAGATAGGGTATATGAGGTGAATTCTCAACCCCGACCAGTTTTTGACTGGAAATTTTCTATACGCCAATTGCCAAAGGGGGAGGGTTATTCCAGGTTCCTAAATGAGTTCATGTCTATCGCCTATACTATCATCCATGATTCACCCTCACCTAGGGTTTTTCCTGAAATGAAGAGTTGGCTACAAGCCAGTAAATCCCAGAGCACTGGGGATTGGTATCTATTTGACAATTACATGGAAATTTGGGTCTATGGAGTGGAGGTTTCCCCTTACGAGCTGCTTGTGTTTCCTGTTCGACGAGTTTATGCGCTGGAGTATATTCGGCAGACCCTCAAGGCTGACCAACTCCACTTTGTCCCTGCAAAGAAGGGTTTCATCCTGAGACTCCCTATCACAATCAGCCCGTTTGTTGTGAATTCAAGACACGCCCTCCCCATTGTTGAGAAGCTATTGCAAGGCATGGACCTAAGACAGGAAAAGGCTTGGCCCTATGATCCTTGGGAAATTATCTCAAACAGAAGAAAGAGGAACAATTCCACTCCTTATGCACATGAATCAAGGTCGTTTATAGAGTGGAGGGCTAACCATGAAACTTGGCCTTTGATATCGTAGATGGAGATAGATTCATCTGCTACAGGGGAAGGAGAAGACGTCAATAAAGGCCAAGGCGAAGAAGAAGTGGGTCCTTCAGGAGCAAGTTCTCCCCTTCGCAAAAAGCAAAAAACAGCCTCCAGCGAGGCAGAAGTCATAGGGGAAGAACAACTGCTCGAACCATTTGCACCATATGGCCAACTGGACAAGAGTAAAGCTGGGATCAAAGTATTGAGAGAAAGTGTCACCTCCTCCGACTTCTCTGAAGTCTCACAAGCCATCGGAGATTATACCTCACCAGTTGCAGTTGAAAGGGCTCAGAGAAACAGAATGATCAGGGATAAGTACAAAGCCGAGTTGGGAGGGTATGTCGAGAAATACCACACCAGGGTCTCGGCTTCCATGAATGCAGACACGGAGCACCTAGTATTGTCTATGGCCGAGGCCATCTTGGACCCTGATATCAGTACCACTAGTTATAGGGTACGAGAACATGAGATTGATATGGCCAAAGTACCAGCACCTGACAAATGTAACCTGTTTCAGGTCGTGGGTGATATGCTGAAGGACGAGGTAATGCAGGTCACCATTGCACTGAGAAAATTGGAGAAAAAGCATGAACAGGTGAGGGAAACCCTCAAGAATGAACAGGAAAACTCCCATGCCTAGGAAAAACAAATACGTAGCCTCCGGGAGTCAATCAAAGGAAAAGATACTAGAGAATCAAACCCACAGCGTTATTTGATAGACCAATTGCAGAAGGAGGTCGCGTCATTGAAAAGTAAGGTCAGCATACGGGCCTCCCACCATGTTCAGACGGCCGAATTGGCGCAAGAAGAAAAAGAAAAAGTGGAATTGGCTGACTCACTGGAAAAGGAGAAGGAGGACAAAGAAAAAATGGTCGAAACAATCGCCACTCTTCAGAGTAGGTTGACGGATCTGCAGAAAACCTGGGACACGCACAGCTGTGTGCCTGCTACCAACCCACCAGAGACAAGTTTGCTTTCAGAGAAGCTGAATGCAACAAAAGTTGCAAATGATATATTATAAAAGCAGGCATCCACCGCAAGGCAGAGGATCACTGATTTGGAAAAATCCCTGGCTGAGAATACCAAGATAATAGAGACACTGCAGAAAGAGATCAAGAAGGAAAAGAAGACAAGAGCCGACCAACAGAAAACTATCACCGACCTCAATAGCTGCCTGAAGGGAAATATCACCCTCAGTGAGGCGAGAAGTATATTATGGTCAGACGTAATCTCAGCGGTGACAAAATAGTGAGGTTTCCTAAAAATGATGGGGGAAACCAAATTTGCGGTACTCTATCTCAACAGGAAATTGCAGGAGGCAGACCTCAACTTGTTCGGTAGAACCCAGCACGCCAGAAGCTAAATTTCTTTCTTGAAAGAGTTGGAGTCTGATGAGGTGGAAAAGCATGGCATACAAAGTCGGTTCATGGAGGCCTTTGAATGTCAGAAAATCATCGACAAAGAGGTGGCCCGAGTTATAGCTTCGAGAGCCCTGCAACAGGTGGCAGCAAGCATGGATCGGTTTGATGCAGTGTGGGACGAGATTACAACAGCTGGACTTCCATGTTGCTGGGACCCAACCACTCCTTCCGTGTTACGTCCGTTAACAGAATATAAGACATGCCTCCAGAAAGAAAGAGACCGAACAGACATCCTGTCAGATAAAACCGCTCAGTTAAAGGCTGAGACGATTGTTTCATCCCTCCGCCGAGAGTTCCTCCTCCTTCATCTTATAAAGCACAAGCTCCCCACCGAAGAAAGTTTCAACGTCCTCACTGAGGCCTATATCAAGGTGGAAGGATTCGCAGTGATGCTCGAACCTTCAGCGGACAGCCAGCAAAGATGCACTCAATTCGCCAGCCAGATCGCCAGCTCGTCTGCAAATGCTCTGCCACCTGTGTCAACAACAGCCTCGACCCCTTCTCGTCCATGAAACACTGTTAATTCATGATTTGTCCCAAGCGGCCTTTTTAATTTTACTTTAGTTAGTTATTTTTAAGTTTTAGTTGGAATTTATATTTCACGTCAGTCTTTTACTTTCTGCCAAGACGTTGGTTTAAAATCTTGTTTTAAAACGGCCTAGTGCCTAACCGCAAATGATGAGAGGTCTGCATTCCTCATCATAAGTTTTGATCATTTTGATAAGGACCTTTAACAAATTTTTGGCATGCAAAGAAGATATTTTCTAGAAAATATCTTCTCGCTCATGTATGGACGGGTCTATATAAGCAAAATCAGAAGAGAAAAAGGGGTTCCAAATTTTCTGAAGAATTGACTGCATAAGAATTTCTTGTATGCATTTTTGTGAAAGCTTTAATACAAATGTGAAGAGCCCGTTGGGTTTCAATTAGAAGGATTTTCATCTTTAATGAGGATTCTGGTCTTGGTGCTTTACAGTGTGTAATTCTCTCCTATACGTTGTAGCTTAGCCGTTCATTTCATTTTTACCCATTTATCTTGTATCACATTCTGGAATGTGAGTAGCCCACTGGTTCTGATATAAATTTATCCTTGTTGATACTTATGTCATAAGCTCTTTGGCACTTTAAATATGGCTCAAGTGTGATATGTTGTTTCGTTTTCAATTCACCCATATTTCTACTGTATTAGCTGCTATGAGATGTTATTTACAAATGTTGTTATCATGCGTGGATTCTTAATTGCATAAGCCCACCAAATGCTGGTATATGTTTCTGGATATTGTCTCAATAACAGTTAGTATCCTCTTTATTCTACGTATACAGTAGACACTTTATGATCATTCATCTCTGTGAATTATTTAGAATCCAGCCCTCTTTATAGTGAGCTACCTTTAAATTGTCTGGTACATTCATGTTAGAGTTTCGCATCTTGCCTCTGCAGTATTATTCTCTCAGTATTAAGGCTCTGAAATTTTTGGTCCCACTCAAGTCAATTTTCCTGTTTATAAGAAATAGCATGAGATATTTGTTCTGCTAGTTATCCCTGTTATATCATATTGCTCCTTGATATATAAGATGTCCTAGGCACTGGTCTTTCACAACTCAAGGCTATCTCTAGCATCGACAACATATTTTTGGCGCCGTTGCCGAGGAACGAGTTTGAGAAAAATTGAAATCCCTGGGCCTCGACAATTAGGTGAGCATGGAGAGTTGAGAGTTGTATATCCCTCACCTTGGTGACTCCACATTCGTTTTTCAGATAAATCTATTTGCAGTCCTGGCTCCTCGGAAACCACACCTTAGGTCAGATATGTCTCAGCCAAAGACGCCCTCTGTGTCTGACCCAGAGAGAATCTTACATAGAAGAAATTGGAGGGAGAGACAATTTATCCATACTGACATCCCACAATTCTCTTTAGAAGACTTTCCTTCCTCCTCTTCTCAAGTGGCCCAAGTAAAAGATTATGACTCCGCTGTGGGAGATATCGGTTACTACTCAGACAGTTTACCTCCTGGAAACATCCAAGTTAAAGACGAGGCTGATTCAATAGACACCACTCGTTACATACTCCACCCCACTCCAGAGGCTGAAGAATTAAAAGAAGTCACTGAAATATCTGCTGTTAATACTCCGCCTTTTTCATCACCACCCCAAGTTGTTTTCCAATACATTCCCATAGTCATTCATACCTCACTTCCACCTCCTCCTCCACTTACACATCAAATACTTTTGTTATCTCCACCTCCTCCTCCAACAAAAATTTTTTTGGGCTTCTTGCTGAATAAATATGCCCCCCTGGCATTACCTCAAGTGCTGAACAACCTGCCACAGGATTATCTAAAGATCCTACCTCGTTTCAATGGAGAGAACGAGATCGAAGCTCAAAAACACCTTGAGGTCTTCTGATCCTTCGTAGAAAATTTCAACGTGGAACATCTTGACGTAGTCCTAAGACTATTTGTGCAATCCCTTGACGGTGAAGCCAGAAAATGGTTCAAGACGCTGGGAGACCATTCTATAAACACATGGGAAGCAATGGAAGACACTTTTCTCAAAAAATGGGGAGAGAAGAAAGACCATGGACATTGTCTGACTGAGTTTAATACACTGAAGAAAAGACACAATGAAGGGGTGGCCGAGTTTATTAAGAGATTTAACAATTTGTACCTGAGCCTTCCCGCAGAAATGAAACCGCACCAGACCGCTGCCAAGGTTGTGTTTGTGGCAGCCTTTGACTCAGAATTCAGCTTCTCCCTGAGAGAAAGAAAGCCAGCCACTCTGGATGATGCTCAGACATATGCACTGGAGCTTGAGGCAAACTTTCCATCCACTGGTAAATCCAAGGGAAAATCTGAGCAGGATACGAGAAGAAGGGGAAGGCAAGAGGTATCCACCTTGAGCCAAGATAGAGATTCAGATAATGACAAGATTGAGGAGATGAACAAGATGATCAAGAATATTTCAAATAAGCTGGTTAAACTTGAAATGGAGGCAAATAATTCATCCTCCAAGAATTTCCCAAATTCTCCAAACAGAGGTTATAATCCTCAATACAGGAAGCCACCCTTGCAGATACTGCAAAGAGGACAGAAGGAGCAGCAAGACCAAGTACCACACCCCCTATATTTGGAAGGGAAAGTAGAGGGTCCTATTGAAGATACTGCTTATGAGCAAGAGGAGGCATACCTTGCTTTCTCAAACAGTGATGAAGTCGAATGTCCTTTACATGAAAGTGACGAAATGGAGGTGCAGGCACACACACAAGGGAAAGCTAATGAAGACACTGAAGATCCTGAGATTGATGACTACTGCAAACCTTTCGTCGATTTCATGCAAGCTCAGTTTGATAGAAGATATGACCTCAGATATTCTAGGAAGAGAACTCGCACTCAGGATCAAGAGGAGGACACACCTCAAGAAGGAGCACCTACTCAGAAGGAGGCAACATCTCAAAAGACCCCGGACAAAGGTAAGAGGCCCCTTAACCAATATTTACAGTCTTCTGATCAAATTCCTTCATCTTCGCAAGTGGCTACAACCCCTAGTGTCAAGAAAATCTTAATAGAAGTCAAACCCCCCCCCCCCCAGAACAAAGACTCCAAAGATAAAGAACAAAAAGAGGTGTCAGTAGATAAGTCCTCCTCTACCGTTAGCTTACAAAAGGAGCTTGAAAAGGTGAAAATCCCAGTTCCCTTAATCGAGTTGTTAAAACAACATGCATATCAGTCCCAGGTCACGTCCTTTATTCTCCCTCCAGAAGTAATAAAAATTCCAGACAGTCTGAACCTTCAGGAAGAAAGGCCTATGGTTGTTTTTGGCCCACATGTCAAAGAATTAGATGCTGCTACTCCTCCATTTTATGTGTCTTTAGTAATACATGACCTGCTGCTACACAATTGTATGTTAGATTTGGGAGCCTCTCATAATATTTTACCCCTCTCGGTCATGGAACAACTAGGACTATAGATCACCCACCCATACAAAGACCTTTACTCATTTGACTCCAAAAGAGTTAAGTGCCTAGGCATGATAAAGGATTTAGTGGTCAATCTGGCTCAGATCCCAGCAAAAAGTGTAGTGATTGACATAGTGGTGGCTGACATTCCAGCTCGCTTTGGCATGCTACTGTCAAGATCTTGGGGGAACAAAATTGGTGGATCAATCAAGTTGGACCTAACCTATGCCACTATCCCTGTATTTGGTGGTCAAGAGAGGAGGCTGTACTGGGAAACCCGATTTTTCAAGACAGCTACCAAGGTAGATGATTCAGTTAATTCTCCAGTTTATAGCAGGGAGGGGGATTTCTCATGTTTAATGTTGGAGGAAGATCAAGAGTACGCTCATGAACAGCGTTCTACCAGATCAAGGTTGAACAGTCCATAGAAAGTTTGGAATCAGAAATCTGGACACTTCATTTTGATGGGGCTAACTCTAGGGAAGGTAATGGGGCTGGGGTGTTATTGATTTCTCCTGCAGACCAATGGGTGCCTTTATATTTCAAGCTGTAGTATGAAGCCACAAATAATGTGGCTGAGTATGAAGCACTTCTACTGGGGCTATAGATATCCAGGAGTATGAACATACAAATTCTAAAAGTTCTGGGAGATTCAGAACTGGGAATCAGACAGGTGAGGAATCAGTGCCAAGCTGAACATCCTAGGCTAAGGGCTTATAGGAATGAAGTTTGGGATCTGGTGGAGAATTTATTCTTGGCAGTTAATATCTAGTTCATGCCCTGGGAGCATAATAGAATGGCAGACTCCCTTGCAATGGCTGCCAGTACTTTTTGTCCACCTCAGAATCCTCTCTTGAGATATGAAGTTGAGGTATGTTATCGGCCATCAATCCCAGACAATATCAAACACTGGAAAGTATTTGAAGATGAAGAGCAGGTGAATAGATTGCTAGAAATAGTTGGATAATTTTTCAACATGGAGATTGATAGTTGTGAAGAGGAAGAGACTGAAGACGCTTCAGGAGATAAGTGGGAAGAAAAGGTAGTTGGCCACAAATTTCTGCAATTGAAAGGGAATGTCATTCCCCAAGGACTAGTGCCCTTAGAAAGGCTATTTAACAAGAATGATGTTCCACTACAGCCGAACAAAGTTGTGTCGGAGAATCAGGTATAAGATCTGAATCTTGGCACTGAGGTTGACACCAAGCTCGTGAAGCTGTCCAAGAAGGCCCCGGAAGAGTATAAATAGCTTTACCAGAAGTTATTTCAGTCCTATAAAGATGTGTTTGCCTGGTCTTACCAAGACTTAAAAACCTTTGATATCAGCATTATGCAGCATAAAATTCCACTGAAGGGAGATGCAAAACCACATAAGCAAAAGCTTAGACAGATAAGTCCCCTATTGCTACCCTCTACTGAGAAAGAGATTAAGAAACTGCTGAAGGCTAAAATCATTGTACCATTGAGATATTCTGAGTGGGTAGGGAATTTAGTCCCTGTACAGAAGAAGAATGGAGAAATAAGGCTATGTGTTGATTTCTGGAACCTGAAAAGAGCATCCTTAAAGGATAATTATCCACTGCCGAAGATGGATCACATCCTGCAGAAAGTGGTAGGAGCTTCCCGAATGTCGATGATGGACGGATTCTCTGGGTACAATCAGGTGGCTGTACTGCTAGAAGATCAAAAGAGGACTACCTTTACCACCCCATGGGGGACGTTTATGTATGCCAGGATGCCTTTTGGGTTGATTAACGCAGGGGCCACCTTTGAGAGGTCCATGGACATTGCTTTTGTCAGAGAGCAAGATAAGTTTGTTGTGGTATATTTGGACGACATTACTATGTTTTCAAAAGATGATGCAGAGCACATTTAACACTTGCACAGAACTTTTGAGAAGTGTAGAAAGTATGGCCTCTCCCTCAATCCACAGAAGCCTTTGTTTGCACTGGAAGAGGGCAAGCTCTTAGGACACATTGTAACCAAAGATGGAGTAAAGATAGATCCTAAGAGAGTAGAAGTCATAAATGGAATTTCCCTCCCCAGAAATAAAAAGGAAGTTCAGGTGTTCCTAGGTCGTAAAAATTTCTTGAGGAGATTCATCCCTAACTATGCTAAGATAGTTAGGCATAGTAATGACATGCTAAAGAAGAACAATGAGGTTAAGTGGTCACAAGAATCACGAGAAGCTTTTTCCAGGATTAAAAATGCATTCGCTGAAGCCCCTGTGTTAGCCGGGCCAGACTATGCCAAGCATTTTATGATATTTTCCTTTGCATCACCTCACACAGTAGCAGGAGTTCTCTTGCAGAAAAATGAAGATGGGTACGAGCAGCCTATTTCCTTTTTCAGTCAGGTGCTTCGTGATGCTGAGCTGAAATATAACATATTGGAAAAGAAGGCATATGCTCTGGTGAAATCCCTCAAAGCCTTTCGTATGTATGTCCTCCAGTCCCACATCACTGCATTTGTGCCCACAGCAGCCATCAAAGATATCCTTGTCCAGGGATATAGTGAAGGTAAAAGAGGGAAATGGATAGCCAAAATACAGGAGTATGAGTTGGACATCTGCCCTACTAAACTAATCAATGGATAGGGGTTAGTCAAAATCTTGTCTGAGTAAAATTGCCAGGCTCTGGGTATAAACTTGTCCATGGTGGCAAACGAGGCATCTGAAGGGAAAGAAGAACCACAGGGAGTAGAGATAGCTTCCCAGAAGACACATATGAAGTACCTCACCAGCCAATGGTACAAGGAGATAGTGGAATATCTTCTAACACTAAGTTGCCCACCCAGCTATGAAAAATCTAAATACAGAACACTAAGGTTGAAGTCACAGAAGTACATGGTTGGAAACAACCGGCTGTACTGGAGGGACCCCTCAGGCATCATGCTCCTATGCCTGACAGAGGAAGAGGTAGAGGGTATAATGGTTGAGTTTCATTAAGGAATATGTGGGGGCCATTACAGCTAGAGGGCTACTACTCACAAAATCCTGAAGGCTGGTTTCTTCTAGCCCAAACTATTTGGAGATGTGTTTACCTGGGTTAGAGATTGTGAGAAATGCCAAAGGTTTTCTGAGAGACAGAAGCTAGCATCTCTTCCCATGATCCCTGTCCATGTAGATGAACCATTCCAGCAGTGGGGAATTGACTTCATCGAAGAAATACACCCCCAATCCAGCGGTCAGCATAAGTTGATATTAACAGCCACGGATTATTTCACAAAGTGGGTAGAATCTATACCCGCTAGGAACGCAACAGACACTGTGGTGGTGAAATTCATAGAAGAAAACATCATATCCATATTTGGTTTCCCTGCCAAGATTGTGACCGATAATGCACAAGCCTTTAAATATGCAAAGTTTGTCAGCTTCTGTCAACATTACAACATTGCACTAGGTCACTCTACAACCTATTACCCACAGGGAAACGACCTAGCAGAGTCATCAAATAAAACACTAGTGAGGGCACTGAAGAAGGCTATTAATGAAAACCAGAAGAATTGGGATTCGCAGTTAAAATTTGCTCCATGGGCTAACAAGATCACCAGCAAGAGAGCAACCGGGAATTCCCCATACAAATTAGTATACAGAAGGGCAGTAGTTTTCCCTATACAACTAGCATTAACAGTGGCTCGATTCATGCAAGAAAGTCAGGAAGAACCAGATGACGTAACCAGGAGAATCAACCAGCTGGTGGAGCTAGAAGAAATACGGAACCAGGTGAGTTAGAGGCTAGTTGAATGCCAGGAGAAAATGAAAGACCTTTTCGATCAACACGCCAAAGACAGAAAATTACAGATTGGGGATTTAGTGCTCATATGGGACATTCGAAGGGCTGATAACGGTAAACACGGTAAATTCGACCCCCTCTGGTTCGGCCCCTTTAAAATTGTAGAACAAGGTGGCAAAAATCATGGAAAATTTTAGGGGCTAATATTAGCAAGTGGGCTAATTGTCCATGACTTTTCTAAAAAAGATTCGCCAATTTCCATTTTTTTATAAAAGTGATTTGCCAAAATTTTATAATATAAAATTATTTTACCTTAAAAATCGCCAACATTATATAGATAATATATATAATATCATTATAAATTTGAATAATTTTAAAAATACATCAATAAACATTTTATAGTTTACATATTAGGGGCTAGTGAGATTCGCCAATTTTTTAAACTTCAAAATAATTTTCCATTATTAAAATTTTCCCTGGAAAAAATACTTTCAGGTTGGAGAATTTATAGGGAGATCTACTCGACGCCCCTGTAAATGGCCAGTTTCTCAAGCCTTATTTCCAGTTCTGAGGCAGGCCGAGAGAGCCTGATGTATCATATTGTATATTAGTGTTTGTTTTCATCTTTGATTAAATAATGTGCGTGTCGTGATGAATCATGAAGAGGAATGGTGTTCACAGAAGATAAGCAGGTGGTCTGCAAAGTTCTTGACACGCTTAAGGATGAACATGCCGTCCCCAGGTGGAGCCAATGTTGACCATAAATTAACATTAGTCATTCTTCTGAATTAACCTTTGGATAGACATGTATTGAATGATTGGCTGATGGCAGAACATTCAAAAGGCCGATTAAAGGGAAAGGATGATGAGGCTAGTATCGCGCTTGAAAGGAAACATGTGTATGAGAAGGGTCAAAATATAAAGAAAAAGAGTAAAGGTAGTGCAAAAAGTGCGAAGACATGATGCAAAAGATGCAACGACAAAATTATTTAAAAGCTGGCCGCGTCCATGATGTACACGTGAGGGAATTCTCCATGTGGGAATTTCCGCGGGGGTCAAGAAGCACAAGAGGGAAGAGACCCATACCCCCGTAGAATTTTAGTGACGTGGCAGAATGGGATGCGGGCCCTAGAGACTAGTATGTTGTGTATTTAAACCGTCTTGCGAATAATGTGTTTCAAGGATCGTATGGTCTATGCGGCAGAGAGGTAAGGTATGTTTCTAGGCTAATTGGTACTGAGGCCCGTACCAGTATTAAACTCGGCACGCAGTGTTCACCTGCTTCGAGCTGACACCCCAATCCCTATGCGCCGCGTGCTCCACTATCAGTGTCCTTATGACACTTCCCCCCCTGTTTATTGTACCTATCTGCCTTTTTACCTCAGAACGCTCAGTCGTAGATAACAGTTCTCCTGTATTTTACTGTAGTAAAATTCGCAGGTTTTCCAGCTACGATATGAAATAATTGGGAGCTAGTGCCAAGGTCTACCCAGTCGCTATCAACACTCCCATGTCATCTTCCTGAGCAAATTTCCCTGCTACACAGGTATTCTGTCCCTCATATCCCCTCTGCTTTTCTTTCATTTTCAAAATTTTTGTATGTCAGTCATGGGAAGGGGCACACCCAAGAAAAATGAACCAAAGACTCCCCAGGTTCGAGAAACTAGAAACCCTCACGAGTTCGAGCCTTTCATCGACCTGCAAGCCGAAATCCGCGATCCCCAATACCATTTTCCCATCAGCAGCATAAAACCTGACCTTTTCAGGCGACATATCAAGAATAGAGACCGATATCAGGTGGTTGTATCTGGTTTATACCATCATATTACCCCCCCAGTCTACTCTATGGTTGATTTTATTTGCTGGCTCAGAGATGCTTACGACGAGCGTCGAGGCACGTTTACCTCTGCTCAGGGGAATAAGATTTTTTCTCTTTCCCCCGACATTATCAGGAAAGCCCTTTTATTTCCTACCAATGCCACTTATACCAGTTTCAATGAGGTGGCTTTAACCTCCCAGTTCACCAAAATGCCATGGGAGCAGCAAAACGACTTCATTTCTTCTATAGCTAGCAACCAGGCTACATCTCTTCCTGCTGCATAACCTTTCCCGCTGAGTCTGTTCAAAGAGGAAGTGCAGCCCATCCTTTCCCTCATCGCTGGTCTTTTATGGGTAGGCATCGTGTGGGAAATTTCCAGGTTATGTATTTATTTCTTGTGGTTAATGTCTCAAAATGGGGTAGTTCTGGATATCCCTGGCTTCTTTGCCACCAACATTCAGACCCAGTTCCAAGAGCTTTCAGAAACCAGTCACTTCCCCTTTTGTTCGATGGTCTTCTACCTTTTCCTGTATCAGCACACTAATAAGTTTGAGGGTTTGGGTTTAGATAGGGTATATGAGGTGAATTCTCAACCCCGACCAGTTTTTGACTGGAACTTTTCTATACGCCAATTGCCAAAGTGGGAGGGTTATTCCAGGTTCCTAAATGAGTTCATGTCTATCGCCTATACTATCATCCATGATTCACCCTCACCTAGGGTTTTTCCTGAAATGAAGAGTTGGCTACAAGCTAGTAAATCCTAGAGCACTGGGGATTGGTATCTATTTGATAATTACACGGAAATTTGGGTCTATGGAGCCGAGGTTTCCCCTTACCAGCTGCCTGTGTTTCCTGTTCGACGAGTTTATGTGCTGGAGTATATTCGGCAGACCCTCAAGGCTGACCAACTCCACTTTGTCCCTGCAAAGAAGGGTTTCATCTTGAGACTCCATATCACAATCGGCCCATTTGTTGTGAATTCAAGACATGCCCTCCCCATTGTTGAGAATCTATTGCAAGGCATGGACCTAAGACAGGGAAACGCTTGGCCCTATGATCCTTGGGAAATTATCTCAAACAAAAGAAAGAGGAACAAGTCCACTCCTTATGCACATGAATCAAGGCAGTTTATAGAGTGGAGGGCTAACCTTGAAACTTGGCCTTTGATTTCATAGATGGAGACAGATTCATCTGCTACAGGGGAAGGAGAAGTCAATAAAGGCCAAGGCGAAGAAGAAGTGGGTCCTTCAGGAGCAGGTTCTCCCCTTCGCAAAAATCAGAAAACAGCCTCCAGTGAGGCAGAAGTCATAGGGGAAGAAAAACTACTGGAACCATTTGCACCATATGGCCAACTAGACAAGAGTAAAGTTGGGATCAAAGTATTGAGAGACAGTGTCACCTCCTTCGACTTCTCCGAAGTCTCACAGGCCATAGGAGATTATACCTCACCAGTTGCAGTTGAAAGGGCTCAGAGAAATAGAATGATCAGGGATAAGTACAAATCCGAGTTGGGAGGGTTTGTCGAGAAATACCACACCAGGGTCTCGGCTTCCATGAATGCGGACACGGAGCACCTAGTATTGTCTATGGCCGAGGCCATCTTAGGCCCTGATACCGGTACCACTAGTTACAGGGTACTAGAACATGCAATTGATATGGCCAAAGTACTAGCACCCGAAAAATGTAACCTGTTTCAGGTCGTGGGTGATATGCTGAAGGACGAGGTAATGCGGGTCACCATTGCACTGAGAAAATTGGAGAAAAAGCATGAACAGGTGAGGGCAACCCTCAAGAATGAACATGCAAACTCTCACGCCTAGGAAAATCAAATACGCGGCCTCCGGGAGTCAATCAAAGGAAAAGAGAGTGGAGAGTCAAACCCGTAGCGTTATTTGATAGACCAATTGCAGAAGGAGGTCGCGTCATTGAAAAGTAAGGTCAGAATACAGGCCTCCCACCATGTTTAGACAGCCGAATTGGTGCAAGCAGAAAAAGAAAAAGCATAATTGGCTGACACACTGGCAAAGGAGAAGGGGGGAAAAGAAAAAATGGCTTAAACAATCACCACTCTTCAGAGTAGGTTGACAGAGCGGCAGAACACCTGGGACACGTACAGCTATGCGCCTGCTACAACCCCACCAGAGACAAGTTCACTGTTAGAGCAGCTAAACGCAGCTAAAGATGCAAATTATATATTAGAAAAGCAATCATCCACTGCGAGGCAGAGGATCATTGATTTGGAAAACTCCCTAGCTGAGAATACCAAGAAAATAGAGACATTGCAGAAAGAGATCGAGCAGGAAAAGAAGACAAGGGCCGACCAGTAGAAAACTATCACTGACCTCAACAGCCGCCTGAAGGGAAACATCAACCTCAGTGAGGCGAGAAGTATAGTCTGGTCAAAAGTAATCTCGGCGGTGACAGAACAGTGGGGTTTCCTAGAAATGATGGGGGAAACCAAATCTGTGGTACTCTATCTCAACAGAAAATTGCAGGAGGCAGACCTCAACTTGTCCGGCAGAACCCAGCATGCCAGAAGCTACATTTCTTTCTTGAAAGAGTTGGAGTCTGATGAGGTGGAAAAGCATGGCATACCAAGTCAGTTCATAGAGGCCTTTGAATGTTAGAAAATCATCGACAAAGAGGCAGCCCGAGTTATAGCTTCGAGAGCCCTACAATAGGTGGTAGCAAGCATGGATTGGTTCGATGCAGTGTGGGATGAGATTACAACAGCTGGACTTCCATCTTGCTAGGACCCAACCACTCCTTCCATGCTATGGCCGTTAACAGAATATAATACATGCCTCCAGAAAGAAAGAGACCGAATGGACATCCTGTCAAATAAAACTGCTTGGTTAAAGGCTGAGACGATTGTTTCATCCCTCTACCAAGAGTTCGTCCTCCTTCATATTATAATGCGCAAGCTCCGCACCGAAGTAAGTTTCAACGTCCTCACCGAGGCCTATATCAAGGTGGAAGGATTCGCAGCGATGCTCGAACCTTCAGCGGACAGCCAGCAAAGATGAACTCAGTTCACCAGCCGGATCGCCAGCTCGTCCGCAAATGTTTCGCCACCTATGTCAGCAACAACCTCGACCCCTTCTCGTACATGAAACACTGTTAATTCATGATTTGGCCCAAGCAGCCTTTTTACTTTTACTTTAGTTAGTTATTTTTAAGTTTGAGGTGGAATTTATATTTCACCTCAATCTTTTACTTTCTACCCAGACGTTGGTTTAAAATTTCGTTTCAAAATGACCTAGTGCCTAACCGCAAATGATGAGAGGTCTGCATTCCTCATCATAAGTTTTGATCATTTTGATAAGGACCTTTAACAAATTTTTGGCATGCGAAGAAGATATTTTCCAGAAAATATCTTCTCGCTCATGTATGGATGGGTCTATATAAGAAAAATCAGAAGAGAAAAAGGTGTTCCAAATTTTCTGAAGAATTGAATGTATAAGAATTTCTTGTATGCATTTTTGTGAAAGCTTTAATACAAATTTGAAGAGCCCATTGGGTTTCAATTAGAAGGATTTTCATCTTTAATGAGGATTCTGGTCTTGGTGCTTTACAGTGTGTAATTCTCTCCTATGCGTTGTAGCTTAGCCGTTCATTTCATTTTTACCCATTTATCTTGTATCACATTCTGGAATGCGAGTAGCCTACTGGTTTTGATATAAATTTATCTTTGTTGATACTTATGTCATAAGCTCTTTGGAACTTTAAATATGGCTCAGGTGTGATATGCTGTTTCGTTTTCAATTCACCCGTATTTCTACTTTATTAGCTGCTATGAGATGTTATTTACAAATGTTGTTATCATGTGTGGATTCTTAATTGCATAAGCCCACCACATGCTGGTATATGTTTCTGGATATTGTCTCAATAACAGTTAGTATCCTCTTTATTCTACATATACAGTAGACACTTTATGATCATTCATCTCTGTGAAGTATTTAGAATCCAGCCCTCTTTGTAGTGAGCTGCCTTTAAATTGTCTGGTACATTCGTGTTAGAGTTTCGCATCTTGCCTCTGTAGTATTATTCTCTCAGTATTAAGGCTCTGAAATTTTTGGTCCCACTCAAGTCAATTTTCCTGTTTATAAGAAATAGCATGAGAGCTTTGTTCTGCTAGTTATCCCTGCTATATCATATTTCTCCTTGCTATATAAGATGTCCTAGGCACTGGTCTTTCACAACTCAAGGCTATCTCTAGGATCGACAACAGTTTCCATGACTTAGCCCATATTATCCTTGCCTATTTAGATGACCTTACTGCGTGTTCTAAACATCGGGCGCAACACCTTCATGACCTGCGTACCATTTTTCTCCGATGCCACAAGTATAATATTCGCCTTAACCCATTGAAATGTTTCTTCTGTGTTCCCGCCGGTCATCTCCTCAACTTCATCGTGTCTAAAGACGGGATAACTCTTGACCCTTTGAAGGTTCAAGACATTCTTGAACTTCCTATGCCTCGTACCTTACGCCAGCTACAAATTCTCCAAGGCAAAGCTAATTTTCTTCACCGATTCGTTCTTGACTACGCCACTACCACACATGGCTTCCTTAGACTTCTTCAATCTCACACCCCTTTTGTCTGGGATACATATGCTCACGAGTCTTTTGATAACCACAAGCATGCTCTCACATCTGCTCCCTTGATCCGTCCCCATGACTTTGACCGAGATTTCATCCTATACATCTCCACTTCCACCTATTCGGTTGCTGGTGTCCTCATCCAGGAGGATGATAACGGTATCGAACATGTGATCTATTATGTAAGTAAGAACCTTGCTAGCCCACCTGTGTTCTACTCGCATGAAAAAAAATTAGCACTAGTTGTCATGTTCTTGGTCCAGAAACTGTGTCATTATATCCTCATGCATTCCACCAAGGTTGTGACTGATTCCAACCCCATGGATTTCCTATTGATTCGCTGCATCCTCAATGGGGAGTACACCCATTGGGTCGTTATCCTCCAAGAATTTGACCTTGAATTTGTCACCCCTAAAAGTAAGAAAGGTTTAGTCCTCACTGAACTCATTTCTGATTTGCCTACCAGGACGCAAGATACTCCAATTAATGATGCTCTTCCCGATGAACATTTTTTTTCCATCACCACAAATGATCCTTGGTATGGTGACATCCTTACTTACTTGCGAACCCAAAAGTTCACCCTTCATCTTGATCGTGATGCTCAATGACGTATCCGACACCAAGCCTCTCGCTACCTTCTAATCGGCGATGACCTTTATCGTCATGGAGTAGATGTTGTCCTTCGTTGTTGCCTCACACACGCTGAAGCCGAGCAAGTCCTCAATGACTGTCATAGCTGTGCTTGTGGTGGCCACCTCTCCGGCCTTGCCACCACCCAAAAAATCATGCGTGCTGGGTATTTTTGGCCTTCTCTCTTCAGTGATTGCATTGAAGCAGTCAAACACTGTTCCAATTGCCAACATTTCGCCCCCAAGGCACGAGCTCCTCCCACTTGTCTCCATCCTGTCGTCACAGCCGATCCTTTTTGTAAATGGACCATCGACTTTATGGAATATCGACCCCCATATGCTGGTAACCACAAATATATCATCATGGCGATTGACTATTTCACTAAATGGGCCAAAGCTATGCCAACGTTCAACAATACGACAGCCACTGCAACGCTCTTTTTCTTTAACCATGTCATTGCTAGATTCGGTGTTCCAAAACAGTTAGTCTTGGATCATGGCCGCCATTTCGAAGATCAGATTTGGCATGAGCTATCCTCCCTATTGGGTTTTGAGCACCAATATTCATCTTCCTATTACCCCTAAGGTAATGGCCAAGTTGAAGCGGTCAAAAAAATTCTTAATACCATGCTTCAACGAACGGTGAACAAGCACAAAACTAATGGGCATCTCATGCTCTTACCTACTTTGTGGGCTTATTGTACTTCTGTTAAAACCGCCACCAGTTTCACTCCTTTCCACCTTGTCTTTGGCGAGGAGGCAGTCTTACCAATCGAGTGTGAAATCCCTTCCCTTCACTTGGCCATCGAACTTCTCCCTGATACCCAACCTTTAGAACAACGAGCTATCATGCTCGAGTGCGCCTCTGAAGACCGTCATGTTGCCTTACAAACTCTTGAAGTGACCAAAAAGTGCACCAAAGCTCAGTATGACCGAAAAGTCCATCCTCGTACCTTTCATGAAGGTGACCTTGTTCTAGTATATGACCAGGCCCACGATACCCTCGGTCCTGGGAAGTTCGACTCATTATGGCTAGGTCCTTACATTATTAGTAAAGACCTTGGTAAGGGGGCATATCTTTTAGAGGACTTTGAAGGCCACATCCTTCCTAATCCTCGCAATGCACTCTATCTTAAGAGATATTACCCTTAGCATTTTCCATTCGAAATGCGTGCTTTATTTTCTTATAGATAGCCAGCACCTGTTTGTTTTTCATTTCGTTACTTCACCAGGACACCTGTTGTCCACGAAGCCTTACTTCATCTCCCCTCAAAATCAGATTTTCTCACTTAAAACACATGTCATTGGGGGCACCAACTTGCCTCCATACTCATTCCTGTTTGTGTCAATTTCCGTCATGAGATACCATTTTGTACTCATGTTTTTTATGATCCCCTTTGGATCATCCCCCATTTCATTATCATCATTAATGTCTATCTGTTCGTCGCTCTACTATTTTATCTCGTGCCTTAGTTGGGGTTCCCTTCTTGCCTCACCTATGGTAGACCTACTTCTATCGATATCAGCTCATTTACTCGAGAAGGCAGTTCTAGGAGGCTGTGTACCTTGGTTCGAGCTCTTTTTCGCATGATCGTGATCTATACACTCGATAGTCCAGTGATGCAGCAGCAGCTATTGGTGATTCCTGGGCATATGTGAGATGTATCAACCCTCATGAGGGGGTGGCCCTGCAGGTAGCCCCCCACATGCCCGAATGACTTCTTCATTTCCACCCTTGCTACAACTCCTCTCATTTGATGATATCGGCCTCAACCGCTTGCAACGCCTCTTCGATTTGCATGTATCACTCAGGTTTTTCCAACCCTTCCCCGTGTGTAGGGGGAATTTGGGTGTATTTGTATCTCATGTACTAAATATTCTTGTATAAGTCCTAAAGGTTATTCCAGGCATCACATGTATATGAGATTCATCATTTTATTTATTTGGCTCATGTTTAGGCCAGCACATGCTTCCTTATTGCGTTCCGTGGTTTTCCGGGCACCTTATTCTTTATACTCTTGTCTCGGCGGGCATAGGTATGCCTCCCCCACCGCCTTTAACACTAGTACCACCTCATCAACTAGAGACTTGTTGCACCTGTAAGTCTCGTCTCCTGCGGGTCTATTCCTTTAGCAAATTAGACTACCTTACATTTCTCTCTCTCACTCCCCTCTTGATGCCTAGTGATTGAGTTCTTACAACGTACTTCGGTCATACGATTTGCTCCTAACACTTGTACGTTGGGGGGCAATCTGTTACACCATTTTTTTGGTCATCTAACCCATTATCATTAGATGAACTCAAGTACACCATGTAAGACCAATTTTACCCTAAGTAAGTGCTTTCACCATGTAAAATAACATTGGTCCATATTTCCTGGTCATATTTAACCCAAAACAAGGAAATCAATTAAATAAATCCTTATTTATTTGATTACTTCCTAGGAATAAGTTATTTAATCCTTAATTAAATAATATTCCTAGTTAAATTTGACTAAATCATTTATAAATAATTAAATAAATCATTATTTATTTAATTATATTTCCACCATTTCCTTAAAATAATAAATAAATCATTTATTTATTTATTATTGACCCAAGTCAAAAATCCTTTTCCCTCCAACAAATATAATAAAATATCCCTAAAGGGTGGTTCTAGAATTTGATTAATAGTATTTTATTCATGCAACAAGTTCTAGATAACCCTAATATTTTGTTATAAATAGGAGGGTTTTCCCCATTCATTAGTCACCTTCATTGCATTAGATCACATTGGATCTACTCTTAGTCACCATTTTCCATTTTTGCCTTGTGAGCTCCCATTGAGTTCTATGTTTGTCTGGGTTTTCTACCACAATAAGAGAGAGGAATTTTAGATCTGAAACGCTGACGACTTTCAAGAACCCATCCCATTGAGGAGAACCGGAAAACACCTTTCTTGTTTTCCTCTCAGGTGCCCCATTCTTTAATATAATATAAAACATTCTTTTAAAAACATTGTTCTTGTCTTGTCTATTGGATGCATGGATCCATATTGTATTTTATCTGCTTAATGTCTTTCATGCTTAGATATGAATTCGTGCAACATTATTTGGATCATCTAATTGCAGATTTAAAGATGTTTGGCAGCCATAATCGATGTTAGGGCTATTTGTTATGCGTAGCTAAAGTGATCTTTTACGACGAAAGAATCATACTAACAGCTAGGGTATGTCAATATGTGTCAAGGAAACAAAAGGAAGAACCAATAAGAGGGTTAATAGTAAGGACTTTATCTTTTTGAGAAGGGGCATGCTAGGCACACTAATAATAGGTCCCAATACATGCCAAGTGGCATTGTGTGCCAAGTGCTAATGTATGTCAACGCATTCAACCAAGGTGTTCCAGGGCATGCTGGGGACTACATGCAGCATGCCAACACATGTTAGGAGAGTTCCATTTTGTGCTAGCACATGCCATCCTATGCTTGGGCGTCAGTGTCATCACAATATGTTCTAGGTACAAAGATGTTCCAAGACATGCAGGGTGCTAAGAAATGTTAGTGTGTGCCAAAGCATCAATTTAAGGTGTGCCCAAATTGTTGAGTGTTAGGTCTTTCTCATTAATAGAATTGTCAGAGCTTGATTATGTATTAAATATTATATTTCATACACACAATAATGGAACTTTATCTAAAGGGAATTTGCTAGAGAATAAACTTAATAGATATAAATCATGTGTTGACTCATAGGAAATCTCTATTCAACTAGTCATTACTCGAGGGAAATGATACACACTAATTACTTCTTAAAAAATTAATTGACTCTAACCAATATGGCCTTGGACATATTACAAAAAATGCTCCACAATAATGGTCTCAAATCGTTATCTTTTGACAAAAAATATATTAATAGGCACATAGCATCATCAAAAACTCATTGGAATGATCAATGATGACGGACATTTTTTGACCATCACCGAAAGTAACAAAAAGAGAATTGGTGAGGGTCATTAAAATTTCGTCACTGCAAGTGTCACCAAAGAGAGAATTAGTGATGGGCCTTTAACGACCCTCACCAAAAATGCCACTGAAAATGGATTTGGTGACGGACCATAAAGTACCATCACTATATAACTTACAGTGATGGTTTTTTTAAGGACTGTCACCATATGTGACATTGGTGACGGACCTTAAAGGTCCGTCACAAGCATGACCCTCACCAATGTGATTTTTTCTTGTAGTGTGGTCAATCATAAGAAAAAAGGATATTTCGAAGTCCATATAAAGGAGCAACCATCCACCTGAATGCATGGGTACCAATCGTTGCAACTGCTGGTCTCATAGCATGTCCTTCAAATACATGGTTTTGTCAACCATTATCACTGTATACATGTACCTGTATCAAAAAATGTGTCTGTGACTCTAATCCACCTCAAACGGGCAAATCCCATGTGCAGAACCAACAATAATGTCTATGACTCAAATCCACCACAAACGAGTGAATCCCATGTGCAGAACTTCCAAGAGAGACAGAGATGAGCGCCTTTCTAAGCCAAATATTCGCGTCCAAATAACAATGCCTAACAGTCGCGCTGATTGCGCCTTTCAATGCGACTGTTAGATAGAAAAACGTGATGACCCTCCTGTGCTCGGAAAAACAATATCTGAGACCCGTGAGTGAGGTTTTTACTGCAGTCCACCTACTCCTATGAGAACTCAAGCTCCTTTATACACTCGGGGCACCTGTAGCCACTAAGGCTCTGTATGTGGTTTCTGGTTCACCACAAACCATCACTTTAAAGTGACAAAAGATGGTTTCCGGCTGACCATAAACCATTAGAAGGTGCTTCTGAGATTACCACGAACTTTACACATGCCTTTACAAGGCTTACATTCCATACTCCATCTATTGGAGTCTCCAAGTACATACAATGACCACTTACAAAATATTCCTAGACTTGCTAGGGAGTCTATCTCACAAACCCACACTAAATCAAACAAACATTTACTTTGTTATCCATCATAATAATTTTTGCTGCTTCATTACCTCCTTTTTCATTGCTAACATCTTGGGCATCCTTGTCTTTGTCAAATAAATTCATAGAACTCCATGCTTAACCTGTCATTTGTTAGAGTCTCGAATTCTAAAAAAATAACTTTACCTACATTGAGTTAGATAGGCTCAATAAGGCTCAATACCTTTAAACATGATTCCAAGAAGCTAAATAAAAAACATACACTCTTCAGATTATTTCTCTATTTCTGCCGAAAGATGATTATTTTCCAAACATACCAGCAACCATTTTTCACCAACGATACCTGTGAAGGGTCCACTGATAAAGAAATGGATTGACGACATTTCAACTGGTCTCAACGCAGTGCATTCTGGCACAAATGATCTAGACATAGGCACTCATAGCCACACGAAGAGACACAATTTTCCCTTAAAAAAATAATAATCTAGGCCTCCACAGTCTGATCCTCTGCCGTCCACAAATTCACTATCAACATGCATAAAATTCAACAATTTTATGCACAAAAGTTCTCGTTTCAGTATCCAATTCCCTGTTCACAATATCAAGGTTGTTCTAAGAATTCCTCCTCATGCTAGCTGACAGGTTGTAACAACTAAGACCCATTGTCGAGCTAATATCCTCACAGTTGAACATGTAGATCTGCCTCCACAATATGTTTCCATCACACTGGGCACACACAAACTCGATCATCCTCCAATCTCTGATGCTCCCATCTTCAGTGTCATGTCATCAATATATCTGGTAGAAAATAATTTTCCTACAAATTTGTGTATTTTTGGAATGACCAGTTCCAACGCACACTAATAATGTGACAATAGTTGGTTAGACAAATGTCACTTAAATTAGAACTATATTTACATCGTCATGAAAATTTTAAACATTTAATAAAATAAGAATGCAAAGTACTTCCACTATTCAATGACTCCAATGAAAACTACTTCCACTATTCAACGACTCCAAAGTGGACAGATCATTGATATCATCCTCATACTCTAGTATCCCATGCACAAGTTGCGTTACCACGCAAAGGTCACAAGAATACTTGGGAACGAGCCGAGTATTGAACATGAAAGCCCAATCTTAGTTTCCCTTGCTACTGCTTGTAATGACCATTCATCGTGATGGCGGAAGCTCCGTATATCAATCCTCATATCAATATTGTTGTTATCACCAGGATAAGTTATGTCGCAGCACGACCTTCTCCATCTTCACGTGCATCCACAGGAAATACACGGATATCCCTCAGATCCTTACATGTTGTAGCTGCTGTCTCCAAACCTTTGTCTCCTACCGAATCCAGAACCCAGAGTAGCTAAAATTTACAACAGTGACAGATTATTCCTTCCAACTCTCTGTTGCCAATAACAACATAGCTGAATTTCACCTTTCGATGGTCAAGCCTTTGTAATCCCAGAAACCCATGAGGCGCCACCATCAAATGAGCTGACATGATTCTTCTCCTGCTAAACGAGCACCGCGTACTGTTACAGTGCAGCAAAGTTCAAGAACCTTTTTTTGAGCACTCAATGAAGAGCATGGAATCCCCAAGGCATCCTTTAATATTCTTCCGACAACTTTGAAATTAGCAGAGGTATCACTATAGATGGCTGAGCTTTTAGGCATGGAGTCAAGCCATCTGGTACAGTCTGACTCAGATGACATACTGGTCCCTTTCGTCTCGTCCCTTTTGTCATCCGTGAAGGTCGATGGAAGCAGAGGACCAACAGACCAAAATGGCTTTGTCAACTACAATTCTGCAATTGTTCGACTCTCAAATTATTCCACTGTATTAGAGACAACCCAATCGACTCCATGAGCAGATTGGAATGTTGTGTATATTATTTTGTGCATGACAGTTGACACATCCAACTCCACGCATCGAAAGAAAATGGCAGCGTTCAGCTTCACGCTGGCTCAACCTAGCAAGTGGCAACGCTCCTTTTCTCTGGCAGCATTGCAAGAATGGTAGCACTCCGGCATTTAGGCAACAACAGCTCGGCAGTGTTCCTCAGATTCAGTTAGGCAGTGCTCTCCGGAAATTAAAAAACAGATGCTGCATTATGAAAAACTCAATCTACAATTTCACAATCCATAGCTTGCATCTTTGTTCTACATCTATTAAACTCACCGCACATTGGGATTTTCATTCTATACATCAAAAACAGCTCCTCAACTGCTTCAGTTTAAGAGCTACAAGGTTCTATGCGACGGAGGTTTTGGAAAGGACTTCGATGTTTCGCTCCGCTGCGACGTCATTGCGGCACTGGAAAAGATCATGGAAGGCGACAACGATCTTTCCGTCCGCGCTCCGCCTGGCACTGTCTATAGCTGAACCAAAATTTTCAACCAAAATCAACCATGGATAACCTTATTGAACCATAATGGTAAAAAATTGTCAACTATGATCAACCATGGCCAACCATGGCCAACCATTATCAACCATTGTGAATGATGGTCAAACCTAGTTGGTTAGGCTCGACCATCGTCAACCATTGTGGTCATAAATGGTCACCCATATTTGTCAACCATTATGGTCATAATATTGGATTTATAAGTGTTATTATATTAGGGTTTTTAATTGTAAGGTTTAATATTAGAGTTTATATATTAGGTTTATAATATTGCATGTAAAATTAGGGTTTATAATATTGGGTTTAGTATTAGATTTATAATATTAGGGTTTAAAATATTAGGTTTAATATTAGGGTCTATAATATTGGCTATATATATATGTATATAGTTTTAATGGTCAATCATGGTCAACCAATATCAACATGGTTAGAATGGTTAAAATGATCAACTATGGTCAACCATGGATAATCATGTTGAACCATAATGGTCAATTATTTAGAAACCATTGTGAACCATGGTTAACCTATTTAAACCTAGTTGAATATGCCCAACCATGGTCAACCATTATAGTCATAAAAGGTCAACTATATTGGTCTAGAATTATGTTCATAATATTGGATTTATAATATATAATTTACTATTAGAGTTTATAACATTGGGTTCAATATTAGGGTTTATAATATTGGGTTTATAACATTAAGTTTAATATTGAGTTTATAATATTGAGTACATATATATATTGGTTTAACGGTCTACCAAGGTCAAGTATGGTTGACCATGGTTAATCATGGTCAACCATGGAAAACCATGTTGAACCATAATGGTCAATGATGGTCAAACATAACAGTCAACCATTATGGTGAACAATGGTCAACCATTATCAACTATTGTGAACCAGAGTCAACCAAGGTCAAAGTTGGTTGAATATGGTCAACCATCGTCAACCGTTATGGTCATAAATTGTCAACCATATAGTCTTAATATTGGGTTTATAATATTAAGGTTTATAATATTAGGGTTTTTAATATTCAATTTAATATTAAGGTTTATAATATTGGGTTTAATATAAGGGTTTATATATATATATATATATATATATATATATATATATATATATATATATATATCTGCTAAGGTTAACCATGGTCAACCATAATCAACCATGATTAAATAGTATCAACATGGTTACAATGGTTATAATGATCAACTATGGTCAATCATTATTGTTAAGTATTATCAACTTTAGTCATCCATGATCAATCGTTATTAGTCATTATGAACCATGCTCAACTGTTATGGACATAATATTGAGTTTATAATATTAGGGTTAATGATATAGGTTTTATTATTAGGATTTATAATCAAAGGTTATAGGTTCAAAACAAGATGGGGGTAGAGTATGCATGCTTTGGTATACTTAGCAATCCAATCATTGCGTGAATTTGGGTTAGGTTTTGTTAATAAACCAAGATGTGATCCCTTCAATATACATATATTAATATTAATTATTTATTAATATTAATATATATTTTAGTTTATAACTATAATAATTATAGTATATAATTATATTTTATTTTAGTTTAATATAATTAATTAATATTATATATATATATCTATATTAATATATTAATAAATATACATTAATCATTTACCATAAGATAATCTAATCGTGAGAGGTGAGAGGTGAATAACTATAATTAATAATAACTTTATGCTATTATTAATAATAATCTGATACTATTATTATATTATAGGTTACTTATGTTATAATTTGAAATATAATTATTAATATTTTAATATAATATTATGTAATAACATAATATTATATAAATAAATAATATAGTATTTATATAATGGATATATGATTATTATTATATAATTATTTATAATCACACAATAGTTAATCATACTAGTAAATATGGTTTGATCATGTGTAAAGATGCTTTTAAAGTTAAACAATTACTATACATTTAATAATTATTAATATGATTGATATATATAGATATATATTAACCAGTTTTACATTTAATAATTATTAATATGATTGATATATATAAATATATATTAACCAGTTTTACTAATATAATTATTAGTATAAATATATGTTTAAATACTTTAATTAGATATTTGAAATTATTTCTGGTTTTTCCTATTATATGAATGGAGTGTTGAAGCTAATGGCTAACGGCAATTAACATAATTGTTAAGTCTGCAACTAAAAAAGACCTATTTTTTGGTTCGTAATAAGAGGAAAAAGGGACTATGAAGGAGCTTTGAATAATGTATTTTAAGTGATTTTTGCCCCGAACTGGGGTCCCAAGAGAGCTAGTTCGAAAAACTATGGATTACGGTACGTGGGACAACAGTGGTGAGGTGAATTTATTTTATATTTTCCGTAATGTATTATTTTATATATTTAAATTTCGCTTACTATTTTTGGCTACTAGGGTTTTGTTTCTCGTGGGGCTATGGTAATGTTTTGCTAGAAAACAGACTCTCAATTTTATCACCGGCTTTTATTGAACGGTTCTCTTTATGGAATTCTATATGAATAACTGCATAGGGTTTTGATATTTGTGAAATAGCAATTAGAGTTTATTTTGATAGAGTTAAATGTTGCGTAATTCTTTTTGCAGAAGTACATGTGAAAATTATGTAGATTTTTTATTTTATTTTTTTTAATAGTGGAGATTAGAGTTTATTTTGATTGAGTTAAATGTGCTATAATATTTAACACATAATTATGATTTTTTTAGTTTTTAATTTTGTCTGTGGTTATTAAATATGATATATATTAACATAAATATAAAACATGTGGGACATACTTTAACAAAAAAATACTTTTCAATGATGTATGAGTTTCTCTTCACATTTTTCAATGTAATTATGTTACCAAACTTGTAGCAATGAAATCTTTTTATTTGGAAAAAATAAAATTAATAGGAATTTTATGCATTTAAATAAGCTATGTGATAAGAGAATAGCATAGGAAAAACAATGGGTTGTCAAAACTTAGAGTTCAAAAATCATTGGTAATTCGACATACTCAAAATGTTTAGATACATAACATAAAAGTGCATTACAACACCTCTTTCATAGTAAGGTTGGAGAGCACACCTACTTAGATTCACCTTAATTCTAGATGTACCAAGGGCCTAGAGGGATGAAATCTCTTTTCACTATAAAACATGTTTGCATCACAATAGATTTGATCATTCTTGAAGTTTGGTAGATCCAAACTTAAATTAGATCTAATATTTTCACTCTAAAATAGGTTTGCATCTCAATAGATTTGATCATTCTTGAAGTTTGGTGGATCCAAAGTTAAAATAGATGTAGGCTATTTTAATTTCCCTCTTTAAATAAGCTATATTCCACGTGAATACCATGAGCCAATATCATAAGTCACTTTTAATTTTATAAGATTATTTTTATTTTTATTTTTCCCTATTTAAAAGATTTACATTACATTATATTAATCTTTTTATTTAATTTGAATTTATTTATTTTTATGTAATTTGACTCAATTAATGTTAAACATTACATTACAACATTTTTAATTCTAATATATTGAGCTTGAATGCTTCTATTACCTCAATTATCTAATTATAATATAAGAACATCTCAATATTTTAAAATATAGAGATATTTTCGCACACTATTATCCTCTCCCTCATAATAAACTAGTCAAATAAAGTAATTGAAAATGATCATTAACTCCTTTTGATTATAAATCTATTATATTATATTGTAAGAAAAATAAATTCCCTTAAAAATAAATTGAAATCATCTCAATACATTTCATCATTCTAAAAAATAATTGTAATTATCTAAATATTAAATAAAAAGAATGACTCAAAGATAACTTCACTCCCGTTCGTACCATAACTAAAAAATTTATAAGTTTTTTAAATATCTAAGATTTTATAATTTATTATTTTTTATTGAATAAATAATTAAAATTTTAATTATTATTAATTATTAAAGTATTTCACGGTTTTATTATATTTTTTTATGTTAGATCTAAGGATTTTGTGATTTATAATTTAGATAAATGTCTTTAAGAAAAAAGATCAATCTAACAGATTGAAAACTAGCTGTTAAAAACTATTCCTTGAAAACTAGCACTTAATTACAAGGTTAGTTTAGAAAATTCAATTTTAGTTTATTATTTATCGATATTATAATAGTTTATTTAAAAGAAATTTTATTAGTTTATTAAGTAATTAATTTTATTTTAATATAACTTATTTTAAACCAAGAAAAAGTACAAAGAGAATATAAAGGAAAAATCTAATATAATAAAAAGAAGGTTGTATAATATTATAATATATAAATTATTATTAAAACAATGTTTTTAATTTAAAATTTTCATTTTAATAAAATTTATAACGAAGTCTTATTTATAATATATAAAGAAATAAATAAATAAAGAAACCCAAATACAAAAGGGCGAAATCATTTAGAGAGAGTTCGAGTCCAATTCCTACTCAATTTCCACCCATCATCAAATCTTAATCATGTGATAAATCTGAAAGACATTTATTTAAAATATATTTTTTAAGTTAAATAAAATAATAATATTTAAATTTAAATTTTTCAATTTTATTTTATAGTTTTTAGAATTTACAATTCAAACAAATTTCTTTTTTTATAAATAATAAAATTTTATACATTAATTTAATATTTAATTTAATTATAAACTTTAAATTAAATTATTGTTATCATAAATTTATAAATTTCAAATCAATCTATCTATATATATATATATATATAACCATTTTCAGATTATTTTAAAAATATAAATATAAGCTTTTAAACTATAGAATTTGAATGTTTAGAATTTTTCAAGTATTAAATCCATTTACATATTCAAAAATGTATTTTAAACAATAAAAAATCAAAATTTCTTTGTAAATTAAACTATGCTTATATATATATAACAATTTTCCTTACATCATTTTCTCTATAAATTAGACTATACTTATATATAAAATAATAAAAAACTTTTTTTTTACCATATTTCCTTACAAATAACAACCAATATTACTCACTCTATCAAAACTAAAATCAATTTATAATTTCATAAATAAAATCAATTTATAATTTAAATATTAAATATATTCTCAGAATTTTCAGAATTGAGAATCACAGAAACTTTCCAGCCTTTCTTTTCTCCCATACATAAGCCAAGATGTGCTTAAAACATGATCTCACAGAGTGATTTTGCCGTAGAGCAAACCAGAGTCGCAAACATCACAGTCATATGAAATATCCGAAAAACTAGCAAATAGCATCAAGTTCTACCTAGAGTGACTTTATACCCCCATTTTCCGAAACCCCAGGTTTATCCTCTAGAAAAAGTCAGCTTACAGACCAGCCAAATTCAATGGCAGACCCTACACAATCTGAAATTCTACACGCGGAAATTTCCTGATAGTGTGGTTATCTTGTCAAAATTCAAATCTCGATTTATTTGTAATGTAGTTGATTTATTTTTAATTTTTTTTAATTTTGTGAAATTTTTGTTTTTGTTATTTAAACTGCCGTTTTTATTGTATATATGGATTTAATATTTTGAAAAATGCTAAAATTTATTTAATTTATAATTTCAATAAATTCATACAAAATTCTAGGGAAATTAAATGAAAAAATTAAAATTCCGTCTTTATATCCAAACAATCGATTTGTGCCCACCATACATCTAATTCCACCGCCGTTATAGTGAGCTGCGGGCTTCATCTCATACTGATTAGAATCCTTGACACAAGAGCATGCACGTTCGAAGATGATGAAGATAAAACTTCAATCTACAAACTCAATTAATTATTCAAAGAGATTACACACATTTATACATGAGATAGTCTCAAGATAGGAAATCTATCTTGGACGCACAATAATGTGGTTGAGAGATTCTCTCAACCACACACTAAACTAGGAATAAATATAGTTCTAGCTACTTCTTATAATGTAGGAACAGACTTCTTATATGGAGAGTTACAACCACAGACAAGTAGGAATTACGTATTCTAACTCCCTCCCTTAATGACTACTTGTCGTGATATCAATTCACAAAGTCTAGTTGTGGTCAATCTTAAGACAAAAGGATATGTCGACGTCCATATAAAGGAGCAACCATCCACTGGAATGCATGGGTACTAATCGCTGCAACTGCTAGTCTCGTAGGATGTCCTTCAGATAAATGGTTTTGTCAACCATTATCACTGTATACATGTACCTATATCAAAAAATGTGTTTGTGACTCAAATTCACTACAAACGGGCGAATCCCATGTGCAGAACCAACAATAATGTCTGCGACTCAGATCCACCACAAACGAGTGAATCCCATGTGCATAATGGCCAAAAGAGAGAGATATCAACACCTTTCTAATCCAAATATTCACGTCCAAATAACAACCCCTAACAGTTATGTTGATTGCACCTTTCAACACGACTGTCAAATAGAAAAACGCGCCGACCCTTCTATGCTCAGAAACAACAATATCTGAGAGCTATGAGTGAGGTGTTTACTACAGTCCACCTACTCCTTTGAGCACTCAAGCTCCTATGTGCACTTGGGGCACCTGTAGCCACTAAGGGTCTGTAGCCACTAAGGCTCTGTATTTGGTTTCCGGTTCACCACAAACCATCACTTTAAAGTGACAAAAGATAGTTTGCGACTGAATATAAACCATTACAAGGTGGTTTTGAGATTACCACGAACCTTACACATGCCTTTACAAGGCTTACATTCCATACTCCATCTCTTGGAGTCTCTAAGTACATACAATGACCACTTACAAAATCTTCCTAGACTTGCTTATCACATGCTAGGGAGTCTATCCCACAAACCCACACTAACTCAAACAATTATTTACTTTGTTATCCATCATAATAATTGTTGCTGCTTCATTATCTCCTTTTTCGTTGCTCACATCTTGGGCATCCTTGTATTTGTGAAATAAATTATTAGAACTCCATGCTTAACCTGTCATTTGTTAGAGTCTTGAACTCTAACAAAATAACTTTACCTACATTGAGTTAGCTAGGCTCAATAAGGCTCAATACCTTTAAACATGATTCCAAGAAGCTAAATAAAAAACATACACTTTTCAGATTAATTTCTTTATTTTTGTCGAAAGATGATTATTTTCCAAACATACCAGCAACCATTTTTCACCAACGATACATGTGAGGGGTCCACTGATAAAGAAACGGATTGAAAACATTTCAACTGGTCTCAATGCAGTGCATTCTAGCACAGATGATCCAGAGATAGGCACTCACAGCCACACGAAGAGACACAATTTTCCCTTCAAAAAATAATAATCCAGGACTCCATAGTCTGATCCTCTGTCATCCACAAATTCACTATCAACATCCATAAAATTCAACAATTTTATACACAAAAATTTTTGTTTCAGTATCCAATTCCCTATTCACAATATCAAAGTTGTTCCAAGCATTCCTCCTCATGCTCGCTGACAGCCTGTAACAATTAAGACCCATTATCGAGCTAATCTCCTCATAGTTGAACATGCAGATCTGCCTCCACAATCTGTTTCCATCACACTGGGCACACACAAACTCAATCATCCTCCAATCTCTGATGCTCCCATCTTCAGTGTCATGTCATCAATATATCTGGTAGAAAATAATTTTCCTACAAATTTGTGTATTGTTGGAATGAACAGTTCCAACGCACACTAATAATGTGAAAATAGTTGGTTAGACCAATGTCACTTAAATTAGAACCAGATTTACATTATCATGAAAATTTTAAACATTTAATAAAATAAGAATGCAAATTACTTCTAGTATTCAATGACTCCAATGAAAAGTAATTCCACTATTCAACGACTCCAAAGTGGACAGATCATTGATATCATCCTCATACTCTATTATCCCATGCACAGGTTGTGTTACCATGCGAAGGTCACAAGAATACTTGGGAATGAGCCAAGTATTGAACATGAAAGCCCAATCTTAGTTTCCCTTGATACTGCTTGTAATGACCATTCATCGTGATAGCAGAAGCTCCAAATATCAATCCTCATATGAATATTGTTGTTATCACCAGGATAAGTTATGTCACAACACGACCTTCTCCATATTCACATGCATCCGCAGGAAATACACGTAGATCCCTCAAATCATTACATGTTGTAGCTGTTGTCTGCAAACCTTTGTCTCCTACCGAATCTAGAACCTAGAGTAGCTGCAATTTATGACAGTGACAGATTATTCCTTCCAACTCTCTGTTGCCAATAACAGCATAGCTAAATTTCACCTTTCAATGGTCAGGCCTTTGCAATCCCAGAAACACATGAGGCGCCACGAGCGAACGAGCTGACATGATTCTTCTCCTGCTAAATGAGCACCGCGTACTGCTACAGTGCGAAAAAGTTCAAGAACCATTTTTTAAGCACTCATTGAAGAGCATGGAATCCCCAAGGCATGCTTTAATATTCTTCCAGAGACTTTGAAATTAGCAGAGGTGTCACTATAGATGACGAGATTTTAGGCATGGAGTCAAGCCATCTGGTACAGTCTGACTCAGACGACATATTGGTACCTTTTGTCTTGTCCCTTTTTTCATCCATGAAGCTCGATGGAAGCGGAGGACCAACGGACCAAAATGGCTTTGTCAACTACAATTCTGCAATTGTTCGGCTCTCAAATTATTCCACTGTATTAGAGACTACCCAATCGACTCCATGAGCAGATTGGAATGTTGCGTGTATTATTTTGTGCACGATAGTTGACACATCCAACTCCACGCATCGAAAGAAGATGGCAGCATTTAGCTTCACGTTGGCTCAGCCCAGCAAGTAGCAATGCTCCTTTTCTCTGGTAGCGTTGCAAGAATGGCAGCACTTCAACATTCAGGCAGTAGCAGTTCGGTAGTGTTCCTCAGATTCAGTTAGGCAGCACTCTCCAGAAATTAAAAAACAGATGTTGCAATATGAAAAACTCAATCTTCAATTTCACAATCCACAGCTCGCATCTTTTTTCTACATCTATTAAACTCACTGCACATTGGGATTTGAATTCTCTACATCAACAACAACTCCTCAAACACTTCAGTTTAAGAGATACAAGGTTCTATGCAGCGGAGGTTTTGGAAAGGAATTCAATCTTTCGCTCCGCTACGACGTCGTTGCTATAATGGAAAATACCATGGAAGGCAACAACGATCTTTCCGTCCGCGCTCCGCCTAGTGCTGTCTATAGAAACATCGACCCTGGAAATCGTCGTCGAGCCGAGGGACGTGCGCTCGAAATCCTTCGTCTGCACACACAAATACTTGGCCCTTCCTGTTGAAACAGGAATGGAGCCCTCCACAACTGATAACAGTCCCCCAGCAACAGCCTCGTCTTCATTCAAAAACAAATCCTCAGGAACGCAAAAGGCAGCATGCCTCCACACAGCTCCACGGCCTCACCGCTCACTGCACCAAATACACGGGGTCAATGCCTTCTCAGAACTCACTCGTATTCCTCTAATAGAATGAATTGGTCTGTGATAGAGACAAACAAAGGCCAACACACATTTAATTAGCAACACACCAGCTCAGATTTGGCTCTGATCAGGTAGATCACTTACAACAGTAGTGACACTTGATGGACAAATAAATATTAAAATAAAATATATTTTCCTATTCCCAGGAAGGGCCAAAGGCCCTTACGAGCTTTGTTACCAAGATAAAACTTCAATCTGCAAACTCAATTAATTAATCAAAGAGATTACACACATTTATACATGAGATAGTCTCAAGATAGGAAATCTATCTTCGACGCACAATAATGTGGTTGAGAGATTCTCTCAACCACACACTAAACTAGGAATAAATATAGTTCTAGCTACTTCCAATAATGTAGGAACAAACTCCTTATATGGAGATTTACTACCACAAACAAGTAGGAATTACATATTCCAACTGATGATGAGAAAGTTTGATAAGTATCATTTATCAAACAAACAAACAATTCTATTTCATTTGATTGGATTACTATTTTTGCCAGTTTTCGTTCTCTTGTATATTCATACTTATGCTCGTACACATGTAACAATAATAATGTTTCTACCGAAGCCGATGTAGACACTTTTTGCAGAAATTTGAGGAGCGTATTGGAAGATCTAGTTGTCAAAAACACATCTCAAAGAGTGTTCAGCAGCTATTCCTATAGCCAAAGTCCCAACAGAATCTATGGCCTCTTCCAATGCACTGACAACATATCTGAAAATGACTATTCAATCTGTTCAAAGGAAGAAGTTACCATCTTACAAGTTTGCATAAATGCCATAGGTGATGGAGAATGAAGTTGTCTACCCAGCATATAGAATAGTCGGGATGATATTTTTTTGTCAGAATCAGGTAAAAAAAAATTCAAAAAATCAAATAGTTGTGTTGGAATTTAATTCCAATTTCTGCACACAGCAGCAGGATAGCAGACTTAAACAATGATGGGAAATCTAAAGGACTACGGGAGCAATAATCTCCACCCTCTGATCTTCACACAACCTTCCACACTTAACGATTCACCCACCAGAAATAAATTCTGCACCAACCAGTTTGACTTACCACATTTTGATTTGATCACCGACACCATTCCGGGAGGTACCAAGGATGGGCAGCGAAGGAGGAAGATGACCCACCATAATGGGTGATGTCATCTTCTCTCTAGTGAGTAGCCAAGGGGGAAGATGACCCCACGGAATATGGAACAAATTTTTGTTTTAAATGTTTTGATTTAACTTTTTTATTTACCGCATTAAGTTTATTAAATTTTTTAACTTTAGGTAAATTTTTATTTACCACGGAACTTTTGGTTTGAACTCAGAACATAGACGTTTTATAATAGATATTGTAAATATTTTTATATTTACAATTTATATCATTATTGTAATGTAATATGCTGTGTGCATTAAAAAAAAGAGTGTGGTTGTGTATTAATAGAAATAGAGGGAAGTACAACAGTGTATTGTGAGAAAAATCCCAAAGGCAGAAAACAAAACTAGAGAGCACTTTGTGAGTAGAATAAAATAGAGAAAGACAGAGAGGGCAGTAAAATGAGTTTTAGAAGAACGTTGTATGTGTAGCAACATATGCCAAAAGTTGAATAGCTTTGTTTTGTAGCAGCAGAAAGTTTTTTTTTTGTAAATCCAGAACGCTACAGTTCTGAAGAATTTCATCTTGTAGCAGAGTTCTTTTTAATGAAATTGAAGTTGTTATGCCATCTCTCTGTCCGCATTTTTAATTAAATCTCTGTGTTGAGTTGAGGAATTTTATTTCTTTCGTGTGTTAAGGAATTTTTCAGAAATTCCAACATGGTATTGGAGCTAGTCCAGGCTCTTTGAAGTTGTCAAAAAAGCTCAAGGAAGAAAGTGTTGTTGCAGCATTCGACCAGCAGAGTGAAGGCTCAGCAAAGACTAGGTATTTTACAAAACAAATTTTATTGTTTGTTAAGATTACAGTCCACAGATATGTAAAAGAGAAGTCTCAAGATTTTTTAGAGGCAGAGTTTATTTCTCAGTAGAGAGACAGTTTTTTTAAAAAAACACAGTCAAGTTTTATTACATAGTTCGTAAATCTAGCCATGGCAGGAGCCAGCACGAGCACGAGTATTGGAAATACTCAACTCCCACAGTTCAATGAGAGGAACTATGACTATTGGGAAATCACCCTGAGAGCCCTATTTTCCTCTGAAGACTTATGGGAGCATGTTGAAGATGGTTTGGAAGAACTAGGAGATGAGCAAGCATATAATGACTTAACACAAGCAGATAAGGATTTTTTGAAGAGAAATAGAAAGAAGGACTCAAAATCCCTCTTCTATCTCTATCAAGCAATGCATGAAAGTGTATTACCAAGGATAGCAGCAGCTAAGAGGTCCAAGGATGCATGAGATACCCTCCAGAGAACCTATCAAGGTATGGAGAAGGTGAAGACGACAAAGCTACAATTTTTGAGGAGAGACTTTGAAACTCTCTATATGAAAGAGTTTGATAACATAGACTCATTCTTCACACATGTGATTGGGTGGGTTACCAAGATAAGGTCTCATGGAGAGACACTTGAAGAAAGAAGGATAGTGGAGAAAATCTTAAGAATTTTACCCTCAAGATTTGATGCCATAGTAGTGGCAATAGAAGAGACCAAGGATCTCTCAAAGTTTTCAGTAGATGAGCTTCATGTATCACTGATGACACATGAACAAAGATTGAGCAGAACTGCAGACTCATATTTGGAGCATTCCTTTAAGACCTAAATGTCGTTTCGAAGAGGAAGTGGTCAAGGTAGAGGAAAAGGTAGAAGAAAAATCCAGAACCGAGGAGGAAGAAATAGCCCAGTAAATACAAATGGAAGGGGCAGCAATCAAAATTAGAACTAGGGACAAGGCAGCAGCGAGAAAGGTGGAAAAAATCAAGCACATGGACAAAGGTATGATAAATCCCAAGTCCAATGTCATTACTATAAAAAATATGGCCATTATGCCAATGAATGTAGCAAGAAACAGAGTGACATGGGTAATAGACCCAGTGCTAATTTTACAAAAGAAAATATCAGCCAAGAGAAGTTTTTTTTAGCATGTAATATGGCTGAAGAAAAGAGTGAGGATATATGGTTTCCAGATTTTGGATGTAGAAACCATATGACTGGAAACATCTTCATGTTTTCCATGTTAGATGAAATTTAAAGTCTCAAGTAACATTAGGGATAGAGAAAAAGGTCTCTGTCATGAGAAAAGGCAGAATAAGTGTTTTGACAAAGAAATGAGATAGAAAAACCATACCAGATGTATACTATGTGCCTGGTATGAAGTGTAACCTCTTGAGCATTGGAAAACTCATTCAAAAGGGGTAAAATGTTTTCTTTGAAGATGATGTATGCACCATCATGGATAAACCACCAAGCAAGCAATGCATTGCACAAGTGAAGATGACAAGGAATAGAATGTTCCCTCTCAAAATGAGAGCATATTTCAAGAAAGGAGTTGAAATGGCAGCAGTGACACAAGAGACATTCCAAAGAGAAGGTAAGGATGAAAATTGGTTATGGCACTTGATATTTGGACATCTCAACTTTGGAGGTCTAAATTTGTTGCATAGGAAAGGAATGGCAAAGGGATGACCATTGATTGTGAAACCAGACAGCCTATGTGAAGGCTGCATCTCGGGCAAACAACACAGAGAAAAATTTCAATCATGAAAGAGCATAAGGGCAAAGGCACTCTTAGAAATTGTTCATTCAGATTTGTGTGGACCAATGCAAACACCATCACTAGCAAGCAGCCATTATATGATTACTTTTATTGATGATTTTGCAAGAAAAACATGGGTTTATTTCTTGAAATATAAAAGTGAAGTGTTTGAGAATTTCTACCACTTTAAGGCAGTTGTTGAGAATCAAAGTGGGAAGTGTATTAAAGTCTTAAGGACTGATAGAGGAGGAGAGTATATCTCGAAATATTTCCTACGTTTTTGTAGAGAAAATATGATAAATAAGCAATTTACAGCAAGGTATACACTGCAGCAAAATGGAGTTGCTGAAAGGAAAAACTGGACCATCATGGACATGGTCAAAAATATTTTGAAGGCAGAACATTTGCTAAATGAATATTGGGCCGAAGCTGTACATTGTGCAGTGTACATTTTTAATAGATGCCCAACCAAATTTGTGATGAACAGATTTCCTGAAGAAGCATGGAGCGGCATAAAGCAGCATGTCACCCACATGAGAGTATTTGGTTGTGTGGCTTATGCACACATTCCGAATCAGCTAAGGAAGAAGTTGGATAGTAAGGGGGGAAAGTGCATATTTATTGGATACAGTGAAGAATCCAAGGCATACAAGTTGTATAACCCATCCATGAAGAGGTTTTTTATAAGAAGAGATGTACAATTCATTGAGGAAGAAGCTTGGGATAGAAGCATTGAGAAAACAGTGAATGTGAAGAGATGTTTGTCTCATGATGATGATGAGGAAGAAATGGTTGAAAGGAACACCTCATTAGCAGCACCACCTCCACCAACACAATGACAGCAAGGGACACCACAAGCAAGTATTAGAACACCCTTGAGAAGTGATAACAGTGCTTCTCCATGCACATCACAAGGAGCATATTTGAGTGCTTCTACAAGCACAGGTTTAGCAAGTGAAAGAGGAACCAGATTCAGAATTCTGAATGACATTTATGAGCAAGAGACAGCAAATTAAGGTATGAACGCGTTTTATTTGCATTGTATTTTCATGTAGAGGATCCTATTCATTTTAATGAAGCCATAAAAGATAAGAAATGGATAGATGCTATGGATGAAGAAATGAATGCCATAGAGAAAAATAAAACATGGGAATTGGTTGATCTCCCAAAAGGGAAAGAAGTAATTGGAGTAAAATGGGTTTATAAAACCAAAAGCAATGTTGAAGGTAAGATTGAAAGGCACAAGGCCAGACTTGTTGTCAAAGGCTACAGGCAGCAACAAGGAAGAGATTATGAGGAAACTTTCGCACCGGTTCCAAGAATGGAAACAGTAAGAGCAATGTTGTCCATAGCAGCACAAAATAAATGGAAATTTTACCAAATAGCTGTGAAATCAACATTCCTAAATGGAGTATTGATGGAAGAGGTTTATGCTGAACAAAATCTGGGCTATGAGAAATAAGGCCAAGATCACAAGGTATGCAGATTGAAGAAATCTCTTTGTAGGCTAAAATAAGCACCAAGAGCATGGTACAGTAGGATAGATGCCTATCTATTGGAAAATGGGTTTCAAAAATGTGAAGGAGAACCCACATTATACATCAAGGAGAAAGATGGTAAGCTTCTCATTGTTGTTTTGTATGTTGATGATGTGATATTTACATGTAATGATGTTTACCTCATTGAAAATTTTAAAACAATCATGAAAGATGAATTTTAGATGACTGACATGGGATTGCTGAGATACTTCTTAGGAATAGAAGTAGAGAAAAATGAAAATAAAATTTTTATTTATCAAGCAAATTATGTGAATGAAGTTTTGGAAAGATTTAATATGCAAGATTGCAAGGCAGCAATTACTCCTACAGTGATGGGATTGAAGTTAAGCAAAGAGGGCAGAAGAAAGGATTTTGATCCAAGTTTGTATAAGAGCATAGTTGGCAGCCTAATGTATTTGACTGCAACTAGGTCGGATATTATGCATGATATGAGTTTAATTTCTAGATTTATGGAAAGGCCAAAGGAGGCTCATTGGCAAGCAGCAAAAAAAATTATGAAGTATGTGAAAGGAACAAAGAGGTATGGAATTTTACATACAACTTCAGAAACTTTTGAGTTAATTGGATATACTGACAGCAATTGCACTGGAAGTATAGATGACCAGAAAAGCACCGTTGGTTATGTTTTTCATATGGGATCGAGAGCTATTTCATGGACTTCTAAGAAACAACCAATTGTGGCTTTATCAATAGCAGAGGCAGAGTATGTGGCAGCTACAGCAGCAGGGTGTCAAGTAGTTTGGATGAGAATAATGTTGAGGATTTTTTCTCATGAACAGGTAAAAGGCACAAAAATTTATTGTGATAATAGCTCAACTATAGCTTTATCAAAGAATTCAGTGTTTCACAAGAGAACGAAACACATTGATGCCAAGTATCACTACATCAGAGAATTAGTGAAAAATGGAGAAATTGTTTTACAACATTGTAGAACAGAGGAGAAATTTCCTGATATATTGACAAAACCATTGGGGCAGAAAATTTTTAATTATTTGAGAAAATGTCTGGGTATGGAAGAAAATCTAGTAATTGAAATTAAGGGGGAGTGTTGGAATTTAATTTCAACTGCTACACACAAAAGCAGGATGACAGACTTAAATGCTGATGGGAAATCTAAAGGACTATGGGAATATTAATCTCCAGCCTCTGATCTTCACGCAACCTTCCACACTTAACGATTTGCCCACCAGAAAATAAATTCTGCACCGACTAGATTGACTTACCATTTTTTTAATTTGATCGCCAGCACCATTCCAGGAGGTAGCAAGGATGGGCAGCGAAGGAGGAAGATGACCCACCAGAATGGGTGATGGCATTTCCTCTCCGAACCCACCAAAGTAATTCTGGGAGGCAGCAGACTTGAGCAGCCAAGGGGGAAGATGACCCCACGGAATATGGAATGAATGTTTGTTTTAAATGTTCTAATTTAACTTTTTTATTTATCGCATTAAGTTTATTAAAGTTTTTAACTTTGGGTAATTTTTTTTTTAATGTAGAACTTTTGGTTTGAACTCAGAACATAGATGTTTTATAATATATATTGTAAATATTTTATATTCACAATATATATAATTATTGTAATGTAATATGCCATGTGCATTAAAAAAAAGAGTTTGGTTTTGTATTAAAAGAAATAGAGAACAGTACAACAATGTATTGTGAGAAAAAGCCCGAAGGCAGAAAACAAAACCAGAGAACACTGTGTGAGTAGCAGAAAATAGAAAAAGATAGAGAGGGCAGTAAAATGAATTTTAGAAGAATGTTGTGTGTGTAGCAGCATATGCCAGAAGTTGAAGAGTTGTGTTTTGTAGCAGCAGAAAGTTCTTTTTTGTAAATCCAGAGCGTTGCAGTTCTGAAGAATTTCATCGTGTAACAGAGTTTTTTTTAATGAAATAGAAGTTTTTATGCCATCTCTCTGTCTACATTTTTAATTAAATCTCTTTGTTGAGTTCAGGAATTTTATTTCCTCTGTGTGTTAAGGAATTGTTCAGAAATTCCAACAAGTTGGAGTGTTTGAATTGCATTTTTGATAGTGAAAATGGGTTCAGCACTATCAAAAACCTTTAGGGCACCCAAAATACTGAAGTTTAACAACTGTAAACAAGATTCTGATAAACATTGCCTGATTTTTTCAAAATCTTTGCAAGATTCTAGGCTATTATGTTGCTCTTTTAGACTACGTAGAGTATGGCTTGATAATTTTTTCCTTCGATACGACAACTCTACCTTCTTCTCAAAGCTAGACAACAACACGAACATGAAGAGCACGTAACACAATATTAGTACAAATGATATACCTAATTTTACGGTCGTTATTTTCAATCTCATTTCCAGCTTATCTGGTAAGGCCGGTGATGAAGAAAAAAATCGATTCGCTGAAGGATCAGCTGCATATTCTTTTAACGGCACCATTTATGGTCTAGTGCAATGTTGGAAAGATATATCCGTCAATGACTGTAGAACTTGTTTGCAAATAGTAATGAATAGCCTCTTCAAATGTTGCTCTATGAAGCAAGGATCTGAAGCACTGTTGGGAAGCTGCAGGATCCATTATGAAACATACCCATTTTTCCATCCTTCTGGAAGGGGAAGTCCTCCTGCATCCTTCGGGTTCTCCATGGAAAATCCTGCTTAGAGTCCTCAGCCAAATGGATCAAGTAATTGAGATGTATGATTTGCATTTTTTTGGGATTATGCAATTTTATTGTTCCAACTTTCATAACATGAATATTTTCACAGAGTGTTATTTATAATCCTATGTATTATGTTTGAAAATTATGTGTATATATATTACATGATCTATTTTTTACCATGTTGTTGAGATTTTCTAAAAACCTATATATTATGTTGGAAAAGACTATGTACACAAGCCTTTAAAATATATCAACAACATAGATTTTAATATATTTAATGATCTACTTTGTAGATGTTTCCTCAAATTCAATACCTAGAATATTGGGGATTGTGGGAGGTGTGGGTCTAGCACTAGTGATCTGTTTTTTTTCCATGCGGAGAAACTAAAATATACCATTTCACTGAAGCCAGTTACCGGTAATAAGAATGAATGTAAAATATATAGTTTGATCTCTGTTTCACAAAAATAAAAATACATTGTTCCATGAAACTGTTAGATTCTTACTCACTAGTTCTTCTGCACAGAAATTCATGATTATTCAGAATTCACACTACTCAAGAAGAAACAAATTCTCTTCAGCTTAGAAGCCCTAATAGAATCAACAGACAATTTTCATGAAAGCAACAGGCTTGGAGGCGGAGTCTTTGGTTTTGTATATAAGGTAGATTGAATTTCTCTTCCTTTTTTCTCTCTATAACTAAGATCTACATAACTAAAACGTATGTAATAAATCAATATGCCTTAGTTAAACCAAAAATACATCCACATATCATGCAGATATGTGGAGAAACACTGAAGCATTCATTTTCAGTGTATATGTAGAAAATTAGCAGTCATCAATGAATAAGATAAACATGTACATACTATATGAATTTGTTGAGAAACACTAAAATATTCAACAAATTAAATTGACAAGTGGAATTTACATGGAGATGATTGCTTGTTTTTATTGGTCAAAGTCTGGTATTATATTATCATCTTAAAAATAGAATTTACAACAGGAGCCACCACGGCTCAATTACATTCATCACTCTGAAAGGCATATTATGTCCATGGAGCATGGGTGTTGGCCAATGCATTCGAAGCACTTGGTTATTTGCCGCCAAATTACAAAAAACAAACCGAAAAATATCATTAAGGAGGTGGATGCACAGGACCTCGCGGAGGAGCCATGAAGAGACGATCCTGATGGTGTAAGTGATAGTTGATGTGATCCATTTGAGTCTCCAGGGCTTGAAGGTGGTCTTTTGAGGGCCTCGGAATACGACACAAACTCTTGAGGGCCTGAATGGTCTTCGTCTGCAAGATTTGAACAACGTTAATGTAGGCCAATATTTCATTCTGGTCCTCATACCTTTGTTGTTGTACAATGTCCAAGTTGATTTGAATCTACTGTAGCTGGGTGGAGATGGCGTCAAGAGTGACCAGAGCCTCAATTTCGCCAGGGGATTGGACTGGTGAGATAGCCATGGCCGCTGTTGAGTGCGGGCTCTCTTTAGACTCTGGGTGAGAACTGGGATCTTTTGGAACTGCTCAATGATCCATTCCTTGGCCAAGACCACCACGACGGGCCTGTCCGCACTCTCTCGGCATGTAGGCTTCCTTCTGTGCCTCGTGATTGGCTACGCTAATGCTCCAAGTCCCGTCAATTCCTCCCATTTGGGAAGTCCACGTTCCACCACCGAACCCTTGGCTAATATTAGCTCAGACTGCGACTTGCGTCTCCTGGGTCCTGTAGACGAGGGACACACAGCCACCCACAGTATTTCCACTGCCGCTCAGGGAGGTGTATAGATTCCACCAACAACAAATAAAAAATGTAGGGAGGCTAGATATATCCACGAGTCAGAGGCATAGCCACCTAGGAGCGTCGATGCTATGGGGTTTCTGATGCGCAGTCCGCAGAATTGGAGCTGGAACCCAGGAAAAGAACTCAATTCTTCGAGTCAAAAACACGTCCACCGTTCAAATTTCCCTCCCGCCTCCCTCATCCTCCTCCTAGTGTAGCTCGCGGGTTTTGGAGCCGTTACGAGGATACCTCCCTGCTTCCCACCATCGGCCTCCACTACCTGAAGAGTCTTCTCCTCTGCTCTGTCCAAGTCGGCGAAGCTCAAGCCAGGGCTTGAGAGCCAACAGGTAATTGTTAGCACAGACCGCTGCTCCAACCTTCACCATCGCCCGCAGAACTGAAATGCGTAGAACAACGTCCGTCATGTGCCTTAACATGAACACCTTGTCATGAAATTGCCTGCCCTCGAGGCTCTTTACCACTCGCTTGTGCAGGCATGGTGAGTCGATAGGCACGTGGCTTAGGGTCGGGAGGGCCTTATCTGTCCCCCACCCACTTGTCAAAATGATTGGACACCCCCAACAAGGAAGATGGACATGATTGTTACAAATAATATTGCAGTCTATTTATATATATATATATATAGAAAAGAGAACATGTAATTAGAAATTTTGAAAAAAATATGTAACTAGAATTTTAATTACATAAATATATATTTAATTTATTAAATAGTTACTTTAACTTTATGATAGAGGTGGTTAATTTATAAATAAGCTTTATTACGGTACCATGATTTATCAATACTATATACTCAAAAATCATAATTTATTTTATGATAAAACTATTTTGTATATATTTTCTTTTAATTTAATTTTATAACATTTTTTAATTAGATTGAAAACCAAAAAAAAACTTAAAGTAAATTTTTATATATATCTTAATCATTTGTCCATAGCTATAACTAATTTTTTTTAATGCATATTATATAAAAAATAAATTCTACTATCTACTTATTAATTACTAATAATTAAATTAAAATTATGAAAGCTCTATTCCAAAATAAACACACAATTGACATATATAATAATAATAATAACAGTAATAATAATAATTAAATTTTAATTTCATAACAAGATACACATTAAATTGAGATATGAATTTTTTTATATAAAACAGAAAAAAATCTTTTACATAATAATTTAATTGTTAAAATTTATAAAAATGTATATACTTCACTTTTCTTAAAAAATATAACACTACTTATATAATATTTATTAAACTTGTATAATCAGATAGATCAATTAAACCTAACCTTACTAAAATTAAATTATATCATCTGAATTTTCTTTAATCTTACTTGGCCACTTAAAGTATTTTAATAACTTTTTTATTTTTTTATTTTTACTTTCTTTAAAACTATGTTTTTACATTACTGTTGGTTTCAGCAAGTTTAAAGACTCGATCTGAATGGTTTTGTTCAATCCAGTGTAATATCTCTCGCGTAAGCCACCGTAAAAACTCTCATAAAATGAGGGTTATCAAATAATTAAATATTATTAATTATTATATTGATATTACATGACGAATATTCTTGTAATTCTTAATTATAAGAATATTGGAAGAATTTTTTCTTAATTATTTTATTTAGAATAATTTAAATTCTTCTATGGAAATAAATTATATTTCCAAGTTGGTATATTTTATGAGTTTTAGAAATAATGAGTAATAGATTTGGAAAAAGTATGGATAAGTGATATTTTTCTCATAAGGAAAAAGAAAACCTACCTTTACAAATAAAAGCATGGGGGATTTATGGAATGCTTTTCTGATTTAGGAAAAATCAGATTTATGGAAGCTTTATGCATTGCTTTTGTGATTTAGAAAAGCTGGAATGCTTTTATGATTTAGAAAATATGGAATTATTTTATGATTTAGAAAAAAATTGGAATACTTTTAGGATTTATAAAATATATTCCATTTTAATTAATTCTATTTTATTATAATCCCATGAGAGAAATAGAAGAGGGAAATGGGAGAATACATGGAGAATGGAGCCAAGGAAGAGGAAGAGAGTATTTCAAGCATGCATCAAGAGATGAGTAACCATATTCTTTGAAAATCTCTTTGTTTGCATATGGACCCTAATTATATAATGATTGAATTTATTTGCAATAAAAATTTCAGTGTATTAAAAGCTAGATCTACACTTATTTATGCATTATTTTGATAAAACCCCAAGGGGATCTTGTTTAGAAGGCTGAGTAGTTACAGATATGGTATGGATCTGATGTTTCAGCCATATATCAGTTGTAGATCTGAATATTAACCTACAGCAGCTGAAGCTCCTCATATAAAATGCTGTCAAGTCTTTCTGCAGCTTTTCCAATTGTTTCTGCTATTATTTTTGAAGGATTCTTGCTCTTGCTTCAAGTAAATCCAATGCTTCTACAAAGGAACTTGATTATAGATCTGATTTCTTGATGCCATACTATAACATGAGTCTAATGGCTGATTTCTAGTGTCTTCCAACAGAAACTGCGCAATTTCTAAAGGACGGTTTCTCTATTTACCAACTCTCTCCTTTAGCTGATTTTCAGCTAGTGTTGATTGTGGGAGATCTGTTAAAACCTCTAAACTCATTTATTTTTGCTGAAACTTTGCTTGAGGTCTGACACAGCCTAAAATAAGGGAACCCAACCATGTTCTACATTATTTTCACACTGGCTTGCTTATACAATGTCCTCCTTGAGCCTATTGCAGATTTTCCTGAGAGTGGAATTTAGTGCTTCTTCCTTGGTTGGTTTTTACTTCTCTTTTGGATCCATTGTTTAGATCTATAGATCTAAGGTTCCTAAGAGCAGAAAACTCTAAGATGAGTGTGTCGTTCCCACACTTTCTGTGTTCCACCATTCTTCTATAGACAGAGTCTGGAATGGGCCAGGAAGCCTCTGGATTTCACCCTTCCTTGTGAAGGTGATGCATCTAGTAAATGCCCTGCCAGTCTATCTTTGGTTTAGATCTATTGGTGTAATTCCATATTGCTGTGATTCCATAGTGGAATATCTTAAGATATTCCCTACTGAGCCTATTTTTTCCCATTTGGAACATTACATACTTGTATGCAAGGAAATAATTATTGTGTTAAAACTCTTCAAAATGAATAGAAGAGAAAAATATATCTTTGTATGCATTATTGGATTATATTCTTGGAGAGGAAAAAGGGTAATCACATGCTTTATTATGTAAGATTATTTAGAGAAACATATATGCTTTTATGCATGGGAGAAATATAGTTTTGAGTATTAGATTTCTAGAGAAAACGAAGATGAAATCACATAATATTTATTGTGTTAGCCCTCTTTTGGGAAAAATAATATGTATTTTTCCAACCTAAAGGGATTAGCTATGGTATTAGCTTTATATTGGGAGAATATTATGCATAGTTATTGGTTATATCTTTTGGATGAGAGGGAAATGTCACTTTGCATGCATAAAATGATAAGTGGTATGCGTTTGACCCTTGGAAAAGAAATGTGTTTATTTTTCCATGAAATATTTATTTGGTTTCTTTTGGAAAGAAATATATGTTTTACATGTAGGAAGAACAAGATATGTTATTGCATGAACAAAACTATAACTTGTATGTTAAATTTTTTTGAAATAGAGTTGGCATTGTTATACATAATAACCATTATGAATCGATCTTGGGTGGAAAATATGTTTTTGGAAAAGAACATGTATTCACATGCATAAGTATAACATCTATTGCATTAATCCATTTTGAAAAGAAAACATAAGAGTAGGCAAAAAAAGAAATTTCTTGTTGGGATAGTTATCTTGAAAATCTTGTTATGCATTTGTATGCACGGTATTATTATATAGTATGTTAGCTTTCTTTTGGAAATAATATGAAAGTGCATGCAAGATTTTGTTAGTGTTTGGTGGAAAGAGGATGCTTGATATTGATTTATTTGTTACTAATGCATGTGAAATGATGTTAAATAAGGAAACTAATATCAATGTGGTTATGTTTTATACATGCATACAAATATTTGTTGAAGTGTCACAAATAGATATTGATTATTGGTTTATTAATATTTTATCTAATCATGATATCAAGTGTGCTGACGACAGCAATGGCAGGAAAGAAGGATGACTTGAGAAAATGAAATTTCAAGTTTAACATTGTGGAAGATAAAGAGTTGATAGTCCATGTAGGTTTAGTAGTTCCAATTGCACAATGATCCCCTGAAGGAAACAGTCTGAATACAAAGACAGAGATTGATGATTCGTGGGTAAATGGTATCATGATGATTGTAATAGCTTATAGCTAGTTATGTTTTGTTTAAGATTATTTTTATATGTAAATTTTATGACAATGGTCAAGGGATGGACTCCCTTATAACCATTGAGTGAGGGATGACAACCCTCACGAGCGTTTAATAATAAAATTAAACGTTTGCTGGTTTTCACCCTACGGGGTTTCCAGGGTATATCGGTGTCTAATGATGTGATTGTTCATTGTGTCATTTTAATGATGTTAATTTATTTCATGATGTGATGTTATATTATCAATTAGGTGATTTACTAATTGAGTTAAAATGATCATGGGATCGATGAATAGTTATAGTAGGAAAATTAAGTTAATATGCTACCACAAGGAAAATTAAGGGCTGTGTAACTCACTATTATTTTTACTAAATATTTCTTTATGTGATGATGATGGTTATTCAAATGGTTAATGCATAAATATAAAAAGTAATTTATAAAGTTACACATTCGTAAATGTTGAAAAAATTTCCTAACTCTAAGTATTTTTCTGCGAGGTTATCGGGGTATGTTACATCCAGGGACAAACCAAAAAGGGAAAACAAATAGCAGTAAAGAAGTTGTGTGTAAGATCTACTGAAGGCAATGAAGAGTTTATGAATGAAGTACAGGTTTTGGCCAATGTTCGACATCGAAATCTTGTAAAGCTAGTTGCTTGTTGTGCAGAGGGACGAGAAAGATTGATTGTTTACGAGTATTTGCCAAACAAGAGTCTTCACACCTACTTGTTTGGTAAGCAGAAAGGTTTTTTTTTCAAAGAAATATGATAAATCATTGACTGATACATTTATTAGTTATTGTTAAATTTACTATATTTAATATTGATTTTTTAAAAAGTTTTGATATATTTTTAGATTTTATGTCTAAAATTTGGTATGATTTTGGTATTATTGAAATCATAAGTTTTAAACTTTGTATAATTAAAGTATAGTAAAAGTTTTTAAGATGTTGAGTAAAAAAAATTAGTTTAAATAAAACATATCAAAATTTTACTTCAAATATTTAATCAAAATTCTATTTCAAATATTTAAACAAAATTCCAGAAATAAAATCCATAAAATAATCCAAAAATAACATTAAAACAACTCGGGTGATTCTGATTATATAAACGTTTTTAAAGTTTCCATACTTGCATTTATGCAATGCAATGCAGATCCAGATCAGAAGGGGGAACTGTCCCTTGATTGGCCGACGCACTACAAAATCATACCGGGAATAGCCAGCGGTCTTCGTTATCTTCACGAGGAGTCAGACCTCGAATTATTCACAGATACATTAAAGCAAACAACATTTTACTGGATAAGGCGTTAAATCTTAGCCAAACTCTTTCCTGAAGACGAGAGTCATATCCAGACGAGAGTAGCAGGGACATAGTAATATTTTACTGCTTCCTTACTGCATTTCATTAACAGTCATCACAAACTAACACGCCTGTTAACCTCATGCATTGTTTTTCCATTGGAATATAGCGGTTACATGGCGCCGGAGTATGCAATGCGGGGTCAACTATCCACGAAAGCTTATGTCTATAGTTTTGGAGTGCTGGTTCTTGAAATTGTGAGTGGAAGAAAAATCAATGACATAGATCTTCCCCAACAAATGCAAAGCCTGTTAGAATGGGTAACATCTCAACTTCAACCTTTTCGTTTCAATAAATTGCCGAGAGTTTACGTCTATTTCTCATTCCCCTAATATTTCTTAATCACATAATCAGATAGACATGGGCGTGGTAGATTGCGGAATATTTAGAGAATCAACCATTAGTATAAAAATATGCTCAATAGAGTGGTTTGTTGGGTCATTTTTATTTCTTAGAAATTTAAAAATGGTTTATCACACTAGTATGACTAGATTCTTTCTCGCTGGAGGATTGGTACAGATAACTTTTTCATCACAATTATCTTAACAACAAACTCTTCACCTCTAACCAAACCTTATGGGCAATTCAAAAATAATTTGCTGTATTATTTAGATTTCATAATAACCAAACCTTATGGGCAATTCAAAAATAATTTGCTGTATTATTTAGATTTCATAATATTTTTAATCCAATCATAATCTGATTAATAACCATAAAATGAATTGTTTAACTTCACTGCTATCCATAAAATTTTAGAAATATTTTAAAATCCGCAAAGAAATTTAGATCTCAATTAACCCTGCGTAATTAGATTTTTGATGTCATACAGGGATGGAGATTATACAATCAGGGGTGTTTTTTCAATATGATAGATTTCACAGTAAACGAAACATGCAGGCGCGAGGAAGCAGAAAGATACATTCACGTTGCCCTTCTATGCACCCAAGCTGATGCAGGCAACCGTCCCACTATCTCTGACGTTATACTGATGATCTCCAGCACTCCTGGAACGTCATTACCAAATCCTAAAAAGCCCGTATTTGTGAAAACAAGTGAGAATAACTTCCAAGAATCCAGAGTCTGCCGGATTGACGCACGGACGTCCTAAGTGTTGCCTTTCCCTACTCTGAATCCTTTGGATCCTTCTGTAAATAATGTCACCATTACCGAAGTTGAAGGTAGGTAGTTTATCTTCACGGTTGGTTATCGGCAGGATTGAAATTTGGGCCATCCTTCACTGTCAACTTATTATTCTGTGACGGTTTAACCATGGAGGACTGACCACTAATCTGCTGTAAACGGTATAGGTCTTGTTTTATAAACCGTTTGAAACGTTTTAGGGTATATTTTAGGTTTAAATTTGCTTACAATTCTACAGGAAGCATTCTGTTGTAATTTTTTTTAATCGTTTAATTGTTTTATGGTTTTTTTGGGGTGTTATTTTTTTTTTTTAAACTTGGTTGGATTATTACTACATGGAACCCAGAATTAAATTAATAACTTCATATAAAAAATATCTTAACAAATCATCTTATCATCATCTTTAAAAAAATAACTAAAATACTAATTTTATATATATAAAATTAAAACACACTTTACACAATATAACATGAATATTTGAAAAAAATAGTTTGCTCAACCAAAATCTCCAAAACATGTACACTATTAAATATAATTAGATCTTCCAAACATTTATTACCTAATAATTAGTCATTCATAACATATAAGTAACTTAGACAATAAGTTACATTATGGTAAGAATTAATAATGGAATGTAAATTGGACAGTGACCCAAAAAAAAAAAATATGTGTTTAAGGCTTTAGACTAATTGAGAGCATGGTTCTTGTGTAATATAATTAAAGGTTAATTGTTATTATAGATGAGAGCTTGGTTGGAATTATAGGTTTAATGGTTTAATATATATGATAAAATTTTAAGTTAAATTGTTTTATTTTTTTAATGTTATACATTACAGATACAATTTAATAATAAATATTTACAATTTCTTTTAAAAAAATTATATATATTTTTTAAATATAATAAATTTAAAATAATAATAAAAAATGTATAAATAATATCAACTTTTGAATACAACTATTTTAAACTTGTTTTTAATATCTACATAACATTAACACAAACTTAATGCCAATAAAATATGTTTTTTGAACAAATTGGAAAGAACATCCATGATGAATAACATTTGACAAATAATTGAAAGCTATTGTAAATGCAAAGAAGAACATTCCTCAACAGAGTATGAGGAGATGTGTAAATATGTCACTTCTCTAATAATAATAATAATGAAATATTAATGTAAACCTAAAACAAAAAAGAAAAAAAAAGACATATAAATAAATAAAAAACTATAATACAAGTCAAAACAAATAATCTAAAACCCACTCCAATATCTTGTGATATTTCTTTTAATTAAATATTTTTAAAATTGAATCTTTAAAACTAAAAATCATATCATATAAATATATTAAAATATTTAATGCCATAAATATTTCCACTTTAAAGTTGCAATATTTGAAAATATTAATTTGATGTAATTTTATTATAAATTTTGTTATCATACTATATAAAAATAATCTAATATTAATATTAAAGATTATCATTATTATTATTAATTTTTGTAAGTTTGGAGGCCTATATCTTCAACATGTAGAGGTTGTGAATAGAACATGTGCCTTCACATCAAAGAGTGTCTTAGCAAAACACCTTTTATTCAAGACCCTGAGGACAAGAGATTATTATTACTATTATTATTAAATATAATATTAATATTAACATATTAATATTATTAAATTTAATATTTTTTTATTAATAAATTAAGGAAAAAATTATATTTTTACAAATTTAATTCTTTTTAATAGTGATAAATCCAAAATTAAATAAAATTAAACTAGTAAAATATATCTATAATCACAAAGTACTATCATACATAAAATATACAATAATCGTAACATAACATTAGCACAAATTTAATCCCAATAAAATATTTATTTTGAACCAACACGAAAAAACATACTTGATGAATAACATTTCACAAAGAATTGAAAGCTACTCTAAAGTTCATAGAACAAAGGAGTCTTGTGTATGTCATGAAAAACAAAGGAATCTTGTCTAGGTCATGCAAAATGAAATTTTTATGACGATAGGAATTTTATTGTGAGGTTCTTATTAGTGACAATGTTGAGATTTGTCAGAATCTGAGGATAGATGTAGAATCTCAACAATGTCACCCGGTTAACTAATTTTCTCCATCACCTATAATACAGGGTTGCAGCTTCGTTTACGTTTTTGGCAGCCAATGGGAACAGTCGTTGTCCTGGTTGTGACAGGTATCACGGGAGTAATCGTTTCTTTGTCCTCAGCTGCCGAGACAAAGTTCACAGCTATTCTTTGTCCTCAGCTGCCGAGTCCAAGGAGCACAAACGTAGCCCACTTGTTTGCCGGAATTTATGAATGATTCTAAACACTCAGAGGAATAAAAAAAATTCCTCTTCTCAACATAGAGATTAAAATAAAAACTTGTTGGACAGAGATGGCACACAAGAAACTATTTCATTAAACTTAAAAATCTATTACAGAGATGCCACAAAACTATTGTTCTAGCATTTAAAAAAAAAAAAATCAACTGCTGCACACACACAGTGTTTAAAATATTCTCTCTGCCTCCTTTAAAAAAATGCACACACACAGTGCAATTTCAGTTTTAGCCTTCTGGTGCTTTTTTTTTTTTTTTTTTAACTCTGCATACGATGCAGTCTGAGCTCTCTCTCTATTTTTCAATACACATTCAACTCTTAAAAAATACAGAGCAGTCATTAAAATTTTCCTTCGGGCATTACAAAAAAAAATAATACACAGTCGACTCTTTTTGCCTTTGAGCTCTTTTTCATTTATATGACATAACTTAAAAAAAAATTAAAACCAAACTATTGAACTTATATATATATATATATATATATATATATATATTATAAACTTGAAATTTTATAATATATATATTTACTAACCGTATATATATATTGGACTAAAGTCAAAATACTTTCCACCGTGGCACTTTGAAACATATAAGGAAATGTTACATTAAGGTTTTAAGCCTTAATAAAAATTGCCGCATAAAATAAAACTTCAAACTAAGGTTTTCAACCTTTGCCGCGCAATCCAAACTGGAAATTAAACTCCAATATAAAATTTATCGCATACCAATTTTCCCTGACGTCATCAGGTTCCAAACCCGTGGGATCGGCCTCCCATTGGTTGGAGGTGGGACCCTCAAAATTCAAACCAAAACATAAAATCTATTTCATGGAATTATCACATACTAATCGGGCCTTGTGACGTCATCCTCAAAGCTGCACAATAAAATCTGATTGGCTGCTAGTGTTGACCTACCAGTGCTGACTTGGCCTATTCAAAAATTTCAAACAATAGCGCGAAAATTTAATGGAGGTTGGTGTATGGATTAAAATGTGATATGGCAGATTTTTTCTTAAAGACGGGGATGGCGTGGTCAATCCATGATTTCTTGCACAGAGGTATGGCTACGGCCTTTTAAAACAAATTTACTTGTAGAGTCTTAAAACCATGAATTTATTGCGAGGTTGTGTGTAGGAAAAAACAAAAAAGGATTGTCGTTGCTATGTATTTCGCCCTCTTGCACAAGGTTGTTGTTGGGTTTAATACTTCAACACTCCCCCTTAAAACCAATTGTTGGGTTCTCTTCCATACCCAAACACTTTCTCAAATAATTAAAACTTTTCTGCCCCAATGGTTTCGTCAAAATGTCTGCAAACTACTCTTCTATTCTACAATGTTTCAAAACAATTTTTCCATTGTTCATTAGCTCCCTGATGTGATACTTGGCATCAATGTGTTTCGTTCTCTTATGAAACATTGAATTATTTGAAAATGCTATAGCTGAGCTATTGTCACAATAAATTATTGTGCCTTTTACCTATTCATGACACAAACTCCTCAACATTTTCCTCATTCAAACTGCTTGACATGATGTTGTTGTAGCTACCACATACTTTGCCTCTACAGTAGATAAAGCCACAATTGGCTATTTTTTAGAAGCCCATGAAATGGTCCCTGAACCCATATCAAAAACATAACTAGACATACTCTTCCAGTCATCTATACTTCCAGCCCAATCACTGTTAGTATATCCAATCAATTCAGAATTTTCTGAACTAGTATATAAAATACCATACCTTTTTGTTCCTTTCACATACCTCAGAATTCTTTTTGCTGCTTGCCAATGTGACTCCTTTGGCCTTTCCATAAATCTGGAAATTAAACTCACAGCATGCATAATATCGGGCCTAGTTGCAGTCAAATACATGAGGCTGCCAACTATGTTCTTGTACAAACATGGATCAAAATCCTTGCTGCTATCCTCTTTGCTAAGTTTCAATCCCATGACTGTAGGAGTAATTTCTACCTTGCAATCCTACATGTTAAATCTTTCCAAAACTTCATTTACATATTTATCTTTAGAGATAAAAAAATTGTTTTAATTTTGCTCTACTTCTATTCCTAAGAAGTATTTCAGCAATCCATATTAGTCATCTCAAATTCATCCTTGCTGACTGATTTAAAATTATCAATGAGATAATCTTAATTACCTATAAAGATCACATCATCAACATATAAAACAACAATCAACATCTTACCATCTTTCTCCTTGATGTATAATGTGGGTTCTCCTTCACATTTTTCAAACCCATTTTCCAGTAGATAGGCATCTATCCTACTGTACCATGCTCTTGGTGCTTGTTTCAACCCATAAAGATATTTCTTCAATCTACAAACTTTGTGCTCTTGGCCAGCTTTCTCATAGCCCAGAGGTTGTTCAACATAAACCTCTTCCATCAATACTCCATTTACGAATTTTGATTTCACATCAATTTGGTAAAATTTCCACTTGTGTTGTGCTGATATGGACAGCACTTCTCTTACTGTTTCCATTCTAGCAACTGGTGCAAAATTTTCCTCATAATCTCTTCCATGTTGTTTCTTGTATCCTTTGACAACAAGTCTGGCCTTGTGCCTTTCAATCTTACCTTCAGCATTGCTCTTAGTCTTGTAGACCCATTTCACTCCAATTACTTCTTTGCCTTTTGGGAGATCAACCAATTCCCATGTTTTATTTTTCTCTATTGCATTCATTTCTTCATCCATAGCATCTATCCATTTCTTATCTTTTATAGCTTCTTCAAAATGAATAGAATCATCTACATGACAATACAATGCAAATAAGGAGTTCATACCTTCATTTGCTGCCTCTTTCTCATAAATCTCATTGAAACTTCTGAATCTAGTTCCTCTTTCACTTGTTGAACTTGTGCTTGTAGAAGCACTCAAATCTGCTCCTTGTGGTGTGCTTGGAGAAGCATTGTTATCATTTCTCAAGGGTGTTATCATTCCTGCTTGTGGTGTCCCTTGTTTTCCTTGTGTTAGTGGAGGTAGTGCTACTAATGAGGGATGTATTTCAGCCATCTCTTTCTCATTATCATCATGAGAAAAACAATTTTTAACATTCGTTGTTTTCTCTATGCTTCCATCCCAAGCTTCTTCTTCAATGAACTGCACAACTCTGCTTATAAAAAACTTCTTGGTGTATGGGTTATACAACTTGTATGCCTTGGATTCTTCACTATATCCAATAAATATGCACTTCTCCCCCTTACTGTCCAAATTCTTCCTTAGTTGATCTGGAATGTGTGCATAAGCCACACAACCAAAAACTCTCATGTGTGTGACACCTTGTTTTATGCCACTCCATGCTTCTTTCGGAACTCTACTCATTACAACTTTGGTTGGGCATCTATTCAAGATGTATGTTGCACAACATATAGCTTCAGCCCAATACTCATTTGGAAAATGTTTTTCCTTCAGCATACTTCTTAGCATGTCCATGATGGTTCTATTTTTCCTTTCAGCAACTCCATTTTTTTGCAGTGTGTACGTTGCTGTGAATTTCTTGTGTATGTCATTTTCTCTACAAAAACGTAGAAATTCTTTTGAGATATACTCTCCTCCTCTATCAGTTCTTAATACCTTAATATGTTGTCCACTTTGTTTCTCTACAAGAGCCTTAATGTGGCATAATTTCTCAAACACTTCACCCTTATATCTCAAGAAATACACCCAAGTTTTTCTTGTGTAATCATCAATAAAAGTCAGCATATAATGGTTGCTTGCTAGTGATGGTGTTTGCATTGGTCCACACAAATCTGAATGGAAAATTTATAAGGGTGTCTTTGCCCTTATGCTCTTTCCTGATGGAAAGATTTCTCTTTGTTGTTTTCCAAAGATGCAGCCTTCACATAGGTTGCCGGTTTCTCAATCAATGGTAATCTCTTTACCATTATTTTCCTATGCAACAAATCCAGACCTCCAAAGTTAAGATGTCCAAATCTCAAATGCCATAACCAATTTTCATCTTTTGCTTCTCTTTGGAATGTCTCTTGTGTCACTGCTACCATTTCAACTCCTTTCTTCAAATCTACTCTCATCCTGAGAGGGGACATTCTATTCCTTGTCATCTTCACTTGTGCAATGCATTGCTTGCTTGGTGGTTTATCCATGATGGTGCATACATCATCTTCAAAGAAAACATTGTAACCCTTTTGAATGAGTTGTCCAATGCTCAAAAGGTTACACTTCATACCAGGCACATAATAAACATCTGATATAGATCTTCCTTATCCTTTCTTTGTCAAAACACTTACTCTGCCTTTTCCCATGATAGATACATTACTGTCTATCCCCAAAGTAACTTGAGACTTCACATTTTCATCTAACATGGAAAACATGGAAATGTTTCCAATCATATGGTTGCTACATCCTAAATCTAGAAACCATATATCTTCATTTTTCTCTTCAGCCATATTACATACTAAAAACAACTTCTCTTGACTGATATTTTCTTTGGTAAAATTAGCACTGGGTATATTACCCATGTCTCTCTGTTTCTTCCAACATTCATTGGCATAATGGCCATACTTCTTACAGTAATGACATTGGACTTGGGATTTATCATACCTTTGTCCATGTGCTTGATTTTGTCCACCTTGTTGGTTGTTGCCTTGGCCTTGGTTCTGATTTTGATTGCTGCCCCTTCCATGAGTATTTTTAGGGCTACTTCTTCCTCCTCTATTTTGGCTTCTGCCTCTTCCTTTTCCTCTATAGTTTCCTCTGCCTTGACCTCTTCTTCTTCCAAAGGAAATTTGGGACTTGAATGCATGCTCCAAAGATGATTTTGATGTTCTACCCAATCTTTGTTCATGAGTCATTAACGATGCATGAAGCTCATCAACAGTAAACTTTGAGAGATCCTTTGTCTCTTCAATGGTTGTGACTATCACATCAAACCTTGAGGGTAAGCTCCTCAATAATTTCTCCACTATCCTTATTTCTTCAAGTGACTCTCCATGAGACCTTATCTGGGTAACCATCCCAATCACATGTGTGAAGAATGAGTCTATTTTATCAGACTCTTTCATACAGAGAGTTTCAAAGTCTCTTCTCATAAATTGTAGTTTTGTTGTCTTCACCTTCTCCATACCTTGATAAGAAATCTGGAGGGTATCCCATGCATCCTTGGACCTCTTAGTTGTTGATATCCTTGGAAACACGCTTTCATGCACTGCTTGATAGAGATAGAAGAGGGATTTTGAGTCCTTCTTCCTATTGCTCTTCAACAAATCCTTCTCTGCCTGTGTCAAGGCATTAAAAGAATTTTCATATGCTAGTTCTTCAAAACCATATTTAATAAACTCTCATAAATCTTGAGAGGCAAACAGGGCTCTCATAGTGATTGCCCAATAGTCATATTTCTTCCCATTGAGTTGTGGGAGTTGAGTATTTCCAATACTCGTGCTTGTGCTAGCTCCTGCCATGGCTAGCACACTGAACTATGCTCTAAAATTGATTGTGTTTTTAAACAAACTGTCTCTCTTCTTAAAAGACAAACTTTTTCTTGAAAAATGCTTCCCTGTACTGCACTCTTTTACAACAAAAAAAAACTCTATTTTTGCAAATACCTGGACTTTTGTTGAGCCTTCACTTTGCTAGTCAGAAGCTGCAACAAGCTCCTTCCTTCAGCTTCTTTGACCATCCTTCAAAGAGCCTGGACTAGCTTCGATACCATGTTGGAATTTTTGAATGATTCCAAAAACTCAGAGGAATAAAAAAAAATTCCTCCTCTCAACATAACTATTAAAAAAAAACTTTTTGGATAGAGATGGCACACAAGAAACTATTTCATTAAACTTAAAAATCTATTACATAGATGCCACAGAACTTTTGTTCTAGAAATTACAAAAAAAAATTCAACTGCTACACACACACAGTGTTTAATATCTACACTCTACCTCCTTTTAAAAAATGCATACACACAGTGCAATTTCAGTTTTAGCCTTCTGGATTTTTATTTTATTTTATTTTAACTCTGCATACGATGCAGACTGAGCTCTCCCTCCATTTTTCAATACGCAGTCAACTCTTAAAAAATAAACAGCAGTCTTAAACTTTGCCTTTGATCATTACAAAAAAAATAATACACAGTCAACTCTTTTTGCCTTTGAGCTCTTTTTCATTTATATGACATAACTTAAAAAAAAATTAAAACCAAACTATTGAAATTATATATATATATATATATATATATATATTATAAACTTGAGAGTTTATAATATATATATTTACTAACCGTATATATATATATATATATATATATATATATATATATATATACATATATATATATATATATATATATATATATATATTGGACTAAAGTCAAAATACTTTCCACCGCGGCACTTTAAAACATATAAGGAAATGTTACATTAAGGTTTTAAGCCTTAATAAAAATTTCCCCATAAAATAAAACTTTAAACCAAGGTTTTCAATCTTTGTCGTGGAATCCAAACTGGAAATTAAACTCCAACATAAAATTTATCGCGTACCAATTTTCCCTGACATCATCAGGGTCCAAACCCACACGATCAGCCTCCCATTGGCTGGAGTGGGACCCCCGGAATTCAAACCAAAACATAAACTCTTTTTCATGGAATTATCACATACCAATTGGGCCTTGTGACATCATCCTCAAAGCTGCGCGATAAAATCTAATTGGTTGTTGGTGTTGACCTGACGATGCTGACTTGGCCTATTCAAAAACTTCAAACAGCGGCACGAAAATTTAATGGAGGTTGGTGTATGGATTAAAATGCAGTATGGCAGTTTTTTTCTTAAAGACAGGGATGGCGTGGTAAATCCACGATTTCCTGCACAGAGGTATGGCTACGGCCTTTTAAAAAAAAATTACTTGCAGAGTCTTAAAACCATGAATTTATTGCGAGGTTGTGTGTAGACAAAAACAAAAAAGGACTTCCGCTGTTGTGCATTTCGCCCTCCTACACAGGGTTGTTGTTGGGTTTAATACTTCAACACTCCCCCTTAAACCCAACTTTTTGGTTCTCTTCCATACCCAAACACTTTCTCAAATAATTAAAACTTTTTTACCCCAATGGTTTCGTCAAAATGTCTGCAAACTGCTCCTCTGTTCTGCAATGTTTCAAAACTATTTCACCATTGTTCACTATCTCCTTGATGTAGTGGTACTTGGCATCAATGTGTTTCATTATCTTATGAAACACTGAATTCTTTAATAATGCTATAGCTAAGCTATTGTCACAATAAATTATTGTTCCTTTTACTTATTCATGACACAAACTCCTCAACATTCTCCTCATCCAAACTGTTTGACATGCTGCTGTTGTAGCTGCCACATACTCTACCTCTGCAGTAGATAAATCCATAATTGGCTATTTTTTAGAAGCCCATGACATGGCTCCTGAACCCATATGAAAAACATAACCATATGTACTCTTCTGGTCATCTATAATTCCAGCCCAATCACTGTTATTATATCCAATCAATTTAGAATTTTCATGACAGTCGATGGGAACAACCATTTTCATGGTTGTGAAAGGCATCACGGGAGTAATCGTTTCTTTTTCCTCAGCTGCTGAGATGAATTTCACAGCTATTCTTTTTCCTCAGCTGCCGAGTCCAAGAAGCACAAATGTAGCCCACTTTTTTCCATAGAGCAAAGTGCTTGTATGATAGTGGCATCTTCATCTAGCCTGAAAGGGTAATGTTCCACTTGGGGCTCATCTGGTTGCACCACTGTAGCTTGCAATATTTCCAATTGACAAGTGGATGGGCCTGGGCTTCTCATTCTCTCAGTTTCCAATTAACAAATCTGATACTAGACAAGTGTATTGACCTGGCCGCTTCATGAATCCATGCACAATCTAGAAATGTTTATTCACTTGCAGCTATTTTTTTATTAGAATAATTTACAACACCTCACCCTTGGATCGCATTTCCCATGTTTTAAATTTCTTACAACTAGGAAACTATGCCTGGTTCTCTGATTGACTAGAGTCATGATGATATCGGCCAAAGCTTACGATATCCTTAAAAATTTCAATATTCCTATTAATTCGGAGCTTCATCCTTTCATAATTCAACCATGTCTTGGTGTTCTCACATGCTGTTAGAACTCACTAGGATGAACCTTGAACAGACTGAAGACACCACGCATGTAAGACAAGGACACCTAGTTGCAGCCACCATGTCACCTGGGTTCTCAGTATGGATTGCAAGCGTAACTCTGATTAGGTGATTGTGGCATTTATAAAAATAAAAATCAGAAGAAATATAAATATAAATACTGGTCCCAAATAAATCCACATACCAGATAGAAATTATGCATATGACCATCCAACCTGTTTCTTAAAACCACTGTCATATCTTTAAAAACAAACCAAAAAATCACCATAATGCACTTATCCATAATGAAGGGTGAAGGAAATAACCTATTTTTCACCACAAACAAACAACCAAGACTACTTAGGTTGAAAACCCCAAACTCTCATACATGTACCTAGAGGCTTGGATGGGAAGATCATTAGATTTATTGAATAATTTACCGCTACCATTATCTCATTGGCATGTGATTTCATGAGTGTTCACCCATCATAAATAATATATTAATGTTCACCCAGCAAAGGAATGCCGACAGGGTTAAACCGACGGAGAAGGAGAGTGGAGTTAAACGGAGGTGAGAGCACTACCACACGGGAGAAAAATTGAACAAAATATTTTTCATTGTCAATGTTCTGATGGCACATTTTTCAATATTCTCATAGTTTTCCTTATTACTGATTCAAATAATTAGCATGTGGAATTATAACATGAATCCAAAACACTTAGTCTATAACATGAATAAAAAAACATAGTCTCCATAGGGCTTCTTCACATTACATTGGGGATTTAATAGTGTAACTTGAGTTTGGAATTTGCCTACCTTTTGGAAAGTGTCATACTCCCTATGGAAGTTTACTCACTCCTTAGGGAATTTTATTAGTTTTGCACTATTTTAGCCTTTAAGACTCCACTTACGTTTTGGTGGAATACCTAGGATACCTCGACTCCAATTATCTTTTGATGAAACTCTTAGGATATTTATTTTGTTAAAAAAAATTAATAAAATAAATTAGATATATTGAAAAATTATGTGTTTCGAAATTGTTTTTAATTAGATGGTTGACTATTACTGTGGGAGAAAGTGGGAAGGAATAGATAAAGGTTCAAGAATGTAATGAAAGAGTTAAGTTAAGATATATAAAGAGAAATAATCAATTAAATATATTAAATTTATGTATATAATATTTAGGAATGTAATTGAATAGTTATGGAGATGACAAATTCTAAGTTTCAAGAGTTTGTTGTCATACATTGTTGGTTGGTTTCTTGTTTCAACATTTTCAAAGAGTAAACTGTGGACATTATAGTGGCCAGATAGAAAGTAAGCAATGGCATGAAGGAGATGAGACCCTTTAGCAAAGCAAGCTCAACAACCTCAATAATGAACCCTAATTGCACCACAGAAAGTAAGCAATGGCACCAAGGGGAGTAGACTCGTTGGCTAGGAAGCTCACTAACCTCAACAATATAATGATGAGGCCATTATTGTTAGTTTTTTAAAATAGGAAGAACCTAACTTACTCATTTAGTAATACCCTCAAAGCCTTTTTTGGACAATCCTTCTTCATATAATTCATATGCTTATTTGTCCGTAAAGGATTAGTGTATATGTGCAAACAAAAAAATGATCAAGAACATAGTCTATACTAGAAAATAAACCATACACAGAAGGTTTGATGAAGGTTAAATCTTAAAAAGAAACTGAGGCCTTTTATCGATCCATGTGCAGGGCCTACCCTCAGATTGGATGGAAAGAAATTTATTAAATAATTTTTTTTGGTTTGGTAATTTTATCCTTCCTCCATCTTATTATACAGTTTATCATAGCCACTTTAAAAATCTCAAGTATTAAAAAAACAAAGAATGTCTTATCGATAGCATGTGTACATCTTGTGATTAAAATTACATATCTAGCAATATATGCCTATCATTATAAATTCATTTGTAGGAAAATATAATTATAGTTTCATTTCAACCATAATATACGTCTTCATTTTTATAACTAAACATCATAATTTAAACTTATGCACATACCTCATTTTTCCAATACCTGATGTCTCATCAAAGATTGCTTCCAGTTTAGTTATGAGTTAGGTGATAAAAATATGATATATGATATATTTCAGATTCTATAATGCACTTTTACTCATTTGGAAAGCTCTACTTTACTAGTACTTTAGTCTCTTGATTCCTCATGCCTTCCACATCCACATCTTTGTTTCCTGCAGTGCTACCTCTGTCTCACTCTACATTCATCTACACTTCTATCGACATGTCTTTACACCCTTTTGGTGCAAATACTAGTTTAACTTTTCTCATAAATCTTAACTTTAAAAAATGACTTTAATAAATTTATAAAATAAATCTAGAAAGTTCAACATACATGAAATGTACGATAATTAATTTCTTCAAGTTTTCAATATATTATGTGCACCCTTAACTTGACGAACTTAAAGGAGATATGAAAAATCCGCGTAAAATTTTGAATCATGCATTCCACGAGAAAGAAAATAAGTAGATTTAACTTTAAATAGTAAGCTCGACACTTGTTCCTAGTTCGTAATTTATTTAATTAGGAAAATTGTTATATAAAAAAAAAAAAGAGGGAGAAAAAAATCATCTTTCAATAATAAGTCAATAAGTCCCTGAGTAAGTAGATTTACTTTCGAGAATAAGTGCAATAATCATGGAAGAAAAAATATATATATTCTTCATTTTTACAAAATTTTGAATAGAAATTAAAGAGTTATTTTATGAGTTATTTTTAATTAATAATAAGTTAATAATAAATTTAGTAGAAAATTATATTTTTTTATTATTTAGTTTAAGATAAAAATTAAAGATTAATTATGCTAAAGGTGTTTTTTTGTGCGGATTCTCTATGTCTAGACACTATTCACTTCAGCGAATGAGAGAGTTTGATTTTCACCGTCCTCAGCCAAATGAAAATTTTACATGTGGAAAAAGTTTGCCGGAGGTTCCTCCACGTACTTACTTGACATGAAATGTTGATTGTTTGAGGAGAAATGTGCTTAAAGGAACAACAACTACTTGCAGTTAATCACTCATTGGACATGTGATCTGCTTAAGAAGGCGGCCTTGAGAAAGCCCTTTTTTGAATTGGGAGCATGAAGATCCCTTTCCTTCTTTATGCCTCAAGGTCTTCGATTTTGTGTTTGAAAATGACTTGTTATATTTGGATAGGTCTATAGATAACTAAACTCTAGTGAGTGTAAGGTCACCTATAGTGTCAAAAAATAATTTGAGCACTTCATAGTTTATGTTTTCAATCATGCCATCATAGTTCATTCTGCATTCGAGTTGAATTCCAAGAGTATATAGTTGTGGAGTTTGCCTCACATGTAACTATTTTTAATGGGTTTCCTTCTGTTCAGTTGGCATGTTACGTTGTAGCTAATTAAGTTGTGTAATCAAGTTGACTTTCAAGAACATTTATGGAGTTTTCTTCCACATGTGGATAGAATTAAATGGTTTACTTCTTTTATAATCACATTAGAGGCTGCTTGGCCATTAAATTTAAGACGTGGAACTCTACATATTCAATAGTGCAACCTATCGTGTCACAACCTTCAAATGAAATCATAAAACATTTATGAAAGATGTTATTCCTCGTCTATTTATCACTCTCTATCTTAGCTCATCCAAATTTTCTGAACTTATATGTGCCATGCCCGTTTAGGTAGATTCGTCTATTCCATGTGAGTTGGTTCATTTTGCGTGCTCATACCCTTGCCTTGGATTCATGCTCCAAACATTGCGTTTGTAAGTTGGTCTTGTCCAAGTGCTTAAGTTATGCAATACTATGTAATTATATTATTGTTGGAAAGGAAGAGGAGGTGAAACACAAAATTAACACACAAAGCACACAAGCTTCGACTCTTTTATTGATCGCACAAACTTAGTTATTACATTGAACTTGGTGAAGGGTATTTAAACTTTTTAGACTAGTGACTAGCCTAAAATACCTTGATATGCAACCACACACTAAATTCGACTGTAACTTAAATCAACTTGACTAACTCTCTAAATTTACCCAATTCCTCATGCGGGAGTAATTAACTTATTTTAACACTCCTCCTTAATTACAACCACTAAACTAAGACACTCCCCCTTAATTATGACCGCTAAACTAAGACATGACTCATGACAACTCAAACATGCCAATTGGTCTATGTCTCAGTTAGGCTTATAACACCCAAGTTTCTTCTATGAAACTCAAACAGGTATTTTGTTAATGAATTTGTAAATATATCATCCAATTGATCACTAGATTTACAATGCTTCAAGTGAACTTTTCCATTTATCACAAGTTCTCTAATAAAATGATATTTAGTATCAATATTCTTGCTTTTTTTTTAAACAAACTATTCTTGGATAATGCAATCGTTGAGGTGTTATCAAAATATACTCTTGTTGATCCTTGTTGTTTCTACTAGAGTCCATCCAATACTCTTCTTAACCACACTACTTGACATGTTGTTGATGTTGTTGCTACATATTTTTCTTCTGTTGACAAATGTGTCACAATACGTTGCTTCTTAGATTCCCATGAAATCAAACCTGAACCAAGTTAGAACATACAACTAGAAGTTCTCTTCCTACCATCCAAACTACCTACAAAATCAAATCCTTCTTCTTTGTGCTTGTATACAATATGCCACAATCTCTAGTTCTTGTTATGTATCTCAGAATTCTTTTACCTGCACTCCAATAATGAGGGCTTCACTGCGGGAGAAATACCATAGCATGCGGGTTCATATTATGGGACATATAATGAGGAAAAAATGACATAATATATTGGGGGGTATATAAGGGACAAAGGTTTTTTATACTAGAAGGTATAAAATATGGATTTCAAAGTTAATGAAAAATATAAAGGGGTATAAAAAATATTAATCAAAAAAAGGATATTTACAATATATAGTGAAAGTAGGGGCTTTTTAAATTGGGAAAGTGTATTGGGTTTATATTGGTAGGGGGTTAAATACGGTGTTTTTTAGGGGTATTTTCCAATATGTACTCAAATTAAGGGTATTGTTTAATATTCTATGGTCGCACGTGATATGTTATAGGTTTATTGAGTGAAGGCTCTGTGACTCCAGTGTGCGTATCTTGGAGTCTCCATAAATCTGTAAATCAAGCTCACTCCTTGCATAGGTCTTGCAATGGTGAGATACATGAGGTTGCCAACCAATCTTTGGAATAGAGTTAAATTGACATCTGATACTTCATCTCCTTGATTACCTGTGTACATGTTGCAACTATTGTAAGGATAGGTTTTCAATTCTCCATCTTGAATCTTTTCAACAAATCTCTAACATATTTATTTTGGAAAATAAAAAATCATTTTTTTCAGATTTCTCAACTTCTATGCCAAGAAAATATTTCATGAGACCAAGATCTTTCATCTCCAATTCTTTCATCATGGTTTCTTTAAATTCATCCAATTCAAATCCACCTGTATAAATCCTGTCATCAACATATAACCAAAAAATCAAAATCTATCCATGCTCATTTACCTTTGTGTACAACGTAGGCTCAATGCTACTTCTGCAAAATCCATTCTTAATCATCTAGCTGTCAATTCTGCTATACCAAGCTCTAAGCACTTTCTTAAGTCCATAAAACGCTTTCTTCAACCTATAAAATTTATCTTCTTTACCTTCAACTTCATAACCTGGAGGTTGTTGCACATAAATTTCTTGATCTAGAATTCCATTCAAGAAGGTTGATTTCACATCCATCTGATATACTTTCCACTTTTTCTAATCTTTTGTGGCTAGAACTACTCTTACAGTATCCAATCTGGCTACTAGAGCAGACGTTTCTGTTGGAACACCTAATCCTACATGGGTAGGTGTGGAATGCGAAAAGTCACAATGGAGTCCAAGTGACCTTGGAATGAGAAACCAAGAGTCACACCATTGTACTATAAATGTACATCTTTGTATAATGGAAAAGAAGAAAGCCTCACGCTTATCCTTCATTGTGTTGACTCTCTTGTGTGTGTGTGTTATCTTCCTCATACACCATGTGTGTGCTTAACATGGTGTTTAACATGGTATCAGAGCGAGCGATTGCTGGCCCTGCTCCAAATTGAGTGAGCCATTTGTGTTTATGGCCTGTGCATTTCTGCAAAAATTCTTGACATTTTTTGCAGCACTCAAAGTTTTTGCAGCAATCAGAGCTTTTTCCATCATTCAGAAGTGTTTTGGAGAAGGAGCAGCATTCAGAAATTTGCAGCATTCAGCATTTTTTTTGAAGAAGAGCAGCAAGCAGCACTGCACATCTGAAGGTTTATTTCTTCCTGCAATATCTGCATTTTAAATTCTTCATTTTGAAGAGCTACTGGATACGATTTATATTGGGTTTCTGAACAAGTTTCTAGGTTTTCACTGGAAATATTTCTGAGTTTTCATTGAAAGATTTCTGAGAATTCTGAGTTCATTTGCTGCTGGGCTATTGGATAAATTAATTTTTCCTCCTAGTCTACAAGATTCTGAAAACTCTCCAATCTTGCTGCTATACATTTAAAAATTCTGTTGTTGTTTTAATGATAAGTTCCTGCTCTCTGCTCTCTGCTATTTGAAAAATAAATAAAAATAAAAACAAAAAATCCCTGCAACTGGCATACGCCCTCACCACACAACTGCATTCGGCCCTACGCACACACAACTCCCCACGGCCTTTCGGCCCTCCGCTTCCTCTCCGCGTAACCAACCTCTTCTCCCTCTTCACACGCACGGCATTACCCTACACTATCCAGAATTCCCTTTTCTGCACCCTCACATTCGCTCCAAACACCAGTCGACCACGCCCTCTGGATTCTGCAACACTCCCTACGCCCCTACCATACTCCTCTCGGCCCCTTGTGAACACTTACCAACACTCACCTGCGCACACGGCCTTTCGTCCCTACCCCCTATCTGCTCACGCGTCCATCCTAGCCACGACTCCCTATTCACACTACTCTCTACCCTTCCCCCTTACCCTCGGCTGCCTACACTCCCTGCGCACAAGCCCTATTCTCCCATCACTCATACTCGCCTCCTCTCACATCAACGCGAGCCCCCTACGCTCCTCCCGTCGACTTACACCTCCGCCCTCTACGCGCTCATCTACGCCCGCACAGCCACCTCGCTTTCCCATTCTGCACCTGCGCTAAACCTTACACCCACGGCTCTCTTGCATCAAACGCCCCTTCTCCCTTCAACGCATCTACACTACGCGGGCTCTCTCACAGTTTCTCCCGCCGCCCTCCCAAACCTGCTACCCACTCTTCACTCGCCCTTCCCATTCCTTATACAATACCGCCTCTTTTTTTAAGTCGATTTTTATATTCTGCCTCTCATTTCGACTTCTTCATATTTAGTTTTTAATTTTTTTAAATTAAAACCCCCCACCATATAGTTACCCCCCCTCCTTTTTAAATTCATTCCTAAAAAATTTTTTAATAAGCCCCCCTCACCCATTATCCCATCTCATATTAATATATCCCTTTTCTCTTCAAATTAGACTTTTTAATTCCCCCCATTTTTAATTATTTCCATTTTTTTAATTAATTTAAAAAAAAAAAAAACAACAGAGAGAGAGGAAGAGAGGAAGAGCAAAGAGGAGGAAATGAACAGCAGAATTGAAGAAACGGCATGGACTATATTTAGAGAAAAGTGAATTTGACATTGTATGATTTGTGGCATTGACATAAGGGTGATTTTTTGAAGAATTTCACATTTGAAGACAAGTTTGCCATCATTAGAAGAAAATTCAGTTGCCATAAAAAGATTCTTGAACAAGTGTTTTCAGCTACACATTTACAAATATTTTGCAGAGATATGTGTTGAGCTGACATTGTATTTTGAGTGGAATTTGTAGCTTCTTCATAGTTGCAATCAGTATTTGAGTTGTTGGATTGTTGATTGCCCTCCATCATTTGAGGAGCACATTTTGTACTTTGAGATTTCCATAGTTGGAAATTCTTTAGAGTCATTTGTATTTGTTTGAATAAAGTTGCATCACATTGTAAACGGGTGCATTCTCGGTTGAAGCCGACACCCTTTCATTTTTTGAGCCTAAGTTGTTGAAAATGGCTAAAATCAATGAGGTATTAGAGTTGTTGAGTAGCCTCATTCATTCCAATGTTGATGACATGATAAAAATGAGCAAGAATGCTCTTTGTAACATTCAAAGTTGTTTACAAGATGCACATGAAAAGATCGAGTTTTTGCAGTTGGAAACTCAGCTTCAACAAGATGAACTTCAACAAAAGAGTCACCATTCTAAACTTTTTTCTGTTTAGAAGATTGTGAAGGACTCTCATCAGAAGAAAGAAGATAAAGTTGCAGTTAATCTACATTCAGTGCCTTGTACTAGAGCAAATCTACATGCAGATGCAGCAGTTCAACCTGCACTTCTCAAGCCCATCATCAGACCTTGGGAAGAGCTTGTCCACAACAAGCACCGAACTGGTCTTGGATATGACAAGGATGTGTCCTTTCATATTCCAGACTACACCAAGCCTATCATATTTCAGAGTGTCGGATTCCTGTATGACAGTTCACCTGCAGCTGTTTCAGATCCTGTTCCACTTCCACAACAGATTGTAAAATGCCAACATTGTGATCGAGTTAGCCACATGAAATATCACTGTTTTGTTCTTCATCCATGCAAGCACTGTGGTCGCCACACCCATTCTTCGGACAGATGCTTCAGACACAAGCCTCCTGCAAGAACCAAGATTCATCTTGGATGGATCGCTTCTTGGCAATGGGCATCAACAGCCGAGAAGATGTTTACAACACATGATAGAACTTGTTCACGGATATTGAGCAAACTTGCAGCTGAGTTTTCGCCATCATCTCACCTTGTCCCTGACAGTGGGGAAAATGGTGGTCATGTACAAGCTTCGACGACAGATCAAGCGAGCCCGAGCCACAATCTCTCATTCCATGTTCAGACTTGTAGACACAGCAGTTCAAGCGAGCCTGAGCCACAATTCATCATTCCAGATTCAGAGATGTAGCCAGAAACACGGATGCCCACGAGCATGCCTTCAGTTGGTGGATAACCTTAAACCATCATATTTGGTTGGTGGATAACCTAAAACCATCACAAGGTAGTAGACCTCCCTTTTTTTAGGTCGAAGGTCTCCCTTTCATATATGAGGAACACTTCCTCTAGCAGAAGCCTTCAGCTTAGAAGCCTTTAGCTTCTTGCCAGCTTTGGTTGAGTTCCAGGAAATGCTACAAGCATTCCAGAGTTGTTGGTAATCCTAAAACCATCAAAAGTAGTAGACCTCCCTTCTTTTAGGTTGAAGGTCTCCCTTTTTATGAGGGACAATTCCTCTAGTAGAAGCCTTCAGCTTCTTTCCAGTTTTGGAAGAGTTCTGGGAACTGCAACAAGTTTTGCGTTCTAGTGTTTGTGGTCATCCTAAAACCACCTCTTTTTTCCAACATTTCCGAGAGTTGATTCAGCCCAAGTGCTGCCATGTATACTTTGCAGATTTTTATTACAACTCTCTTCTTAGACTCACACATACCCCTTCGGATTAAGGGGGATGTTGGAACACCTAATCCTACATGGGTAGGTGTGGAATGCGAAAAGTCACAATGGAGTCCAAGTGACCTTGGAATGAGAAACCAAGAGTCACACCATTGTACTATAAATGTACATCTTTGTATAATGGAAAATAAAAAAGCTACACGTTTATCTTTCATTGTGTGTTGAGTCTCTTGTGTGTGTGTGCTCATCTTCCTCATACACCATGTGTGTGCTTTAACATGGTGTTTAACAAGCTTTCTCTAAAACATATTTTTGATTTCTCATGATTTCTACATGTCTTTCTCGGTTCACATCGATTTCACCTCTGTCATTCAACTTTGTCTTATACACCCACTTCACACCAATGATATTTTTATCCTTCAGTGAATTAACCAAATCCAAACTGTCACACTTTTAATTAGATTCAATTTCTTCATCCATGGCTTATTCCAACTTTCATCTCTGATTAGTTCTTCAAACGAAGAATGTTGGAATGAAAAAAATGAAAATTTTGAACTAACATCCAAATCCACATAAATATCTTTCAAATTTCTCATCTTTCTCTTTCCATTGCTTGATTCATCAACTGATTGACTTCTGGGAGAATTATTCTATATTGATCTGCTCGAAAATCCATGTTGCTCAGAAAATATTGGAGTCCTTGCTAGTGTCTATTCTTGCAATTATTTTTTATCATTCTCTCCTACATCATCTTCCGTCAGTGGTGTTTTTGCATCAAATTTTTTGTCTATAGTTTCATTCCATGACTCTTGTTCTTTGAACACAACATCTCTGTTAATTATGATCTTCTTGGTGATAGGTTTATATAATTTGTAAGCTTTTGACTGCTCACTATAACCAGTAAGTATGTATTTTTTACTTTTATCATATTATTTGCCTCTTATCTCCTTGGGCACATGTGCATAAGCTACACATCCAAACACCCTGAGATGAGATACACTTCAAGACATACCTAACCATGCTTCTTTTGGTACTTTATTCGTCACACTCTTTGTAGGAGATCTGTTTATCACATAAACAACACATGCAACTACTTCTACCCAATACTCATTAAAAAAGTTTCTTCCTTTCAACATGCTCCTCGCCATGTTCATAATTTTCCTATTCTTTCTCTCTGCTACATCATTCTGTTGCAGTGTGTATCTAGTAGTAATATGTCTTCTGATTCCATGTTGTTTGCAGTAATCATGGAATTCCTTCGAAACATATTCTACACCACGATCTGACCTCAATACCTTTATTTGTCGATCTCTTTGGTTCTTTGCTATGGATTTGAATTCTTTGAACTTTGAAAAATTTTCAAAATTCTATTTCAAGAATTAAACCCAATTATTTATGCTATAATCATCATTGAAATTGAGGAAATAACAACTTCCACCAATCGACTATGTCTCATATGTCCACACAATTTTATGCACAGCTCAAACAGATTTCTCTCATGTCATGACTCCCTTTGGAGAAAAATTTCATAGTGTTTCTCTCCCAAGATGTGACACTCCAACAAGTACTAGTGAGTTCTTTGATGAGAGGTAATAAGATTTAATTTCCAAGAAACGTCTACCAAGGTCCACCATCATCAACCAATATCAACATGGTTGGAGTTTGGTTATAATGATCAACTATGGTCAACCAAAATGTTCAACCAAGGTCAGCCATGTACAACCCTATTGAACCATAATGGTCAACAATAGTCAACCATGAACAGCCATGGCCAACCATGACCAACCATTATCAAACATTGTGAATGATGGTCAAACCTAGTTGTTTATGCTCAACCATGGTCAACCATTGTGGTCATAAATGGTCAACCATTATTGTCATAATATTGGATTTATAAGTGTTATTATATAATGGTTTTTAATATTAAGATTTATTATTAGATTTTATAATATTGTGTTTAATATTAATTTATAATATTAGGGTTTAAATTATTGGGTTTAATATTAAGGTTTAAAATATTGGGTTTATATATAGGTTTAATGGTCAACCAATGTATACCAAGGTCAACCATGTTCAACCAATATCAATATGGTTAGAATGGTTAGAATGATCAACTATGGTCAACCATGGATAACCATGTTGAACCATAATGGTCAACCATGGTCAATAATTACTAACCATTGTGAACCATGGTTAACCATGCTTAAACCTGATTGAATATGCCCAACCATGGTCAACCATTATGGTCATAAATGGTCAACTATATTAGTCAAGAATTTTGGTCATAATATTTGATTTATAATATTAGGTTTATAATATATGATTTACTATTAGGGTTTATAACGTTGGGTTCAATATTAGGGTATATAATATTGGTTTTATAAAATTAAGTTTAATATTGAGTTTATAATATATATATTGGTTTAACGATCTGCCAACGTCAACCATGGTTGAGCATGGTCAATCATAGTCAACCAATATCAAAATTGTTAGAATGGTTAGGATAATCAACTATGGTCAACAATAATGTTCAATCATGGTCAACCATGGACAACATGTTGAACCATAATGGCCAATGATCGTCAAACATAATAGTCAACCATTATGGTGAAACATGGTCAACTGTTATCAACCATGGTCCATCATTATCAACCATTATGAATCATAGTCAACCAAGGTCCAAGATGGTTGAATACAGTCAACCATAATTAACCATTATGGTCAACCATATTGGTCAAGAATTTTGGTAAACCATATAGTCATAATATTGGGTTTATAATATTAGGGTTCAATATTAGGGTTTATAATATTAGGGTTTCTAATATTCAGTTTAATAGAAAAGTTTAATATATATATATATATATATATATATTACCCACATATGTAGTTATTAATATATTAATAATATATCCCCAAGGGTCAGTACAAGTGGTCAAGTTTCCATCCCTAAAACATCTTGCTAATGGGAGGTCACAGGTCAATTCTACTTGACACCCTCGAGGTTAGGATATACTAATAAATCGAAGAGATGTGATCCCTTATATGTGTGTGTGTGTACATATTTATATTAACTATTTATCAAAATTACTATATATTTCAGTTTATAACTATAATAATTATAGTATATAATTATATTTTATTTCATTTTTAATATATATATCTATATCTATATATATATATATATATATATATATATATATATATATATATATATATATATATATATATATATATCATTGACCATAAGATAATCATGAGAGATGAATAACTATTATTAATAATAACTTTATGCTATTATTAATAATAATCTTGTGCTATTATTATATTATATGTTATTTATGTTATAGTTTGAAATATAAGTATTAATGTTTTAACATAATATTATGTAATAACATAATATAATATTTATATAATTCATATATAGATTCTATTATATAATTATTAATAATAACACATACTCAATTGTATTAGTAAATATGGTTTGATCACATAGTCAATCATATTAGTAAATGTGGTTTGATCATATGTAAAGGTTACTTTGAGGTTAAATGCCTACCATACACTTAATAATTATTAATGTGGTTGATATATGCCTATGGATGTATATCAGCCATATTTACTAATGTGGTATGTGGTTGTGCTAGTTGTTGAAAATCGAAACAAGAAATCTTAAAAATGGCATCAAGAAATATTTTGATTTAATTTTCCCTTGAATTAATTTAGAATAAAATTATAATTCCACATCACAAGATAACTTGTACGAGTTAAATAAGTTAGTATGACTTAGTTGCTTCTGTTAATTTGTGTTGAGGGTCTAACATGATTCATATAGAGTGTCTCCTACAAAAGAATAAAGCCTCACGCTTATCCTTCAGTGTGTTGACTCTCTTGTGTGTGTGTGTTATCTTCCTCATACACCATGTGTGTGCTTAACATGGTGTTTAACAGTTTCTCCAAAATATATTCGTGATTTCTGTGAGAATCCTATTTCTACATGTCTTTCTTTAAATCTGTCGATTTCACCTCTATCATTCAACTTTGTCTTATACACCCACTTCACACCAATGAGATTTTTATCCTTCGGTGAATTAACCAAATCCAAACTTTCACACTTTTAATTAGATTCAATTTCTTCATCCATGGCTTACTTCCAATTTTCATCTCTGATTAGTTATTCAAACGAAGAATGTTGGAATGAAAACAATGAAAATTTTGAACTAACATCCAAATCCACATAAATATCTTTCAAATTTCTCATCTTTCTCTTTCCATTGCTTGATTCATCAACTGATTGACTTCTGGGAGAATTCTTCTATATTGATCTGCTCGAAAATCCATGTTGCTCAGAAAATATTGGAGTCCTTGCTGGTGTCTATTCTTGCAATTATTTTTTATCATTCTCTCCTACATCATCTTCCGTCAGTGGTGTTTTTGCATCAAATTTTTTGTCTATAGTTTCATTCCATGACTCTTGTTCTTTGAACACAACATCTCTGTTAATTATGATCTTCTTGGTGATAGGTTTATATAATTTGTAAGCTTTTGACTGCTCACTATAACCAGTAAGTATGCATTTTTTACTTTTATCATATTATTTGCCTCTTATCTCCTTGGGCACATGTGCATAAGCTACACATCCAAACACCCTGAGATGAGATACACTTCAAGACATACCTAACCATGCTTCTTTTGGTACTTTATTCTTCACACTCTTTGTAGGAGATCTGTTTATCACATAAACAACACATGCTACTGCTTCTACCCAATACTCATTAAAAAAGTTTCTTCCTTTCAACATGCTCCTCGCCATGTTCATAATTTTCCTATTCTTTCTCTCTGCTACATCATTCTGCTGCAGTGTGTATCTAGTAGTAATATGTCTTCTGATTCCATGTTGTTTGCAGTAATCATGGAATTCCTTCGAAACATATTCTCCACCACGATCTGACCTCAATATCTTTATTTGTCGATCTCTTTGGTTCTTTGCTATGGATTTTAATTCTTTGAACTTTGAAAAAGTTTCAAAATTCTATTTCAAGAATTAAACCTAATTATTTATGATATAATCATCATTGAAATTGAGGAAATAACAACTTCCACCAATCGACTATGTCCTCATATGTCCACACAATTTTGTATGCACCAGCTCAAGCAACTGCTTTTCTCTGTATGCAACTCCCTTTGGAAAAATTTCATAGTGTTTCTCTCCCAAGATGCAACACTCACAAGTACTAGTAGGTTCTTTGATGAGAGGTAATGATTATAATTTCCAAGAAACGCCTACCAAGGTCCACTATCATCAACCAATATCAACATGGTTGGACTAGTTATAATGATCAACTATGGTCAACCAAAATGTTCAACCAAGGTCAACCATGGACAACCCTATTGAACCATAATGGTCAACAATAGTCAACCATGAACAGCCATGGCCAACCATGACCAACCATTATCAAACATTGTGAATGATGGTCAAACCTAGTTGTTTATGCTCAACCATGGTCAACCATTGTGGTCATAAATGGTCAACCATTATTGTCATAATATTGGATTTATAAGTGTTATTATAATATGGTTTTTAATATTAAGATTTATTATTAGATTTTATAATATTGTGTTTAATATTAATTTATAATATTAGGGTTTAAATTATTGGGTTTAATATTAAGGTTTAAAATATTGGGTTTATATATAGGTTTAATGGTCAACCAATGTATACCAAGGTCAACCATGTTCAACCAATATCAATATGGTTAGAATGGTTAGAATGATCAACTATGGTCAACCATGGATAACCATGTTGAACCATAATGGTCAACCATGGTCAATAATTACTAACCATTGTGAACCATGGTTAACCATGCTTAAACCTGATTGAATATGCCCAACCATGGTCAACCATTATGGTCATAAATGGTCAACTATATTAGTCAAGCATTTTGGTCATAATATTAGGTTTATAATATATGATTTACTATTAGGGTTTATAACGTTGGGTTCAATATTAGGGTATATAATATTGGTTTTATAAAATTAAGTTTAATATTGAGTTTATAATATATATATTGGTTTAATGATCTGCCAAGGTCAACCATGGTTGAGCATGGTCAATCATGGTCAACCAATATCAAAATTGTTAGAATGGTTAGGATAATCAACTATGGTCAACAATAATGTTCAATCATGGTCAACCATGGACAACATGTTGAACCATAATGGCCAATGATCATCAAACATAATAGTCAACCATTATGGTGAAACATGGTCAACTGTTATCAACCATGGTCCATCATTATCAACCATTATGAATCATATTCAACCAAGGTCAAAGATGGTTGAATACAGTCAACCATAATTAACCATTATGGTCAACCATATTGGTCAAGAATTTTGGTAAACCATATAGTCATAATATTGGGTTTATAATATTAGGGTTCAATATTAGGGTTTATAATATTAGGGTTTCTAATATTCAGTTTAATAGAAAAGTTTAATATATATATATATATATATATATATTACCCACATATGTAGTTATTAATATATTAATAATATATCCCCAAGGGTCAGTACAAGTGGTCAAGTTTCCATCCCTAAAACATCTTGCTAATGGGAGGTCACAGGTCAATTCTACTTGACACCCTCGAGGTTAGGCTATACTAATAAATCGAAGAGATGTGATCCCTTATATGTGTGTGTGTGTACATATTTATATTAACTATTTATCAAAATTACTATATATTTCAGTTTATAACTATAATAATTATAGTATATACTTATATTTTATTTCATTTTTAATATATATATATATATATATCATTGACCATAAGATAATCATGAGAGATGAATAACTATTATTAATAATAACTTTATGCTATTATTAATAATAATCTTGTGCTATTATTATATTATATGTTATTTATGTTATAGTTTGAAATATAATTATTAATGTTTTAACATAATATTATGTAATAACATAATATAATATTTATATAATTCATATATAGATTCTATTATATAATTATTAATAATAAAACATACTCAATTGTATTAGTAAATATGGTTTGATCACATAGTCAATCATATTTGTAAATGTGGTTTGATCATATGTAAAGGTTACTTTGAGGTTAAATGCCTACCATACACTTAATAATTATTAATGTGGTTGATATATGCCTATGGATGTATATCAGCCATATTTACGAATGTGGTATGTGGTTGTGCTAGTTGTTGAAAATCGAAACAAGAAATCTTAAAAATGGCATCAGGAAATATTTTGATTTAATTTTCCCTTGAATTAATTTAGAATAAAATTATAATTCCACATCACAAGATAACTTGTACGAGTTAAATAAGTTAGTATGACTTAGTTTCTTCTGTTAATTTGTGTTGAGGGTCTAACATGATTCATATAGAGTGTCTCCTACAAAATAGGAGCCCTGGTTGAGTTTATTTTGAGTTGTAATTAATTAACTCAGTTTATTGGAGTTGAAATCAGTTTAACTAGTTCTAACTAATGGCGGAACTAGTGAGAGGTAAAAGTGTGGAGCTTGGACTTGAACCAAATATAGTGATCAATCAAATAACTGATGATTCACTCATAAATAATTCATGCATGTCTAAGTCTGAGAGATGCCTAGTTGAGATTAGAGTTCAAGGGCAGTGTTCTATCAGTTGTATAATCATCCTAACTGTACAGGTGGTGCATGAAAACACAGGAAGGCCCTTAATGTATTACGTAGTATGGATTGATAATTTACGTAATTAATAGGGCATAATTACTCATGGAAACAATGCAAGGAAATATGGATCCCGAAGGGTGGAAAAATTGTTTAAGTATTGAACCAGGCTTGTCTAGGAATCAGTGCAACATATAGAGATAATGCAGGGGTTTTTCAGATTGGAGAAAATAAATGTAATATTCTCATAGTTTTTTACTTATGCAATATACAGATAACGAGATTTTTAGTTAAGGCTTTCCCCAGGAAATACTTTTGTACTGTGTGATTGAAATTCTTTCTCTTTTATGTTTTGTGATTTCGCGATCTAAATTGGTCTCTGCAATTGGAAGAATAGATTCAATTATATTTTTTTAGCATATTAAAATTAGCAGTTTGAATCTAAATGGATTTTCTACATGGTATTAGAGCAGGAATCACTATAGAAGAGAAGAATATAATTTTTTTCGACGCAGGTGAATCGAATTTACAGATCTATTCTTGAGGACTAGCATCTAGATCATGATGTATTTCTCTAGATTGAGACTCGAATATACCCCTGAGGGTAGTTCAAATTACATAGCTTGGAAGGACAGGATGGAAGCAGTGTTGGAAGACAACGGGGTGAAGGAGTTCATAGATAGTGATATTCCTAAGTCTGCAGTAGCAGATGATCAAGATATGGTCACCTGGAAGAAGAATGTAGCAAAGGAAAGAATGATTTTATTGGAATGTGTTTGAGATCATATGTGAAAATGTGAAGTTGGGTTACACTTTTTTCCCTTTTTTGAGAAAAAAATATCATTTTTTTCTATTCTTCAACTTTCTGCAAGCCAAAACAATTTTTCTGTTTAGAATTTCATTTTACGATAAAAATAAAAGTTGTCAGAAATTTTATTAGCTTTCTATTAAATATTTTTTGGAAGTTTTTTATACACATTTGGTATGTCAACTTAAAATTTCTTTGAGTGTGTGTTCTTTAAAAATAAAAGGATTCATAGAAATTCATGTTCAAAAGCGTTGGTGTATTCTTTGAAAACTTTGTGTTTTTTAGAAAAAAATGTGTTACAACAATCTAGACATAGTCTACTTCGTTTTCGTTATATTTACGAAACCAACTGATGCATATCATAATTACTAGAATTTTTTGAACTAATCCAATATGAAAAAATTGCATATTTTGAATATGTTTCGGCTCGCACAAAATTTCTCAACATATAAGTTATAAACTAAAAATCAAAAAACTGCCCATTACAAACGATGGACCAATGTAATGCACCATAATTTTTTCAATTTTTTTTACAATGTATTTTGGAAGATACAAAATATTGATTTCATTGAATCATAATGACCTTCAGAAATTGTTTTCACCCATTTTATTACAAAATTAATTAAAATTAGTAAATATTTATGAAATTCCATAAAATTTATATTTCTTTAAAGTAGATTGAATTCTGCAAATTCTTGTCTTGGTTCCAACAGTTAATTCATAAATTTTCATGGAGTTTAATCAGTCCGAAGTTGAAGAAATGCATCCAGAGCTCGGCTTTGCGTAATTGCAGACGTGTTATTTAGGCCGAATTGTTTTTTGTCCTGACGGCCCGTCAATTCTAACGACACAAAAGCTAGGTCGAAGTTTTTAAAAAAAGTGCGGCTGAACTTTTAATTGACTTTACGTCGGTCGGAAAATTCAATGAAGCCCCTCCAAAAAAACATTTTGTGGCTATATAAATAGGCGTAAACAGATTCATTATTTTTGCACATTTCTTCATTTGTTCTGATTTTGAAAAGGACTATTTTTTAGCTTAATTTTCAAAGGACTCTTTTTGGCTTAATATTCAAAGGAAATTTTTTGGAGGTATGTGATACATTTTTTGGATGTGTTTTGGGCTTAATTTTCAAAGGACATTTTTTTGGAGGTATTTTGTTTTTAGAAGTTTTGCGCTTAATCTTCAAAGGACATTTTTTTTGGAGGTATTTTGTTTTTAGAGGTTTTTGGGCTTAATTTGTTGGAAATGTTGTCATTGATGGCAAAGGAGATGACAAAGGAGGAACACCTGAAACAGAAACAAAGCAAAGAAGTAGCAGGGGTAGAAAAGAAATAGACAAGAAGCAGAGGCAGCAAAGAGAGTAGCAGAGATAGCAAAGAAGCAGAGAGAAGCAAGAAGCACAAAGGATACAGGCGGAAGAAGACTGTTGAAATGTAACAGTCAAACAGCAGGGTTGCAGCAGAGCAGAAGCAACGACAGAGACAGAGAGAGGAGCACAAAGAAACTAAGGCAGCCGATATAATAGAAAGGAAGAGACAAAGAAGTAGTAGAGGCAACAAAGAAGTGAACAAAGGAAGCAAAGGAGAAGCATCAGACAAGGAAAGGAGGTAGCCTAGGCAGTAGATGAAACAATTGTCGTGGGCTCGAGACATCTCTTTTAACCTATGGGCATTTGTAATTGTGGAACACTTGAATATTGTGGGTCGTGAAATTTCATTTCAAAGATGATTGAATACGATGGTGAAATGCAGTTATAATGATACACTCAAGACATAGTATACATTAATACAAAATGGACGAAGGTGGGCCCAAAGACTCCGTTATAATTATTCTTAATGTTTGTTGAAATCGGTTATAATGTATTGATATATATATATATATATAAGGCCAAACCCCATAATGAAATGGTATGTATGCTGGTCCAATGTTGTTTTAAATGTTGATGGTTAGCCTTTTTATTTAAAGTTTGATATATGAATATAATGAGAATTATTTCTGGGCTGAACCTGCTATAAGTATCAGTTAATGATAAACTTTAGACAAAGCATTATTTCATTATAAGCAAGGCGAGTTAAAATAACTCTGGATCCCGGAAGGTTATATTACTACATATATTAGTGTTGGGCTTAAGTATGAGCCAAAGACTCAATATAATATTGACGGAGAACATCACATGTAGTGTGGGACCCCTACATAAAACTCTAAGAATCGTTACCCAAGCTGGAGGATACATAAACATAAATTTCGAGAATCATTACCCCAGCTGGAGGATACTCTAAAGACTGAAGCTGAAAAGTACACACATATATATATGCAATGCTTTATATAAGTGTAGTGCCTTTTAAACAAAGAACCAAAGTACCATAAGGTGGGACCCTCACCCAATCGCATCAGAGAAAAGTTGGCAGCGGAACTTGTTATCAAAATATTGCAATTGTGATTGATTTCTGGACCCAATTCATTATACACGATGACTCATGTGTATTTGAAGTCCGGCTTAAAGATATGCCATCGCATCGAAAAAAAGAAGCAGAACATCGGAGCAATATATTAAAAGATTGCGATTGCGATGAAGAACCAAACCCGATGGGCTTATAAACTACAATTCATATATGTTTGAGTTCCAAGGATTTGATTTGAGTGGGACCCTTTGTTCATCGCACCGCACTGCTGAAGGATGCAATTGCGATTAATCGCATCGAATCGATCGCAAAGGTATCAATCGCATCGGAGTAAGGGAAGAACATCGGAGCATAATATTGAAAGTTGTGATTGCGACTAATCGCATCGCAACCATCGCAAAGGATCCAATCGCAATCGAAAGAATTCAATTGCGATTCATCGCATCAGAATATCAAAGTGAACAGTGACTGATCGCAATTGGAAATAGTGATCGCATCGCATCGAATCAGAGTGATCGCATGGCATTGGAGGATAATGAAAGCTCGACAAGTGGGCCCGAAAGGGAATTTTTTATGTATTAAAATGATTCTTTATTGTTATATTGAATGCGGCAGTTTATATGTTAAAAACAATTCTTATCATGCCGAGAGTTAAACTTGCATTATATATAAAAAGCGCTTGGGATATAATTCTAAAGTCGAATATTTTTTGTAGTGTATCATAGCAAGAGAGTTGAGGACACAATAGGTGTTAAAGCCTCAGGCCCGATGTGTGAAAGCCATGAACACATATTGAACGATTCAATGATCAATTAACCATTGGTTTATGGTTTCTAAGGTTCGAATATCAAAACAATAATGCCGAGAATGAACATTAATTGCTTGAAATAATAGAAGGAGAGAACCTTGCATAGAGGGCATATATTGGGTTTATAACCATGGCGATATTAAAGCCTCTACATTCAGTTATTTAAACTGCCAACAGTCATATATATTGTAACGCAGCTATATGTATACAGCAGACACACAATCATGGTGAACAGGAATGAACTTGACAGGTGTACATGCGCAAGTGCACAGAGTAGCAGTAAATAGAGTATGCAGAACAGTCTCTTAACAGCAGCAGAAAAAGACAAAACCAGCAAAGCCAAAGGCCAGAAAATGGGCTGAGTGAGATTAATTTTATGTAACCGAAAAGGTGAAATGTAAATGTTTTAATTGATTTATATTGTTGTGATGCATTGGCAAGTCTCCGGAAGAGAACAAATATACCACTGTAATGTTAAATTGGTACCTAGAGTTATATTTTTTGAATGAGCGGATACAAGAGATGAGAAGGCATAAGGAAAAGAGACATGGCTGTCCATTTCGAATTCCTAGTAGAATACAAACAGCCATGAAGCTATTTTGTATAAAACAGGGTAATATCCAAAGGGAGAAGGTTACGAAAACAGAGTGAGAGAAGAAGAGAGTGTGCAGCAGAATTGAAGAGAGTTGAAGAAAATAAGAAAGTTGCAAGAGGTGAGAGAGAGTGAGCATAGAGAATGTTGAGTATGGAATTGAGGCAGAAAATAGAAGAAGAAGGAGGAGTAGAATGAGATGCCATGAAAAGTCAGAGAATGAAAAAATGAAGAAGTGAGGCAGAGTAGAAGGAGGAGCTGAGCAAAGAAGAAGGAGAAGCTGATAGTGAATCTGAAAAGATGCAGAAATGATATAAGGACAGATATGAGGACTGTTGAACAACAGAAGAGAAGGTACAGAACAGAGTTGATATCCAAGGTAAATCAGCAAGTGTTTTTCTTTTGAAAGAGTAAGAAAGTTGAAGCTTCCCTATCAAGTTGTAGCTTGATAGATGTCAGTTGTAGCTGACTGAGGTTGGAGCCTCCTGTAGGTTGGTGCCTACAAAAAATAGATGGGAGTTGGTGCTTCCACATCAAGTTTTAGCTTGATAAAATGTCAGTTGTAGCTGACTCAGGTTGGAGCCTGCTGTAGGTTGGTGCCTGCATAAAATTGATGGGAGTTGGAGCTTCCTTGCAAGTTGTAGCTTGCAGAGTTGAGGTAGGAGCCTCCTGTAGGTTGGTGCCTACAGAAAATCAGTGGTGAGAGGGATTTGGAGCTTGCCTTTGCATCACAACAATAATAAGATGTGGTTTTCTCCCTTTATGGGTTTCCACTTATATCTAGTGTCTCTATGCATGATGTTTATGTGTTGATATGGTTTATCTCATCTGCTCAATACTTGCTGCTCTCATATTAAATCTACTGTTATATTATATTAATACTTGCTGCTCACATTCTAAGACTACTCACATATTAAGTTGAACATGAAATGGAGGTGTAAATAAGTTTTAATGAAAAAATTTTAAAAGTCCATGAATGTGTTAAACTGATTCACCCCACCCCCCCCCCACCCCTCTCAGTTTAACTAAGGGTTCAACATAATTTTCAAATGACATATTTTTGGAGGTATTTTGTTTTTAGAGGTTTTTGGGCTTAGTTTTCAAAAGACATTTTTTGGATTTTTTCGGGCTTAATTTCCGAAGGACGATTTTTAGGCTTAATATTCAAAGGACATTTTTTGGAGGTATCTTTTAAAGTGATATTTTTTAGAGGCTTTTTGGGCTTAATTTTCAAAGGACATTGTTTGGACGTATTTTGTTTTTAGAGAAATTTTTTAGAGTTTTTTGGACTTGATTTTCAAAGGACATTTTTTGGAGGTATTTTTAAAGTGACATTTTTTAAGAGGTTGGGCTTAATTTTCAATGGACATTTTTTCGGGATATTTTTTGAAGTGACATTTTTTTTAAGTACGCTTTTTGGGTTGAAGTAAATATTTTATAATTATTTTTTAAAATGAGTTTTTGTCTAACTTTTTAAATGAATTTATTTTGTAGGACTTGGAAAGAAATATTTTGAGCTTCATTTCATTTTTAGAAGACATTTTTTTCTCGGATTGAAGTATGTCTTTTGTGAAATATGTTTAAAATGAGTTTTTTTTTAATTAAATCTTTTGTGATTCTTTTTTTAATTTAGTTTTTGTATAAATTTTTGAAGGAATTTTTTTGAACTTCATACTCAATTATCATGGGAAATTGAAGGAATTGCAAATATGATCGAACAAGAGACCCTAAGGAACATAGAGAAAAAGGGAGAGAATATCCCAAAAAAAGAGAGAAAATAGCTCAAATATTGAAAGGGAAAATCAACCTCAACTAGAAGTTGAAGCAGGTATGTAAATGTAGATATTTAAAATTTTCCTAGTGTAAATTGTGAAACTTAATTTTTATTTGATGAACTAATTTGAAAAATATTTTGCAATGTAAATAGAGAGAGATATTCCTCAAAACATTGATGATGAGATACAAAATTTTTAAAGAGAAAGTGAAAGAGATATTGAACCAATGATTGAAGATGGTGAAAATGTTGAAAGAAATTCAAGTGAAGAAATTGAATCACCAGGTATGTGTATGTGTATGTGTATGTGTATGTATATGTATATATATGTGTGTGTGTGTGTGTGTGTGTGTGTGTGTGTGTGTGTGTGTGTGTGTGTTGAACACGTGTATTATTGAAATTATACATATTTATTAATTTAATTATTTATTGAATATGTAAACTTATTATGTACATTTAATTTGAATATGTACACATGAAATCAATATCGATGATGAGATGTAGAAAATGTTGACACTCACACATATGGAGATACAAAAATTGACCATGTTATACGATATCGTGTAAATTGCATTATTGATTCGTTCTTCAAAAACGAAATGGTGGTAGTTCAAGCCCAATTTTTGAAAGGTCTCTTAACATAAAGGAAATTAAAATAAGTTACAACTTTATTGGGTATTCGAAAATAAACAAAAGATTAAAAAAAATGAAGGAAAATGTGATACAAATATATAAATAGTGCTCTAAATTCAATTAGAAGATCTAGAAAGAAAAATGTTTTAGATGCACATAGAATAATACATATGGAAGTGGTTTCATCAAGTACTAAAGAGAATCACTTGGTAAAATTTATGGCACGAGCATTAGGAGCCTCACAAAAACTTTGCACAAACATCGGAAATTTATGTTGCAAATAGATGTAAATGATGGACTCGCTTGTTGGACAACTATTTGTAGGCAACTATACAAAGATAGACTTGGAGAAAATTTTAAACAAATAATATATGAATAATGGATGAAAAAATCATGTGTTTCACCAAAATCAAGGGATGTGATGTGAAGAAGAATAACATGAAATCAGTAAGAAGAACATACAAAACATTTCTTGGACACCACTCGGATAGATTTTTTCAACAAGTTCAAAGAAGAGAATCGTGAAATTGATGTCTCAATCAGTGCTTTTGTGCAACAAAAACCATGGTATGTAAAACCTATCACTGTATGTGACACTTGTTGTTGTCATTATCATGTGGAATTTTAGTTATACTATGACACGTTCCTTAATTTTGGTAAATAATTTTGGAAAGATTCACCTCCTCCTTCCACTATCCATGTTTTCATATCTCAAATTCTATGTGGAAGAGAAAGCCATGAATTATTTTACCAAAAGAAATGTGTTGGTGGTAAAAAATGCGATGATTGTGGAAATTTGACTAAATTTCAAAACAAATATCGTATTGATATACATGATCAATCATTGTCCAACATGAAAGTGAAATGGAAGAGATATGAATATATCCATACATCGATTCAAGGTTCAAGTAGTACTACAAGTGCTAAAAGAATTGATTTACATCAAGAAGAAATTTTTGTGATAGATTTTTGAGAAAATTTGAGGCAGAAATTTATAAATACACCAAGCATTCCCATAGAGCTCAATGGCAGGACTTGCAATTCAAAAAATCCCATGAATTTTTGCCACCAGGGACAATTTTGTCAGTAGTTGATTTTGCAGAAAACTACACATTTGTTCCACAAAAATAAATTCAGAGTGAATACTATCATTCTAACCAAGTCCCCATGCTCATCCATATTATATATAGACATGCTGAACAAAATGTTGATCATATAGAAAGCACCAGTGAAAATAAACATTTTATTAAAGAATATCACTTTTATATCAGTGACGATCGTACACATGATGCATATTTTGTACAACATTGTTTTGAAAATATTTATGACTCCTTGAAAAGTTGTGAAATAAAAGTCAATGAACATTGGATATGGTTATATGGATGCGCAGGTCAATTCAAATATTCACAATCATTTTTTGTTGTGTCGTCTTCATATGAAAACCCGCATTAAACATTGTTGGAATTTCTTTGAGACTGGTCATGGAAAAGGAGAACATGACAGTGCAGGGGCATGCTTAAAATGAGCACTTCAAAGATATCAAATGGACCACTCTGCAAAATGAATTGTCTCAGCTGAAGAAGTTGTTCAATGGTGCATCGTTGCACTAACCATGAGACTAACCGTTCAAGGGAAGTACAAAGGTACATTAAATTTAATTTTATTGGATTTCTAATTTTAAACGGTACATTTATCACAATGATTATATCTTTGATGGTATTTTGACATCATATTTATATTCTTCTTTGAATTTTCCATGTAGGTTTTTTTGGCATATTGGGGTCCAAGATGTAGATAGATCAATTGGAGATGATGTTGAAACAATAAAAGGGACTCGAAAATTGCATTCAATTAAAACAAATTTGTCTACAAATGTTTTTGGATTGGATAAAATAAAATATTCTTGTTTTTTTCATGTTTGCATAGACAACAGAGAATCCAATGATGTTTGTGAAAACAAAATGTATGTAAAATATTGGCAACATACAAGACTAAATATAAAGGGGAAAATGTATGTTGTAATCTTTGAAGAAATGAAATCAAAGGAGACTACAATATCATCTTATGGTGATCTTGTTTCTGATCTTGTCAGAGAAGGTAACAATTCAATTGCTTTCAAATGATAAAGATCTAGAAATAGATAATAAAATCAAGTACACATATTAATTTTAAATTTAATTTTTCATGTTAATTATGATCTAAATTTAAATACATAAGTTTGTTTTATTGTGCAAGAGATGTTTTTGTTGTAATTTCACCTACTATGAATGATGAAAATTTGAAGTATTATTTGATGCATTGCACTGAACGAAAGATGAAATAATTAGAAAACTATGATGATCATAGGTTTACATATGACAAAGGGTCTATTATACTGAAAGGTTATTTTTTCAGACAAACTAATAAAAGTGGGGATTTTTTTTACTTTCAATACTATGAACCTGATGTCATAAGTTGCCAATATCATCACTTGGTGTGTGCAGCACACATAAAGTTGATAGAAGTTCAATCAAAGAAAAAAATGAAAATTAAGAAATGGAAAATGTCAAAAACCGATTATGAACATATCATTGAAGATGGCATTCCATTGGAATTTCTTTTATTGAACTTACCAAAAATTTCTTCTCTTTGGATTCATCTTTTAGAACTTCCAGAACTCAACTAAAAATTGAACTACCTTTTTATGTTATCTGTACAAGTGTTTACACATGTACATTTTTTTGGTACATGCACACGAGTAATTTATACACGTTTACACATACGCATGTCTAGATTATATGGTCTAAATGATTTCATACATTCTCTAGTACAATTTTTCATAATGTCATTATTGCAAAATGTACATATCTGTGTATCTAGCATAGTTAATATAATGTAAATTTGAAGTTGCACGATTTTGTTTTATTGCAAAATGTACATATCTGTGTATTAGCATAGTTGATATAATGAAAATTTGAAGTTTCACGATTTTTTTTTAGACATGTTTATATTAAAAGTAAATTATAATTTATTCATTCTTCAATGCAACATGTGTGGTACGTGTTTTGTAATTTCCAATTTACTATCAATTGAAAGTATCTTTTCTATGTACATTAATGAAAAATGTTGTGTACTGGATATATATGTTCTAATGCAATTTTAAAATTTTATGATTGTTTTACACATCTAAGAACACCTAGAATTTTATGATTGTTTTTAGATATATACATCAATATGTATTGTACTTCAATCGTTATAACATATATCCAAACATGTACTTCAATCATTTTTATGTACTTATATTCATGTGAACTTTTTTTTGTTTGTATCTTGGGCTAGACTATATTAAAAGCAGGAAAAAATGTATAGAGGCAATGGAAAGAGATGGAAAGCAGTGCTTAGCCTATATCCCTGCCTTGGTAGTGTTCAAAATAAACCAAGTTTGGGGCCGCTTCAAAGGAGGAAACCAGCCCCTTAAGAGTGTCATCCAGTCTTGTAATACAAAATATTCAGTGACCCATATAAAAAAAAAATGAGTTGAAGTATATCTTGAGGTGAAAATCATGGATTTCATTCATCTTCATCCATCGCTTGGTTCTCTTCCTCTATAAGGTACCCGTATTCTCTAGAAATGGCTTACTCCTTAGTTTTGGGCATTCAAGGAGGCTTTGGATGGGTCGCATGGATGATGGGAGGGACTAGGTACTCTGCATTGTAATCTCTTGTCCAAACATCATCCGATTCCATAATCCAAACGCATATCTCCTCCATCTTGGGCTCATAACCTGGAAGCGGGTTGGTTTTCCTAGGTAAAGGTTGCACAGATTGCGAAATAGTAGATTTCCTGCCTCTTCTACCCTTGGGCTCCTCCGGAGGCAAAAATTCTCCCTGTGAATGTTGTCAAATGCGTGAGGAGCCAACAACTCATGGCTATCAGATGCAGAGCCCTTGGTGTATTCCAATCGTTTTTTGTTTCCACGATGAGAGCGACCTGAAAATGCACCTTTGTAGCTGCCTCTGATGGGTTTCTGACGCTGGCACGAGGCCATGGTATGGTTTCTAACCTGTACATTTTATGATTTCTTTTAGATTTTAAAACATCAATATGTATTGTACTTAAATATCACCTAAATAATAGATGCACATCCTAAAATTATATAACATTCACACATATCCTAAAAACAAAACATTATATCACAAAATGTGATCACATGCCAAATGTAGTTCAACTAGCCAAAATATACACATGTATACATGGTTTGTAATTCAAAATTTCCATCTAGAGAGATTCATTTTATATTTTTAACAAATTTATAAAATGAAACTCTTTAAAAACAAAACATTATATCACAATCATATATGTCAAATTTATTTCAACCATCCAAAATAAATATACACATTGTGAAAATGTAATTTGAAATTTCCATCTAGAGATTCATTTTATATTTAACAAATAAAATGACAACTTAAATTTTAAAAACAGAACATTATATCGTAAAACAAAACATTATATCACAACATGTGATTACAAGCCAAATGTAGTTCAGCTATCCGAAATATATGTACATGTATGTACATGGTTTGTAATTTCAAATTTCCATCTAGAGAGATTCATTTTATATTTAACAAAATTATATAAAATGAAAACTTTTTAAAAAGAAATAATTATATCACAATCACATGCCAAATGTAGTTCAACCATCCAAAATATATACATTGAAAATGTAATTTGAAATTTCCATCTAGAGATTCATTTTATATTTAACAAATAAAATGACAACTTGAATTTTAAAAACAGAACATTCTATCGTAAAAAAAAAAAGCATTATATCACAACATGTGATTACATGCCAAATGTAGTTCAACTATCCAAAATATATGTACATGTATGTACATGGTTTGTAATTTCAAATTTCCATCTAGAGAGATTCATTTTATATTTAACAAAATTATATAAAATGACAACTTTTTAAAAACTAATAATTATATCACAATCACATGCCAAGTGTAGTTCAACCATCCAAATTATACACATTGTGAAAATGTAATTTGAAATTTCCATCTAGAGATTCATTTTATATTTAACAAATAAAATTACAACTTGAGTTTTAAAAACAAAACATTATATCACAACATGAGATCACATGCCAAATGTAGTTCAACTATCCAAATTAAAAATAGAATAATATCACAACAAGAGATCACATGCCAAATGTAGTTGAACTATCCAAAATATACACATGTTTTGTATTTTGAAATTTCCATCTAGATTTGAATTTTATATTTAAAAAATAAAATGAAAACTTGAATTTTAAAAACAAAACATTATATCACAACATGTGATCACATGCCAAATGTAGTTCAACTATCCAAAATATACACATGTACATGTGTTTTGCAATTTGAAATCTCCATCTAGATTCATTTTATATTTAAAAAATAAAATGACAACTTGATTTTTAAAAACAATACATTATATATCATATGTGATCACATGCCAAATGTAATTATCCAAAATTTAAAATCATTCTTGATAAAATTAAATGTAGTTTAAAACATATCCGAACAGTAAAATATGTCCAAAATTTATAGTCACATGAACAATAAAATTAAATCTATATCTAGTTCAATGTATAGTCAATTACAAGTATCAAGTTATATAGAAAAATAAATATGACTGCATAGATAAAACTATATATAAAAAATTAAATCTAAGACTAGATATATCAAATATAATATAGCACATATGTGCATCATCCATCAAATACATATGGATCTAGTGTCTCCGCCAGCAAACTCCTAATCCTTGTGTCATTCTGTGAAGAATGGGGAACCTGTACACAATGTGTACAAACATTAAAATTTAATGTTTTAAAATTGAATGAGAATATAGAACTTCATGTAAAAAAACAAAATTAAAGAAAAAGAAAAAAAAACCATGCAATACCTCATGTGGTTCCCTCTCCATTGTGTTTTGTTGCTCATCCACTAAAACATCCTCCACAGTGACATATTCCACAATAAACTATACAATATACATGTACAAGTATATATATATTAAAAATTTACAAATGAAAATGCATGTATAAATTAATTTTCAATAATATTAAAAAAAAATTTAGACAGCTTGTTCAAATGGTGTGGATTTTCCTATATCCATCATACACTCCATCGCTACAGTCCGTGGAAAACAGAAACCATCTCCAAAAACCTAAAATTAAAAAAAATTTAAAGTATAAAATAACTCAAGATCTAGATCTCATTTTATAATAAAACTTGAACTTCAATTTATAACTTATAACTTGAACATATAAGTGAAAAATTGAATACTTGAGATGGTGGATTGGGAAAATCTCCTAAGGGTGGCTCCAAAAGAAAATCTCCAGAAACCTTAAATTCAAAAAATTTAAAACTGTAAAATAGTTCAAGATCTAGATCTCATTTTTTAATGGAAATTTTGAGCTGCAATATATAACATAAAAACATATTTAAGTGAAAATTTGTTCATACTTGTGATGGTGGATTTGGAACATCTCCCAAAGAAGAATAATTTACCTCTATCCCAAAAACATCAAACGGAATCAGAATCTATGAAAATTTAATTATATACATGTACATGTGTGCACAATTATCTATTTTAAAAATATGTCATCATGTTTCGATATATATAACAATAGATAAAAATAACTGGACATAATCATGTTCACTTAAAAAACACTAACATGTGCCAACATATCATATTGATGGTGAGAACCATCTTGATTATGTGATTGATGGTGAGAACTATCTTGATTGTGTGAACCAGAGGCTTCGACTGTGCTATTAACATCTTTGTTCATCAAGTGTGGGAACTACAAATTGTGTTAACGTATATGACACATTTTTGTTAGATTAATGTATAAAAATAAATGTATGTATATATGTATTTACTACAAATTGTACATGTGCTAAAATAATCACCCTAACCATTAACACATACCGATCTCATTCCCTCTTGCTCATGCTCATGAATAATTAGGTCCTGCCAACCATTGTGACACTTATTTGCATATGTTTTGAGATATTCAACACTCATGTTGTCTATCTCATCATATGTATGATACAGAAAATTATCACGTACATTATTTCATTCTCTTTGTCGATTCAGACAAACATTAACTCCACCTAGTCCACTCTGAACATTGTCAATGATGGCATCCCTTGCTTCTCGACTAATTTGAGAAGTTGCATCCATATCTGACCGCAAAGTTTCAACACGAAGAGGTCGACTAACCAATGGTATCTCAGGGTGACGCAACTCAGCATCACAATTAGCGCCCCTACGGTCACATAATTGACCTTTCCCAGGACCAAAAAAATCAGAGAGAAGGTCATTATAATTGGGTTTCATTCCCAAAAATAATTCTGCATAAAAGGATCTTTCAAAATAAAGCGAAACCTCATCGTTCCATTGGAGTCTTCCATAGGCAGCAAGGTGCCTATCATATAAATGGCCAGCTATATCAGGGTGCTTGAAATATTGAAATATTGCGAGTTTAAAATTTGTGTTGGGTCGTGGCAGGATTCGAACACGTGATAGGGCAGATAACAACCCAACGGTCTAACCGTTGGACCAAGGTTTCGTTCTTGTTTAAACATTGCGGCGCAGTCATAGTTGTGATCAGGAGATCAAGTCTCTTGAAGAAAAAATGCTCAAAACTGAAGTTGCTTAGAATGGCTCCGAAATAGATCGACTGGAAAGAGTTCGGCGATACGATCCCAACGCCGCGAACGGAACTCAAATCCGACGCCGTATGCAGAAGATATTCAGCTTTTAAGATTCGTCAATTTCAATTAAAAAAGGCCAAATTGACTTTATGAAAAAATTTTATTAAAAAAAGAATATTCCACAGAATATTCTTGGAATATTCCACAGAATATTCTGGGGAATATTTCGCTTGTGGCCAATCGCAGAGCGCCACGTGGCCATCCCGGAGGCCGCCACGTGGCCCCAAGGGGGAACAAATTGGCGTGTTAAAATTTTTGTTGGACTCGGCGAGGTTTGAACCGGGGTCGGGCCACTAACAACCAAGTGTTTTAACCATCGGGTCATGAAACGTTTGTTGTTTAAACGTGGCGGATAATTGTTATTTGAACATAAAGTTTTTTTTGGGCGGGCCCAAAAGGGGGCTAGCCCCCTCTGCATGGAACCACAGCCCGAGAACCCAAGTCTACTCGTTCGGCGCACAAAGTTAAGGTATGGTCACACGGTGGGCGGAGTTGGTGCTATGCACGTTTATTTATTTGTTATATATTAAAGTTTGCCGTGTATAAAACTCCAAGTTTCTAACCATATGGCCAACGGGTGCGGTCCTATGGACCCCCGTGGCCCCTATTCTCTAGCACCACGAACTGGCGGGAATGTTGGCAGACTCCGCCTATTTTGGTGGCCGCCCTAATTTGGTGGGGTTATCTGGAGTTTCTCCAGATTTAACTGGAGTTTGTTTAGGCCAACTCGCAGATGGAGTAAATGTGGCATAACTTTGGCTAGGAGAGGCCTTTTGAGACGAATTTTTTTTTAATTTTGGGTGTAGACATCATTATGGAGCTGTTGGAATTGTTGGAAGAGCCATCAGGGTGCTCTAACAGAGAATTTACCAGCATTTTTGGTCGTGGAGCCACCAGGGCCTAAGGGAAAGAGAGCTATTTTGGACTACCTTCATCCAATGGAGGTGAATGTTTAGTCATTTTAAACTGATTTGGGCCTTCTGAATCTATTTTTGTAGTGTATTTTTCCATTTGAGTCTTATATACAGTTGTAATCGCATTTTGAGCATTTAATCAAAGGAGAAAAAGCCTAATTAGAGGCTTTTGGACCCAGCGGAGGTAGCCCAAGAGAGGGGTGAACCGCTTAAACAATTATTTTCTATCACACTATATAATTTTGCTGCATATTTTCAGATTCTGATAGTTTAAACAGTAAATTTTTATAAGAAAGTTTTTTCCAAACAAGTTTAAACAGTAAACAAAACTTGTTAGTTTATCTTCAAACCTCTACACTTCAATTGGAGAATATGTATACTTGTCTATTCACACATTAAAGTTGGATCAATGAATACTTTGCAGTTAAAACAAATACTTTCATTGATCGGATCTTTGTGATTACATTTTATTTCTTTAGGCAGAGTCTGTAGAAGGGCCAGGTAGCCTCCAGATTCATCCTTTCTAGTAAAGGTGAAATATCCGGTGAATGCCCCTACAGTCAATCTCTGTATGAGAAATTCTTTGTTCTCTCGATTTCAGATCAGGTTGGTATCGGAGCACAAGGTTTTTTCTTAAGAGTTTGTGAAATTTTTGCAAGTAAATTGTGTTATTCTACAAATCTTGATGCTTACTAGGCTGAAATTGCAAAGAGGGGAAGGTCAATTGGTTAGAGAACAAGTTAATCCTCAACCAAGGAGGGCTAGAGTGCCATTACATCCACCTTCCATTTCATCCTCAATAGCCTTTGAATCAGCCACAAACATGTCATCCAGAGAAGGAGAATTACATGAGGAAATTGATCCCAAGGAAGAAGAAAGAGTCTTTAGAAAAGCTTTCTTGGATTTGACTGAGATGGTTAGGATCCTATACCAGGAGAGAAATGATAGGATTGCTGGAGAAGGGTCTAGGAACCAAAGAGAAGAAGGAGATTCTTCAAGAGGAAAGAAAGACAAAGATGAGTCTAAGAAAGGGAATGGAGGAAATGGTGATCCACCATCTCCATCGTCATCCTCTTCCTCCACATCATCCTCTTCTACTTCTGTAAATCAGTCACAAAAAACAAAAACATCTTTTAAAAATCCTTTGTTGAAGCTTGATGTAAATTTTTGACAAAAAATGATGTTATGTTGCACGAATTACCTTTTGGGTCAGCCAATGCAGTGAATGAAGTGTCAAAGCAAAGCAGTGCAAGCATGAAGGACACAAAATTCAGCATGGGAAAAAGTTGGTTTCAGAATGGTGCAATTCGCCATGGGAACAGTTTGCAAGGTGAAAGTCATTTTAAGTCTTTCTGGAAGTTTTATCAATGTAGAGAAAGTTTGTTTTCTACAAATTACAATTGCTGTTCTGCAAATTTTAATCATTTGCATCATGACTCTGTCAATTTTAGCAATGGTAGATCATTTGATTCCAGAGACATGTTATCATTTTCTCAAAAGCTTCAGTTGATGAAATTGGGTAGATTTCAACTTTTCAAGTGTGGAAGAGTGGAGAATCAGTCTCCACATCATCAGTTTCAGTAATCAGAAAGCTTTTGAGGGTCCAAAAGCTTCCCATTTTGGAGCTGTGATCAGGAGATCAAGTCTCTTGAAGAAAAAATGCTCAAAAATGAAGTTGCTCAGAATGGATCTGAAACAGATCGAATGGAAAGAGTTCGGCGATACGATCCCAACGCCGCGAATGGTACTCAAATCCGACGCCGTATGCAGAAGATATTCAGCTTTTAAGATTCGTCAATTTCAATTAAAAAAGGCCAAATTGACTTTATGAAAATTTTTTATTAAAAAAAGAATATTCCACAGAATATTCTTGGAATATTTCGTGGAATATTCCACAAAATATTCTGGGGAATATTCCGCTTGTGGCCAATCGCAGAGCGCCACGTGGCCCCAAGGGGGAACAAATTGGCGTGTTAAAATTTTTGTTGGACTCGGCGAGGTTTGAACCGGGGTCGGGCCACTAACAACCAAGTGTTTTAACCGTCGGGTCATGAAACGTTTGTTGTTTAAACGTGGCGGATAATTGTTATTTGAACATAAAGTTTGTTTTGGGCGGGCCCAAAAGGGGGCCAGCCCCCTCCGCATGGAACCACAGCTCGAGAACCCAATTCTACTCGTTCGGCGCGCAAAGTTAAGGTATGGTCACACGGTGGGCGGAGTTGGTGCTATGCACGTTTATTTATTTGTTATATATTAAAGTTTGCCGGGTATAAAACTCCAAGTTTCTAACCATATGGCCGACGGGTGCAATCCTATGGACCCCCATGGCCCCTATTCTCTAGCACCATGAACTGGCGGGAATTTTGGTGGACTCTGCCTATTTTGGTGGCCACCCTAATTTGATGGGGTTATCTGGATTTTCTCTAGATTTAACTGGAGTTTGTTTAGGCCAACTGGCAGATGGAGTAAATGTGGCATAACTTTGGCTAGGAGAGGCCTTTTGAGACGAATTTTTTTTTTTTTTTGGGTGTAGACATCATTCTGGAGCTGTTGGAAGTGTTGGAAGAGCCATCAGGGTGCTCTAACAGAGAATTTACTAGCGTTTTTGGTCGTGGAGACACCAGGGCTTAAGGGAAAGAGAACTGTTTTGGACTACCTTCATCCAATGGAGGTGAATGTTTAGTCATTTTAGACTGATTTGGGCCTTCTGAATCTATTTTTGCAGTGTATTTTTCCATTTTATGCTTCTATACAGTTGTAATCACATTTTGAGCATTTAATCAAAGGAGAAAAGGCCTAATTAGAGGCTTTTGGACCCAGTGGAGGTAGCCCAAGAGAGGGGTGAACCGCTTAAACAATTATTTTCTGTCACACTGTATAATTTTGCTGCATATTTTTAGATTCTGATAGTTTAAACAGTAAATTTTTATAAGCAAGTTTTTCCCAAACAAGTTTAAACAGTAAACAAAACTTGTTAGTTTATCTTCAAACCTCTACACTTCAATTGCAGAATATGTATACTTGCCTATTCACACATTAAAGTTGGATCAATGAATACTTTGCAGTTAAAAAAAATACTTTCATTGATCGGATCTTTGTGATTACATTTTATTTCTTTAGGTAGAGTCTGTAGAAGGGCCAGGTAGCCTCCGGATTCATCCTTTCTAGTAAAGGTGAAATATCCATTGAATGCCCCTACAATCAATCTCTGTATGAGAAATTATTTGTTCTCACAATTTCAGATCAGGTTGGTATCAGAGCTCAAGGTTTTGCTTAAAAGTTTGTGAAATTTGTGCAAGTAAATTGTATTATTCTGTAAAACTTGATGCTTACTAGGCTGAAACTGCAAAGAGGGGAAGGTCAATTGGTTAGAGAACAAGTTAATCCTCAACCAAGGAGGCTAGAGTTCCATTACATCCACCTTCCATTTCATCCTCATTAGCCTTAGAATCAGCCATAGGCATGTCATCCAGAGAAGGAGAAGTACATGAGGAAATGGATCCCAAGGAAGAAGAAAGAGTCTTTAGAAAAGCTTTCTTGGACTTGAATGAAATGGTTAGGATCCTATACCAGGAGACAAATGATAGGATTGCTGGAGAAGGGTCTAGAAACCAAAGAGAAGAAGGAGATTCTTCAGGAGGAAAGAAAGAAAAAGATGAGTCTAAGAAAGGGAATGGAGGAAATGGTGATCCACCATCTCCATCATCATCCTCATCCTCCACATCATCCTCTTCAACTTCTGAAAATCAGTCACACCAAACAAAAACATCTTTTAAAAATCCTTTGTTGAAGCTTGATGTGAAGTTTTGAAAAAAGATGATGTTATGTTGCACGAATTACCTTTTGGGTCAGCCAATGCAGTGAATGAAGTGTCAAAGCAAAGCAGTGCAAGCAAGAAGGACACAAAATTCAACATGGGAAAAAGTTGGTTTCAGAATGGTAGAATTCGCCATGGGAACAATTTGCAAGGTGAAAGTCATTTTAAGTCTTCTGGGAAGTTTGATCAGTGTAGAAAAGGTTTTTTTTCTGTAGATTACAATTGCTGTTCTGCAAATTTTAATCATTTGCATCATGACTCTGTCAATTTTAGCAATGGTCGATCAGTTGATTCCTGAGACAGATTATCATTTTCTCAAAAGCTTAATCTGATGAAATCGTACCTTAGCCAAGGTGAAGAGTGAGAATCCGGCTCACATCACCGCCAAGAATCGTGCTTTTTGAGGTCTCAAAAGTTTCCATTTTGGAGGTGTGATCAGAGATCAAGTCTCTCAAGAAAAATGTTTCCAAAATGAAGTTGCTCGTAATGGATCCCAGCCGCATCGACCGAGGAGTTCATGACAGACATTCCCAACGCCGCGAATGGCACCCAAAATCCGACGCCGTATGCAAGATACTCAAATTTTTAAGATTCGACTATTTTATTAAAAAGGCCAAATTGACTTTATGAAATTCTTTATTAAAAGATTATCTACGTAATATTCTTGGAATATTTAGAATATTCCACAAATATTCTCGGGGAATATTCCGCTTGTGGCCAATCGCAGCACCACGGCTCCCAAGGGGGAACAAATTGGCGTGTTAAAATTTTTTTGTTGACTCCTGCGTAGGTTTAACTGGTCGGGCCACTAACAACCAAGTGTTTTAACCGTCGGGTCATGAAACGTTTGTTGTTTAAACGTGGCGGATAATTGTTATTTGAACATAAAGTTTGTTTTGGGCGGGCCCAAAAGGGGGCCAGCCCCCTCCGCATGGAACCACAGCTCGAGAACCCAATTCTACTCGTTCGGCGCGCAAAGTTAAGGTATGGTCACACGGTGGGCGGAGTTGGTGCTATGCACGTTTATTTATTTGTTATATATTAAAGTTTGCCGGGTATAAAACTCCAAGTTTCTAACCATATGGCCGACGGGTGCAATCCTATGGACCCCCATGGCCCCTATTCTCTAGCACCATGAACTGGCGGGAATTTTGGTGGACTCTGCCTATTTTGGTGGCCACCCTAATTTGATGGGGTTATCTGGATTTTCTCTAGATTTAACTGGAGTTTGTTTAGGCCAACTGGCAGATGGAGTAAATGTGGCATAACTTTGGCTAGGAGAGGCCTTTTGAGACGAATTTTTTTTTTTTTTTGGGTGTAGACATCATTCTGGAGCTGTTGGAAGTGTTGGAAGAGCCATCAGGGTGCTCTAACAGAGAATTTACTAGCGTTTTTGGTCGTGGAGACACCAGGGCTTAAGGGAAAGAGAACTGTTTTGGACTACCTTCATCCAATGGAGGTGAATGTTTAGTCATTTTAGACTGATTTGGGCCTTCTGAATCTATTTTTGCAGTGTATTTTTCCATTTTATGCTTCTATACAGTTGTAATCACATTTTGAGCATTTAATCAAAGGAGAAAAGGCCTAATTAGAGGCTTTTGGACCCAGTGGAGGTAGCCCAAGAGAGGGGTGAACCGCTTAAACAATTATTTTCTGTCACACTGTATAATTTTGCTGCATATTTTTAGATTCTGATAGTTTAAACAGTAAATTTTTATAAGCAAGTTTTTCCCAAACAAGTTTAAACAGTAAACAAAACTTGTTAGTTTATCTTCAAACCTCTACACTTCAATTGCAGAATATGTATACTTGTCTATTCACACATTAAAGTTGGATCAATGAATGCTTTGCAGTTAAAAAAAATAATTTCATTGATCGGATCTTTGTGATTACATTTTATTTCTTTAGGCAGAGTCTGTAGAAGGGCCAGGTAGCCTCCGGATTCATCCTTTCTAGTAAAGGTGAAATATCCGGTGAATGCCCCTACAGTCAATCTCTGTATGAGAAATTCTTTGTTCTCACAATTTCAGATCAGGTTGGTATCAGAGCTCAAGGTTTTGCTTAAGAGTTTGTGAAATTTGTGCAAGTAAATTGTGTTATTCTGCAAAATTTGATGCTTACTAGGCCGAAATTGCAAAGAGGGGAAGGTCAATTGGTTAGAGAACAAGTTAATCCTCAACCAAGGAGGGCTAGAGTGCCATTACATCCACCTTCCATTTCATCCTCAATAGCCTTAGAATCAGCCACAAACATGTCTTCCAGAGAAGGAGAAGTACATCAGGAAATTGATCCCAAGGAAGAAGAAAGAGTCTTTAGAAAAGCTTTCTTGGATTTGACTGAGATGGTTAGGATCCTATACCAGGAGAGAAATGATAGGATTGCTGGAGAAGGGTCTAGGAACCAAAGAGAAGAAGGAGATTCTTCAAGAGGAAAGAAAGACAAAGATGAGTCTAAGAAAGGGAATGGAGGAAATGGTGATCCACCATCTCCATCGTCATCCTCTTCCTCCACATCATCCTCTTCTACTTCTGTAAATCAGTCACAAAAAACAAAAACATCTTTTAAAAATCCTTTGTTGAAGCTTGATGTAAAGTTTTGAAAAAAAATGATGTTATGTTGCACGAATTACCAGCCAATGAAGAGAATGAAGTGTCAAATCTAAGCAGTGCAAGCAAGAAGGACACACCATTCAGCATGGGAAAAAGTTGGTTTCAGAATGGTAGAATTCGCCATGGGAACAGTTTGCAAGGTGAAAGTCATTTTAAGTCTTTCTGGAAGTTTGATCAATGTAGAGAAATTTTTTTTTCTGCAGATTACAATTGCTGTTCTGCAAATTTTAATCATTTGCATCATGACTCTGTCAATCTTAGCAATGGTAGATCAGTTGATTACAGAGACAGGTTATCATTTTCTCAAAAGCTTCATTTGATGAAATTGGGTAGATTTCAGTTGTTCAAAGGTGGAAGAGTGGAGAATCAGTCTCCACATCATCAGTTTCAGTAATCAGAAAGCTTTTGAGGGTCCAAAAGCTTCCCATTTGGGAGGTGTGATCAGGAGATCAAGTCTCTTGTAGAAAAATGCTCAAAAATGAAGTTGCTCATAATTGCTCCAAAATAGATCGACTGGAAAGAGCTCGGCGATATGATCCCAACGTCATAAACGGCACTCAAATCCGATGCCGTATGCAGAAGATATTCAACTTTTAAGATTCGTCAATTTCAATTAAAAAAGGCCAAATTGACTTTATGAAAAATTTTTATTAAAAAAAGAATATTCCACAGAATATTCTTGGAATATTTCGTGGAATATTCCACAAAATATTCTGGGGAATATTCCGCTTGTGGCCAATCGCAGAGCGCCACGTGGCCCCAAGGGGGAACAAATTGGCGTGTTAAAATTTTTGTTGGACTCGGCGAGGTTTGAACCGGGGTCGGGCCACTAACAACCAAGTGTTTTAACCGTCGGGTCATGAAACGTTTGTTGTTTAAACGTGGCGGATAATTGTTATTTGAACATAAAGTTTGTTTTGGGCGGGCCCAAAAGGGGTCCAGCCCCCTCCGCATGGAACCACAGCTCGAGAACCCAAGTCTACTCGTTCGGCGCGCAAAGTTAAGGTATGGTCACATGGTGGGCGGAGTTGGTGCTATGCACGTTTATTTATTTGTTATATATTAAAGTTTTCCGCGTATAAAACTCCAAGTTTCTAACCATATGGCCGACGGGTGCAATCCTATGGACCCCCATGGCCCCTATTCTCTAGCACCATGAACTGGCGGGAATTTTGGTGGACTCTGCCTATTTTGGTGGCCACCCTAATTTGATGGGGTTATCTGGATTTTCTCTAGATTTAACTGGAGTTTGTTTAGGCCAACTGGCAGATGGAGTAAATGTGGCATAACTTTGGCTAGGAGAGGCCTTTTGAGACGAATATTTTTTTAATTTTGGGTAGACATCATTCCTGGGAGTCATGGGAAGTGTCGCGCAGCCACTGTGGTGCTCTAACAGAGAATTTATCAGCGTTTTTGGTCGTGGAGCCACTAGGGCCTAAGGGAAGAAGAGCTGTTTTGGACTACCTTCATCCCATGGAGGTGAATGTTTAGTCATTTTAGACTGATTTGGGCCTTCTGAATCTATTTTTGCAGTTCATTTTTCCATTTGAGGCTTCTATATAGTTGTATTCACATTTTGAGCATTTAAGCAAAGGAGAAAAAGCATAATTAGAGGCTTTTGGACCCAGCAGAGGTAGCCCAAGAGAGGGGTGAACCGCTTAAACAATTATTTGTTGTCATACTGTATAATTTTGCTACATATTTTCAGATTCTGATCCTTTAAACAGTAAATGTTCATAAACAAACTTCTCCTAAGCAACTTTAAACAGTAAACAAAACTTGTTAGTTCATCTTCAAAACACTACACTTCATTTGCAGAACATGTATACTTGTCTATTCACACATTAAAGTTGGATCAATGAATACTTTGCAGTTAAAACAAATACTTTCATTGATCGGATATTTGTGATTACATTTTATTTCTTTAGGCGTAGTCCGTAGAAGGGCCAGCCTCCGGATTCCATCCTTTCTAGTAAAGGTGAAATATCCTAGTGAATGCCCAAGGCCAATCTCTATATGAGAAATTCTTTGTTCTCTCGATTTCGTATGAGGTTGGTATCGGAGCACAAGGTTTTTCTTAAGATTTTTGAAATTTGTGCAAGTAAATTGTGTTATTCTGCAAAATTTGATGCTTACTAGGCTGAAATTGCAAAGAGGGGAAGGTCAATTGGTTAGAGAACAAGTTAATCCTCAACCAAGGAGGGCTAGAGTGCCATTACATCCACCTTCCATTTCATCCTCAATAGCCTTTGAATCAGCCACAAACATGTCATCCAGAGAAGGAGAAGTACATGAGGAAATGGATCCCAAGGAAGAGGAAAGAGTCTTTAGAAAATCTTTCATGCACTTGACTGAGATGGTTAGGATCCTATACCAGGAGAGAAATTATAGGATTGCTGGAGAAGGATCTAGAAACCAAAGAGAAGAAGGAGATTTTTCAGGAGGAAAGAAAGACAAAGATGATTCTAAGAAAGGGAATGGAGGAAATGGTGATCCACCATATCCATCATCATCCTCTTCTACTTCTGTTAATCAGTCACACAAAACAAAAACATCTCTTAAAAATCCTTTGTTAAAGCTTGATGTGAAGTTTTGAAAAAAGATGATGTTATGTTGCACGAATTACCTTTTGGGTCAGCCAATGCAGAAAATGAAGTGTCAAAGCAAAGTAGTGCAAGCAAGAAGGACACAAACTTCAGCATGGGAAAAAGTTGGTTTCAGAATGGTGCAATTCGCCATGGGAACAGTTTGCAAGGTGAAAATAATTTTAAGTCTTTCTGGAAGTTTGATCAATGTAGAGAAAGTTTTTTTTCTGCAGATTACATTTGTTGTTCTGCAAATTTTAATCATTTGCATCATGACTCCGTCAATCTAAGCAATGGTAGATCAGTTGATTCCAGAGACAGGTTATCATTTTCTCAAAAGCTTAATTTGATGAAATCGGGCAGATTTCAGTTGTTCAAGGGTGGAAGAGTGGAGAATCAGTCTCCACATCATCATTTTCAGTAATCAGAAAGCTTTTGAGGGTCCAAAAGCTTCCCATTTGGGAGGTGTGATCAGGAGATCAAGTCTCTTGAAGAAAAATGCTCAAAAATGAAGTTGCTCAGAATGGCTCCAAAATAGATCGACTGGAAAGAGCTCGGCGATATGATCCCAACGCCGTGAATGGCACTCAAATCCGATGCCGTATGCAGAAGATATTCAGGTTTAAAGATTCGTCAATTTCAGTTAAAAAAGGCCAAAATTTGACTTTGGGAAAAAATATATTTTTATTAAAAAAATAATATTCCACAGAATATTCTGGGAATATTTTGTGGAATATTCCACAGAATATTCTGCTGAATATTCCGCTTTTGCCCAATCGCAGCGCCACGTGGCCATCCCGAGGCCGCCACGGCCCCAAGGGGGAACAAATTGGCGTGTTAAAATTTTTGTTGGACTCGGCGAGGTTTGAGCACGGGTCGGGGCCGTGCAAACGGAACGGTTTAACCGTCGGGCCAATGGTAATTCTTATTTGTATTGGCGGCAAAGTTCTTTATAAACTTTAAATAAGGTTTGGGCGGGGCCCAAAAGGGGGCCAGCCCCCTCTGCATAGAACCCACAGCGCGGAACCTATGGTCTATTTCATCGGCGCGCAACGTCGGGGTATGGTCACCCGACCCAACGGAAGGTGCGGAGTTCCCATTTAATACGGTTATATCATATGGTGGTGACTTTAACAAATTCCGCCATAAACCAAAGTTCTTCAATATATTCCGTTCGGTGCGGTCATATAACCCTTATCCGTTAGCCCCCTCTAACTGGCGGTAAATTCGGCGGTCCACTCCAAAATTGGCGCCATTCCCTATTTTTTCGGTGTTATCTGGCAATTAGCCAGATTTAGTGGAGTTTTGTTAGGGAAAACTAGCAGTTGGAGTAAAAGTGCCATAACTTTGGCTAGGAGAGGCGTTTGGATACGAATTTTTTTTTTTTTTTGGGTGTAGAGATCATTCTGGAGCTGTTGGAAGTGTTTGAAGAGCCATCAGGGCATTCTAACAGAGAATTTACCAGCGTTTTTGGTCGTGGAGCCACTAGGGCCTAAGGGAAAGAGAGTTGTTTTGGACTACCTTCATCCAATGGAGGTGAATGTTTAGTCATTTTAGACTGATTTGGGCCTTCTGAATCTATTTTTGCAGTGTATTTTTCCATTTGAGGCTTCTATACAGTTGTAAACACATTTTGAGCATTTAATCAAAGGAGAAAAAGCCTAATTAGAGGCTTTTGGACCCAGCGGAGGTAGCCCAAGAGAGGGGTGAACCGCTTAAAAAAATATTTTCTGTCACACTATATAATTTTGCTGCATATTTTCAGATTCTGATAGTTTAAATAGTAAATTTTTATAAGCAAGTTTTTCCTAAACAAGTTTAAACAGTAAACAAAACTTGTTAGTTTATCTTCAAACCTCTACACTTCAATTGCAGAATATGTATACTTGTCTATTCACACATTAAATTTGGATCAATGAATACTTTGCAGTTAAAACAAATACTTTCATTGATCAGATCTTTGTGATTACATTTTATTTCTTTAGGCAGAGTCTGTAGAAGGGCCAGGTAGCCTCCGGATTCATCCTTTCTAGTAAAGGTGAAATATCCGGTGAATGCCCCTACAGTCAATCTCTGTATGTGAAATTCTTTGTTCTCACGATTTCATATCATTTCCCAGGACCAAAAAAATCAGAGAGAAGGTCATTATAATTGGGTTTCATTCCAAAAAATAATTCTGCATAAAATTATTTTTCAAAATAAAGCGAAACCTCATCGTTCCATGGGAGTCTTCCATAGGCAGCAAGGTGCCTATGATATAAATGGCCAGCTATATCAGGGTGCTTGAAATATTGCACCTTTAGCATCCTTCTTTCATCCCTTCTTTGAACTTAAACATAGACTTGGCCATTTCTGTTGTAACTCTTTGTTTAACAACCTCCCATCTATCAGGACCCATCACTGTTTCCTTTATTTTTCTCATCACTTCTACAAATTATCAGTGGTTGGCTCAAGCCTTAGGTACACATCTACTAGTTTTCTTAAAGAGTGAGTACCTATTTCTAAGCTTTCTCGACTCTCAGCAGGGAATTTCAAAGACACAAGATCTCTCTTCAATTTGGAATAAATATGTTGACACCTTTGTAACGTGCATTGTCATATGTTTTATTCCCAAGGTATATCAGAAATGTTAGACAGATAAGTCGTGGTTGGTCTACAACCTTCTTCTTGAATAATATGTTCCGTCCTACGTCTTTTTGGAGCAACATTTTCACCCTCTACATCAATATATAAAATTTTGTATAAATAAAAAAGAGTGTAAACAAATTTGTAAAAATTGAATAAAAATAATATTCAGATTGTTGACCACCTTGATATGGTCAGTCGGCATCATTCCCACGCTGATACTTCCCACCCTAAGACTGTTGAGAACCATAACGACCATCGATTACATAACCATCCATTGATTGGCCTCTGGGGGAATTCATATCACCACCCTCACGCAATTGACCACCACCTATTGATGGGCCTCCAAGGGAATGTGTAACACCACCAACCTCATGCGGCGAGAAGGAAGCTTCATAAAAAAATATGAATTTATAATCAATTCAAAATACATTCATACATATAAATACATGTACATATGATTGATTAAATTGTGTGAACCATACCACGATTGCGTGAACCATGGCCATGTTCCATTGATGGAGTAGACAACCTTGTCCTCCTACCTCCTAAAAAATAAAAAATAAAACTTATTAAAAACTAATTTAACTCACAAAATTGATAAAAAATCAATTCCATATGTATACATGTATGTACATAAATACGATGAACACCATGATCCCCCTCTCTCGTAGAGGCATGGGATTCTATTGATCTTCGCCTTTCATCCTCCATGATATATATGGATATATCTACAGTGGATATTTACAATTATTTTTAAATTACTATTTAAAATAAATTCAAAATATTTCAAAAAATTAATGTAATTTAGTACACAAATTATGTAAAACACAACTTTCAAAGCACTAATTGATGTGTGAAACTCAATTTAAACAAAAATTTGTTGAATTCCTGACATTTTGTTCTATTTTAAATGTGAAATTCACAAAGTTGCGCTTTACATGGTGGGAGCACACTAGGTATATAATTTAAAAAACACATGGTCATTAAAAATGACACATTTATAAGTAAAAAACACACACATATCAAAGATATGTTACAATGTCCATCAATAAATTTTGAGGGAGAGAGTCTCAACATTAATTCATCTTTGAGAGATGAATCTTGAATTGGAATTGCCCTGTGTTATACTAATTCATCTTTGAAGGATGAATCTTGAATTGGCATTTCCACACACAATAGATCACTAGACATCTTATTAACATTTCCAAAATATCTTATACTAAAAAATTGAAATTGTCTAAAAATATTGTTTTCTTTTCCATGCAGTTGTTTTAGCCTCTCCTTCTTAACTTGGTACATGCCTTTCATCTGGTTGCACACAAGTTTAGAATTGGTGAAAACCACAATTCCATTTGATCCATACTCCCTAGTTGTCCCAAGCCTTCTATCAATGCAATATAATATGCCTCATTTTTTGTTGTTTTTCCAAGTATATTCATTTTCCTTTAGAGGACCTTGTTAGTCACAATATTGCAAAGCACATATGTAATCAGTGCTTTCCTAGATTTGGATAGCAAGAAATATCTATGCATAATGTCCATTTTTCAACCATATTTAGTGGCTTTTTTATCCCTGAAAAAAAAAAATTCAATAAAATATAGTAAATTAACACTTATTGCAAATGCATGGGAGAAGTGACATGTACATGGTTTACCTTAAATTTTATGGGAGAAATGACATAGAAATCACGTCTTAAAGTTTTCCTTAAAGTTTACGGGAAAAATGACACATGTATGGGAGAAATGACACATGTACATGGTTTGCCTTAAATTTTGACTTAACATTTATGGGAGAAATGACATATAAATGACATGTATTAAAGTTTTCCTTAAATTTTATGGGAAAAATGACACATGTATGGGAGAAATAACATGTATGTACATGGTTTTCCTTAAATTTTATGGGAGAAATGACATAGAAATAACATGTGCATGGTTCCAAAAGCACTAGAAAATGCCTTAAAGTTTATGGGAGAAATGGCATGTACAGAAATGGATATTACAATGAAGAACTTCTATTTAGATCTGTTCCAGAGATTGAATGTATGGGCATTTACTGGATATGTCACCATTGAGAAAGGATGAGATCCAGAGGCCACCTAGCCCTTTACAGACTCTACCTTTAGAACTTGTAGAAGTTAACACTCAACAGAGTGACTCAAATCCTATAGAAGTTCAGCCACTTTAGGTTCTCACCAAAGTTTTTAGGCCTTAAAGTTTTCCTTGAGTTTATGGGAGAAAGCCTTGAGTTTGTGGGAGAAATGACATGTGCATGGTTTTCCTTAAAGTTTGCCTTAAATTTAATGGGAGAAATCACATCTAGAAATGACACGCCTTAAATTTTTCCTTTCCTAGAGTTTAAGGGAGAAATGACATGTACATGGTTTACCTTAAATTTTGCCTTATAGTTTATGGGAGAAATGACATAGAAATGACATAGAAATGACATCCATTAAAGTTTGCCTTAAATTTTATGGGAGAAATGGCACATGTATGGCAGAAATGACACCTGTACATGGTTTTCTTTAAATTTTATAGGGGAAATGACATAGAAATGACATGTACATGGTTCCAAAGGCACTAGAAAATGCCTAAAGTTTATGGGAGAAATGGCATGTACATAAATGGATATTACAATGAAGAACTTATATTTAGATCTGTTCCAGAGATTGACTGTAGGGGAATTTACTGGATATGTCACCTTTGAGAAAGGCTGATATCCAGAGGCTACATGTCCCTTTACATACTCTGTCTTTAGAACTTTTAGAAGTTAACACTCAACAGAGTGACTCAAATCCTATAGAAGTTAAGCCACTTTAGGTTCTCACCAAGGTTTTTAAGCCTTAAATTTTTCCTTGAGTTTATGGGAGAAAACCTTGATTTTGTGGGAGAAATGGAATGTGCATGGTTTGCCTTAAATTTTATGGGAGAAAGCACATCTAGAAATGACATGCCTTAAATCCTTCCTTATAGTTTATGGGAGAAATGACATACAAATGACAGAGAAATGACATACAAATGACATGCCTTAAAGTTTGCATTAAAGTTTATGGGAGAAATGACATGTATGTACATGGTTATCCTTAAAGTTTTTCTTCAATGTTATGGGAGAAATGACATAGAAATGACATGTACATAATATGCCTTAAATTTTTCCTTAAAGTTTGCAAAATTATTTTATGCACTTACTAAAACAACAAGTGGTAGTGGTATATGAAGTTGTGTCAAAAGTCACACCTTGATGAGTTTGTCAGAGAAATGACATATACATGGTTTGCAAAATTATTTTATGCACTTACTAAAAAAACTAGTGGTAGTGGTTGATGAAGTCATGTCAAAAGTCACACCTTGATGAGTTTGTAGGAGAAATGAATGTACATGGTTTTCCTTAAAGTTTATGGGAGAAATCACATCTAGAAACCTTTACTTTGAGATCTATAAATGGGCTAAGAACATTAAAAAGGAATTTTCAACTTGCATAGTTATGTCCTTAATAAGTATGATTTAGCACCTAACAGATTGTCTAATAATACAATTTAATGTCATTTTTGGCTTGTACTGTCATTCATCCTTGATATGTACAAGAATTTTACAACTTGAACATCAACCTACACACTATCATCATATCACTGTACATAATCTAGATTAGTAATATCCATTACATCATAAAACACTCCACTTTTAAATTTTTACTAGATTAGAAAAGTAAATATACATAATCTCGATTAGTAATATCCATTACATCATAAAACACTCCACTTTTAACATTTCACAAGATTAGAAAAGTAAATGACAACAATAGGAGAGGCAGCATCATGAAAGGTGTAAAATTTAATAATCATTTAAACTTTATAATTTAATGTTATTTTTGGCTTGTACTATCATAAATCCTTGATATGTACAAGAATTTTACAACTTGAACATCAACCTACACACTATCATCATAACACTACATACATAATCTAGATTATTAATATCCATTACATCATAAAACACTCCACTTTTAACATTTTACAAGATTAGAAAAGTAAATGTGCATAATCTAGATTAGTAATATCCATTACATCATAAAACACTCCACTTTTAACATTTTACAAGATTAGAAAAGTAAATGACAAAACTAGGAGAGGAAGCATCATGGAAGGTGTAAATTTAGATACATTAATAAAAAATAGTTAGCATCGACATAAATATGAATATAGTGGAAAACCTATAGTAGCATTATGGTAACAAGCCAAGGGTCTTCGTTATTCGAATAAACCATTTCTATCAATCATTCCCATCTACATCATGCCTCCAAATGCATAAACTAATAAACTATAGTCAACATGAATTTCACATTTTTCATAGAATACCATTCAATTTCACTTCATATGTATTTCTAGTATCCATTTTTCTACCCACTATCAAAGGTATCCAATGCAATTATATCAACTTATAAGGAATCAATCTTTTTTCACTTCTATAAAAAGGTAGAAGAAAATTTGTGTGCATCTACTATAGGAAATAGACAATAAGGAAGCTATAATAATCCATCCTATAACACATTGTTTTCAATTATTTGAGGAAAAGTGATATCTAAGAATCAAACAAGCTCTTATGTACACTTGAATCAACCATATTTAGCTAGTCCATTGTACACAATTAAACAAACAGTAAGTCTACGGGTCTGGAATCCCTAAACCTTGTTCAAACTGTCATTTCATGTAAAGTATGGATTCTAACATGATGGTGATGGTACTTTATGTAATAAACTCTCTGTATGTCTATCTAAACCTTTTCTGAACAAGTTCTGCAAATAGTAATTGTTATAAACAATATCCCCATCTAACTAATATAAAGGTATAAATTCTCTAAATATCTAACTTGTATAAATAAGATATAACATATATAAATAAGAGCCCAAATATTGGGTTCTAAATACTAATAAAAAGGCAGCGAGGTTTCTCTAGAAAAAAGAAAAGATAACACATTGTTTTCAATTCTTTGAGGAAAAGTGATATCTAGAATCAAACAAGCTATTATGTACACATGAATCAACCATATTTAGCCAGTTCAATCCATTGTACACAATTAAACACTCTGCTGAAAGACAAAGACAATCTAACAAAGGTCTGAGGAAGCAACAGAACACAAATACAACCTACAAGCTTAAGAAAGAACAGAGTTGTGAGTTGGTGCTCATAAGAAAAACACAAAGTTATTAGATCTGTAGAGGTTGAAGGAAAGAACAGATATATTAGATCTACATAGGTTGAAGAAAAGAATAGATATATTAGATCTATAAAGGTTGAACTAAATAACATAGTTTTTAATTATTTGAGGAAAAGTAATATCTCAAAATAAAACAAGCTCTTATGTACACATGAATCAACCATATTTAGCCATTTCAATCCATTGTACACAATTAAACACTCTTCTGAAAGACAAAGACAGTCTAACAAAGGTTTGAGGAAGCAAAAAAACACAAATACAACCTACAAGCTTAAGAAAGAACTGAGTTGTGAGTTGGTGCTCATAAGAAGAACACGAAGATATTAGATCTACAGAGGTTGAAGGAAAGAACAGAGATATTAGATCTAGAGAGGTTGAATCAATCCATTGTACACAATTAAACAAACAATAAGTCTATGGGTCTGGATTCCATAAAACTTGTTGGAACTGTCATTTGATGTAAAGTATGGATTCTAATGGGATAGTTACGGGTCTTTTTGTGCTAAAATCTCGGTATGTTTGTCTAAACCTTTCTGGACATGTTCTACAAATAGTAATTTTTATAAATAGTATCCCCATCTAAATGATATAAAGGTATAACTTCTCTAAATATCTAACTTGTATAAAAAAGGTATAACATATATAAAGAAGAGCCCAAAGGTTGGGTTCTAAATAATAACAAAAAGGCGGTGAGGTTTCTCCATCAAAAATAAAAGATAACACATTGTTTTTAATCCTTTGAGGAAAAGTGATATCTATGAATCAAACAAGCTCTTATGTACAACATGAATCAACACATTTAGCCATTTCAATCCATTGTACACAATTAAATACTTCTACAATAGATTCTTTTTAGGATTGGATGGCTTGTACACATAGCATATGTCCATAGGCATTCAGAGAAACTGTATGTTTTCTCCTCAGAAAGAGATGGAAGAAAAACATAAAGTTTACAAGTTTAAGGAAACTAGCGCCACTATTTCCTCTAGCCATAACAAGTTTTGTACACATATTATATGCCCATAGGCATTCAGAGAAACTGTATGTTTTCTCCTCAGACAGAGATGGAATAAAAACATAGAGTTTGCAGGTATAAGGAAACCAGTGCCATTGTTTCCTCTAGCCATAACAAGTTTTTAAAGAGGATGCATCTGTGTTTACCCCCGAGCTTCCCATGATGGGGAAAGACAACCCTAAAAAGGAGTCAAACCAGGCTCTTAGCTGATTTTTACACAAAAATACATTTGTACAATAAACATTATCTTAGATGTACAGAGTTTAAAAACTGAAAATAGTCCCTTTTTATCCCATGGATCTCCTCTTAAATGAGGAAAACAATCTGAAACAGAAACAAAAAGAGATGCGCAGTATATGCGAAGTCTGAGTTACAATAAAACCAACTGAATTACAATTAAACCAAGAGTTTGTTTAGAAGAGAAATAATAAAAAAATTGATAAACGTTATCCCTTTTTTTCATTTTATTTAATTTTCAGGTAAAAGGTTAGTCGAACAGACATTAGGTTGATTTTTTTCATCTACCTAGAGATGACAAGACGACAAAAAATGACGAGGCAGGCCGCAACGACAACAAACAGTAGCAAACAACGAGGCAGGCTGCAATGACAGAAAACGACAAGGCAGGTCGCAATGAGGAATGAGATTGTCGAAGACATGCGTTATTTGTAACCTACGACAAAAAAATTAGAAAAAACATTAAAACTAACAAAAATACAAAGAAAAAAAAGAAACACAGGTAGAAAGTTCTCACCTCCTCGCCCTTGCAACAATAAGCCCCTACAATAGCAAACACCAACGCAATGACTAATAGTGAAGATCAAACAATAGTAACAAACCCAAAACCTCTTGAGGTCTGCAAGCGAGTATATTTATAAATAAAAATTCAGCTGAATTCTTTTCAAAATTTCGGCCAAACTTCGGTTGTCGGTTTTCCCATCTCCGACCAAAAATTTGTTTACCTACTTTGTCAATACGCCGTCAATGTCAATGGTAGAATGAGTTCAGCCGAACTAATTTACAAACTTCGGCCAAACTGTTAGAAAAATGAATTTTCCGCCCGCGTTTCTCATGAAAGTGTAACCCACCTTCACATTTTTACCCTAATAGTAGTCTCACCTTCATTTGCACTAGATGACCTGTGATTTGTACTGACCGGTCTTTGATCCTTCTGTCCTTTCTTCTAGACTCAAAATTCTTTCTTCATGTGCCCAAGTTTTCCATAATGAAATAAAATGAGCCCTCCCCTCCTTGATTTCGATCACCCTCTCGATCTTGATCACCCTTGTCAGCCTTGATCAATTCTCTTACCACGATCAACTAGATTTAGATATTCTCGTCGCTGGTTTTCCACAATTGACATGCATCGCAGCTCCTCATTCATTAAACTGTTGCTGACATCATCAAACTTTAGGGTCTATGTAGGTGCTGAAGTGATCATAGGTACAATTAAATTTTCCCAGATGTCTAGCATAGAACACATTAACAAAATAGCTCTAACTTCATCATCTAGAATGATTTTAACAGAGACAAGATGACTAGTTGATGCAATTAAATTGTATCTTTACCCAAAATACGTGGACTTATGGGTTATGGGCCCACATAAATCTCCTTTTCTCGCAGCGGATCGCAATATTGCAGGTTCATAAGTTTCGCATATGACAGCTCTAACATACATCGCAGATTTCAATATATATTATTTTGCAAATTTCCTGAAACCCTTATCACAGGTCGCAACTTATAACAAATAACATTAACCATAAATAATAATAATAATAATTTTGATGTAAAGTTGCGATGACGATGTCACATCGCAACATCGCAACTTCCACTTCTTATCGAGATTTCGTGAATTTAACGATCCCTTCATCGCATTTTGTAAGGTTTAATATACAACTCGTAATACTTAACCAATAAATAAAAGCAATGCCGATGCAAAATTATCGAGGCTCCAGCCGATTACACAACCATCAACATTCCCACAACTGTGCAATCCCCGATTCAATACATAGAGTCTCAAGACTCCATATCACACAGAATCTATAAACTAGGTTAAAAGAAAACAGAATAGATACAGAGTTATTCAGTCTTTATTAAAATCAAATTCCATTACAATACTATGGCCTCTGTGGGCCTGAACACACACACTCACCCTGGTATTGCATTGCATCGTTCTCCTTTCTAAGCACTCACACCTACAATTTATATTACCTCAATAAAAATTTTAAGGATCGGATCTTTTGAGATCCGATCTATTTTAAGGTCTCTCTCATCCCTCAAAATCTGTGTAAAATAACAAATTACAAACAAGCTCAAACGAATCGTGAGTAAATCTTGTTCTCATGCCACACTTGCGTTCTAGAAGGTTCACGAATTTCAACTTTGACTTGGGGTGGTTTTTCTCCTGCATCACTAACTTAATAATATTTAATTTATACAAGTGTTCAGCAACTGAAGCACCCTCCATCTTGAGGTTATAAAGCTTCTTCATCAAGAACACTTTGTTTGATGATGCGTTCTTCTCATATAGATCATGAAGCTTCCTCCATAATCCTTCTGTCTTCTTTTCTCTGGACACATTGAAATACATATTATTTCCTAGATATTGGTGGAATTTTGCAATCGCCTTTCTATCTAACTTATTCCATTCTTCATCTGTCATCGATTAAGATTTCTTTGTTGTGCCATCAATCGACAAATACTGATATTTTAAAACCAATATATCCTCCATCTGTGATTTATGTAAGGAAAACTTACCCTACTCAACTTCTTCATATCAGTTAATGTTGTTGTCTCCATTCTCAAAAAAATTCAAGCCCTAAAAGATCAAACTAGACTTACAAAATAAGAGTTTAATTATTGCACCTTTTTAAAATAAAATGCCAAAAATTAACCTGTTTTAAAAATAATTATCATATAACAAAGTAGTACCTCTTCTTCTTAATTAATTAATTAACTAGAATACATTACTTCCAACCCCATTCTTAAAAGAGATAAAGTCGTTATATAATCGTTTCAAACTTAATCAACTAATTTAAATGGCTACGGTCATAAGAATTAAAACGAAGCATATAATATGACAACAGGCCGCTTGTTCTAATTTTTATTCTACAACCAACACATGTATTTTGGAGGCTTGGAGGATTATCACCTAAAATTTGTTGACGTTGTATTGTTCTTTACAGCAAAAAAATGTGTGCCCTCATTCGAGTAAGCTTCCATTGTCCTGTATGTGGATCTCTTCTCTCCAAATTTTCATGGTGTTTTTTTAACTCCCGTCCTTCGTCTATTAGCAGCTAGTTTACTATCCACTCTCATCCATGGGTGTTACGCAAGGATCATCTGCAACGATGTACTCTTTCTTGAAAGGCAGAATAAAGCAGTAACAAAAACACTTGTAACACAATGCTCTACTCTTCAGAGGATTCCCTCTTAGATCAGTCATTGATTTCACCTCTTTTACAGAAGCGTTTGAATGGAATGTGCAACAGTGTATGGGATTTTCTACGGTGGGCTACGAAGTCTACACTGGCTATGACACCAGTTGATGAGAATCAATGTACACAACAATCACAGAAACAACAGATCAGACAACACACGTAGGCAAATCAAATTAAAGAGAGCAAAAATTACAGTGAAGAACAAAATCACATACTTCTATTACATATATGCCTTGGTCCTGCTTCAATTGCTCAGACAGAGGAAATATTACAAATTTATAGATGAGGGGAAAAGCGTTATAGACTTTTCCTCGTGTGAGACAATATTACAAATTTATAGATGATGGGAAAAGAGTTATAGACTTTTCCTTGTGTGAAATTCATGGTTGCAAAATCAAGGGTGGTGGCTGGCGTTGGCGGTAACTTTCGGCGTAGGCGATGGATTATCGGAGAGTCAACGTCGATGACTGTTGGAGAGTCGGCGGGAGTGAACGATTAACTTCATTTGGTTTCACATTTAATAGAGTGTTGTAAGAATACTCTGTCAGAGGACAATACCAGCATAGAATTAACAAACATAACATAATATTATCAATCAAATATGCTCTCATAAAAGAATTTAAAATCATATCAGTGGCGAATTTGTGGGTTTAAGAATAAGTCCATCCTCTAAATATTTTATCCCTGAAAGTATATTTTATCCCTGAGAGTTATTGCCATAGAATATTCTAGATTTGTTGCTTTCAAAAGTTTGAGTTGAAATAAAAAATAAGATTGTTTAATTAATTCTTTGAGAAAAATTACAATATCATTTGGAAAGTCTATGTGTTTCAAATTATCTAGTGTAGTTCAGTATAGTTCATATAGTTCATAATCAAGACTTTTCTACTCATACTAATCAAAATAGTTAAATATAAATACTATTGAAATGCAATTTTTAATGCATTATAATGTTATAAAAATAAAATTTAATATTAAAATTAAAATTAATAAAGGTGAAAATTAAAATAATAAATTAAAATATAAATATAAATATAAAAATCAAACAGTAAATAAATAAATAAAAATGAAAATAAAATAAATAATAATAATAATAATAATATTAAAAACAAAAATAAAATAAATAAATAATAATAATAATATTAAAAATAAAAATAAAATAAATAATAAAAAACAATTAAAATTAACAAAGGTGAAAATTATATATATATAATAAAATAAAAATAAAATGAAAATAATGAAAATAAATGATAATAATAATAATAATCCTTAAAAAATAACAAAAATATTTAAAAACATAACATCTAAAAATAAATAAAAATAAATCACAAAAATAATAAAAAGGAAGCAAAGAGACATGCACCACATACCAAGGAAAAAGGGGGCACTCTTAAGGGAAGAGTACACCACTTTTTCTCAATTTCAACAGCTTCTCGGAATTTGCAGTGATGAAAATGTTCTATCCTCGCGATAACCCTTGACTCCTCCAAACAAATCTGATGATTTGAGATTTTCCTTTCCAACAGCATCTTAGTTCTACAGTGCCTGAGATTTGCCTTTCCAACAGCATCTTAGTTCTACAGTGCCTCCAATTCGCCGCATGTTCTTGTAACCTCTTACTTACCAGGCGCTCGATAAGTAAGAGGTTACAAGAACATGCTGGTGATTTGAGGCACTGTAGGATTAAGTCCTCTGCTCTTGCTGAGCATGTTGGAAAGAAGAATCATGGAGTCCAGGGTTATCACGAGGGTGGAGCATTTCCATCACCGCAAATTCCAGGAAGCTGTTGAAATTGAGAAAAAATCGTGTACTATGAATAGAGATGACGGATGGAAAATCAATATCAATAGTTGTTGGATTCTATCTCTAATCTCTTAGGAGTGCCCCCTTTTTCCTTGGTCTATGGTGTGTGTCTATGGTGTGTGTCTCTCTGCTTCTTTTTTATTATTTTTGCGGTTTATTTTTATTTTTTAGGTCTTGTGTTTTTAAATATTTTTGTTATGTTTTATAAGATTATTATTATTATTATTTATTTTCATTATTTTTATTTTATATATATATTACGTTCACCCTTGTTAATTTTAATTTTAATTTTTTGTTTATTATTATTATTATTATTATTATTAATTTTCATTTGTTGATTTATTTATTTATTTTTATATTTTTATTTCTATTTCTATTTTAATTTATTACTATAACGTTCACCCTTATTAATTTTAATTTTAATATTAGATTTTATTTTTATTAATATTTTATTTTTATAACGTTATAATGTATTAAATATTGACTAAGTCTTCACAAGTGACAGTTGCATCTCAGCAGTGTTTATATTCAACTATTCTGATCACTTCAACTATTCTAATCAACACAAGTAGAAAAACTACACTAGGCAGTTCGAAATGTGTCGGCCCTCCAAATGATATTGTGATTTTTACGAAAAAGTTGGTTAAATAATTATGGGTCACAAAAAATTACAATCTAAAAAAATAAGATTATTATAAAATTGATTCCAATACTTTTCGTTCCATTAAACTTATGAAAGCCAAATAGCAACACTCACAACAATGTATTCATATTTAAAATCACTACTAGTAAAATTATACAATTATTTCTCCCCAATAATTTCAAAAATGTAAACTGCAGTTAAAGATCATAGTCATAGAAAAACCAAAAACAAATAGAAAAATAACCTAAATCCTAACTGAACATGAATGGTATTGGCATGGATGGCTATTTATAACCTAAAAATTTAGAGCACATGACATTCAGCCACACTCACTCACTCGTTGATTTATTATTTACAGAATTGGTATACTAAATTATTTGGTGAAAGACCTATAAGTTGGCATATATTTCCTACATCTTTTTCAACCAGATTACTAAACAATAAATCCATTCCAATTAATAATAACGAGTGCATAACTTATATATATATATATATATATATATATTTTCAATAAGATTATGTCACATTACTCCTTCCTTTAATTACCACTTAAAAAAAAATCTTTTACCGACCAAAGTAAAAGCACAACTTACATAACTTAAACCGCACCAATTCCATACATATACTTTATAAATATTTCAATGATAATTCAAGCCCAATCGATTTATTGGTTGGAGTTTAATTGTTTTCGGCGTTTATAATTTTCGGCTAGAGTATAGTACCATGGTACAGATTTGCTCCACACATAAAATAATTCATTTCAGCACTTTTGGATTAAAGTCGTTTCACCACACAACAGCGGTAACCTTATTTTGGTTTGAATGCGGGTCATATTTGCCTACAATTTTTGCTTACCTCGGTGTAGTGGCAATCCACATGGCATGTGGCATTAAATTATACAAAACAAGTTGTAACTCCACCTATCTTGTTTGTACTGCGCATTTACACTTATGGGACAGCTGCCATATCTCAATTAATTTCCTTTGGGATTCGCTATCAAGGTTAATTGGAGTTTATCGACTCGGACCTGTTAGACAGTAGCTCATTTGGCTAGGCGGGAGTTCCAGATCTGAACTCTCTTCAGCCGAAATCCTTTGGCCTCTCCACCCCGGTTCACTTGAAATCGGCTTGCCATTTCTGCTTGGCTTTCCTAGTGTGAAATTCCTTGGCCATGGCTCATTTCATCTCGGGTGCTGACTGTGAGGATGCCACCGGTTTAGATTTCAGGGTTTTGTTTCAGTTACGTGCCCCAGCTACAGAGGTTTTAAGCGCCAAGACTCTATTGAAGAGCTCACAGGCTTAGTTTTCCAGGTAAGGCATGACTATACCCATATTTTTCTATCATTTGGTTATATCGTTGCTCGTTTCTATTATAGAGTATGCACATAAATCTGTTCTGCTAAATCTCAGAGGTGTTTTTCCTTTACCTGTCTCTAATGAGATGTAAATGGAAAGGAGAACAACATTACTAGGAGACTTACAATTGTATTCCTTTTTTTTTTTCTCTCAGGCATAGGCAGAGGAGACTTCCATTTTCAAGTATCTATTCTAGCCATGAATTTTCGTTGTATGAGGGTGTTGAGTTTTCGCGTTTTGGCTCAGATTACATGTACTAACCCCCATACTTGGGTTTCATTCATTGCAAGTTTGTGGAAAGCATTCACAATTAGTATTCGACTACCTTCCCATAGCCACAAATTAATTTCTTTACATTTCTTGGTTACACAGGTACCCCAGTTCCAATGGAAACTGAAACCCTTGGTTTCAGTCTCACGTTTTCCAACTTTCTTTCGTTGGGCTATTACCTTTCGATTCTTCACTAATAATTGAGTTTTAAAAGAAGAATAGTCCTTGGACTCTGTAATAATTTAGTTTCTTTTGTATTCTATTCACCTTGAACTTTATTCTGGAATTTGTCTGAAGGGTTAACCCCTTGGTTTAATTCCCAATTTGTATAGAGAGAAAAAGGGTTTTTGCTTAGCTAAACGGTTAACCCTTTCAAGCATGTTTCTTCTTGGAATTCTATTGTAGAGATAAGTCGATTATAAACTCTAATTTTCTTCAGTTTCAATCTTACACTTATATATATATATATTCATCCAGTTTTTGGAAAATTATTTGATTTTCTATGTCTTGGTTTTAACAGTAGCAAGTTTACTTTCTGCATGAATGAAATCCAGTCTGCGTTCTTGGTATATATTTACTCGATTATTTATTATGATTCTCTCAAGTAACAGATTCGTTTTTTAGTAATAAACTATTACCAGAATTCTTTTCTTACTACCCAGTAATGTATTGAAGTTATTTTCGTAATGTATCTCGTTTTCTCGGTAGCAGAGTTGCATATGGATATTTATTTTCTGCCAAAGTTTTCTTTCCTCTGCTTACAAAGTTCTTGATATCTTACTAGAATGGTGACCGGATCACCATTACAGAAGTTCGAGTATAGAATCCCCTTTCTTCACATAATAGTTAGTCTGGGGTAGGGTTCCATCCCAACCTAAGACTGCAAATTCTAATGTTCAAACTTCCCATTTCCAGAAATTATATCACGCTTTATCAAATGTTAAATGCCTTATTGGATAATACTGTGCATATTGTATTCAGATATCTGTTACCACAGTTTACCCTTTGCTTCCTAATTCGGTTCTAACTATATTTGCATAAGTTATTCCTGCAATGTAATGTATCATTTGTTTTCTTCTAATCAGAAGAATTTTCCACTATCTGCTTCGTAAGGTTATAATTATGTTTTCTACTGCAAAAAAAATTAATGGCATTTCTCCATAGTAATCTCTCCCTTTCTTTCTTTTTTTTGCATAAATTATACCTACCCTTTTTAATTTACAGAGTTTTTGGTATTTCACCCCTACTGTAAAAATGTTAATAATAATCTATTGCAGACAATGTTTCCTTAACAGTACCATTTACATAACATACCAAACAGATTTTAGTACTTATCTGGATTTATCCTTTCAATCTGTGCTCCTCCCAACCATCAAGGGAGGCTATTACGTCCTCCACTTGCCCCCCTAGCTCCAGAATCTGGATGGTGCCCCGGGATTAACAGTGGATTTGTCTCACTTTCTGCTTTGACCTCTGGATGGCCTATCTAGTCAAAATTTAGAAGATCTTGGTTTTACAAGGGTTGCAGTGAGATATTTTCAACTGATCCCAAATCAGCTCTAGAAAATACTCCCCTCTACCATTTACACAGAACCCCCACTCCTCCTCTGGGATTCAAATTTATCCTCAGAGGAGTAGGTAACTATATTTCCAACTGTCCCCAACCACCTCCTATTCTTGGAAACCTTTCTTTACCATCAGCTTTATGTATATTCCTTATTAAAAGATTTTTCCTTTAATTAATTAATTTATTCTAATTAATAAATAAGTAACTTAAATAATTTTCTTAATCAACAGTAAATATTTGATTTCTTCTTGCCAGATAAAATAAAACTAAACAAATTGTCTTCAACTAGTTAACACTAGTTAACTTTAATGAAGTTGTCACAACTTCCCCCCCGGAAGTAACATCGTCCTTAATGTTTCAGCCCAGCTCTGTAAAGAGCTTCGGGTAAGATTCCTACATAAATTTCTCATCCTCCCAAGTAGCTTCATCTGGTCCAAAGTGCTTCCATTGGACTTTTACCTGGATGACTACTCGTTCGCGGATTTTGATTTCTCTTCGATCAAGTATGCGTTGCGGCTCGACCAGAAACTCTCCATCTGGTTCTGCCTGAAAAGAAAAAAATGTTTTCAAGTAAATACTCGTCAATTTTATTCAAAACTTCAAGTTAGGATTTTTATCTCTATCCTACCTGAATATTTTGCCAATGAATCACATGTTTTTCATCATGAACATATCGCTTCAGTAAGGACACATGGAATACATTGTGAACTTGGTGGCTGGGTAAAGCCAACCGATAAGCTATTGGTCCTACCCTTTCCAATATTTGGAAAGGTCCACAGTATCTGGGAGATAATTTAGCACAAGAGGTCCACTTCAGGGTACTCCTCTTAGGCTTAATTCTCACGTAGACATGATCCCCCACCATGAATTCACGATAATAATTTTTCTTATCTGCATAAGTCTTTTGTCGGTCTTGTGCAGCCTTCAGATTTTGCCTTATTATTTTTACCTCGGCTTCCATTTCAACCAGAATATCAGTCCCAACATTAATTTTGTCTCAGGACTGCTCCAATTTATAGGTGTACGACATTTCCTACCATACAATGCCTCGAATGGGACTCATTTTTATAAATTCCTGATACCCGTTATTATAAGCAAACTCAACAAGGTGCAAATAATCCTCCCACTTAATTGGCTGTTGCATCACATACATGTGCAGCATGTCTTCCAGTACTTGGTTTACCCGCTCCGTTTTCCCATCAGTCTAAGGGTGATAGGTGGTGCTAAAATGTATTTGTGTTCCTAGACCGGAAAACAAGGTTTTCCAAAATGCGGATGTGAACTTAACATCTCGATCTGAGATCATTGTCTTAGGTATGCCATGGAACCTAAATATTTCCTTCATAAATATATCAGCAATCTGTATGGTCTTGTATGTAGACTGTACCGGTATAAAATGTGCAGATTTTCTTAATTTGTCTACCATTACCATGATTGAGTCATTCTGTCTTTTTTTTTGCGGTAATCCTGTGATGAAATCTAGGGAGATAACCTCCCACTTCCACTCAGGGATGGGTATGGGCTGCAATAATCCCACAAGATGCTGGTGCTCCACCTTTACCTGTTGACATTCCAAGAATTTTCTTAGATATTCCACAATATTTCTACACATTCTCGGCCAAAAATATACCTTTCTTATTGCAGTAAGCATTTTTTGATATCCCGAATGACTAGCGTAATTGCTGCGATGGAATTCATTCAGTATTAACTCCTTTAAAGCTATACAATTAGGCACATAAATTTTTCCTCGGAAGGTCAACACCTGATATTCATTCTTTCCATACTCAGATGTTTTGTCTTGCTTCTTGTCTTCCTCCATTTTTTTCCACAAAAATTTATATTCTGGATCTTTTTGGGCCTCTTATTTTAATTGCTCCAAAAATTGGCTTTCTAGCTTATTATAGTATAATGCATAAATATCATGTAATTTTCTGCTCAACGCATATGCCACCCGATTTTCCTTTCCTTTAACATGTTGTATGTCCATGTCGAATTCACTTAGAAAAGCATTCCATCTTGCTTGTCTATAATTTAAATCTGCTTGCTTAAAATAATTAGTTAAGTTTCTATGGTCTATTTTAAGTACAAACCTTTTACCCAGCAGGTAGTGCCTCCACACCCGGAGAGCATGTACAACTGCTGTCAGCTCCAAATCATAAGCAGAATATTTATGTTCATGGTCCCTCAGTTTTCTAGACTCGTATGCCACCACTTTACCTTCCTGGGTTAAGATTGATCCCACACCCTCTTTACTTGCATCAGTACATACTTCATAGTCTTTATCAGGGTCCGCTACCCTCAAAACCGGTGTTGTAGTCAAAAGTTGCTTCAGCTTTTCAAAGTTGTTCTGACATTCATTTGTCCATTTGAAGAGTTTTCCCTTCTTCTGCAAATATTTAATAGGGAAAGCAATTTTACAAAATCCTTCTATAAATCTTCTATAATAACCTGCTAATCCCATAAATGATCTAATATCAGCCACGTTCTGGGGTACTCGTCATTCCATGATAGTTTTGATCTTTTTTGGATCAACAGCGATTCCTTTAGCTGATATAACGTGTCCCAAATATTGGATTTTTGTTTTAAAGAAATCACACTTGCTAAACTTAGCATAAAGCTGATGCTTTCTTAACATCTCCAAAACTATCCTCAAATTCTCTTTATGTTCCTCCTCACTTTTAGAATAGATTAGTATGTCAACTATGAAAATAAGTACAAAGTTATCCAAAAATTGATGAAAGATGCCATGCATCAACCTCATAAAGGTTGTTGTTGCATTCGTCAATCCGAAGGGTAGCACCACAAATTCATAGTGCCCATAGCGAGTACGAAATGTTGTCTTACATATATCTTCATCTTTAATCCGAATCTGATGATATCCAGATCTTAAGTCTATCTTAGAGAACACCTTAGCCCCTCTTACTTGATTGAATAAGTCATCGATTCTTGGTACGGGGTATTTTTTCTTGATAGTTAGCTTATTAAGCTGCCTCTAATCCATGCACATACATAAGGTTCTATCTTTTTTTTTAACAAATAGGACTGGTGCTCCCCATGGAGACACACTTGGACGGATATAGCCTTTGTCTAACAATTCTTGTAGCTGCATCTTCAGTTCTGCTAGTTCTGTTACACTCATTCTATAAGGAGCTCTTGACACCGGAGAGGCTCCTGCCAGTAATTCTATGGTAAATTCAATATCCCTTTTGGGTGGTAAACCAAGAATTTTTTCTGGAAAGGCATCCATAAATTCTTGTACTACAAGAATCTCTTCCATCATGGGTGCCTTTTCCTTGGAATCTGTGTATCCCACTTGAATTACATACAGCAGACATCATTTTCTGATACACTTTCCCATTTGAGATGTTGTTATTGGATGTAATTGCACAAGATTTTTAATTCCTTGCATCTCTTTATGCATGTCGTCCTGCATTCTAAAATAAATGATCTTCTCCTTGCAGTCCACTATGGTCCAGTGTCTTTCCAACCAATCCATCCCCAATAACACATCATAAGACCCAAATGGTAAGATATTTAAATCTACTTGTAACTGTTGTTCTGCTACCTCCAATGTACAGTTAGGAACTTTTGCAGTTACTTTTCATTTTGCCCTGGTGGCTAACTATACTAACCAGGAATTCTTAAATTTTTGTTCTTTTAATTTGCACATTTCCACTATTTTGGGACTTACGTAACTCAAACTTGCTCTAGGATCTACCAAAATCGAAACAGGTTTAGTTAGTAAAGTACCTTCTAATTCAATCATTGTGGGCTGAAAATTAGCCTGCCGGTCTTCCAAGCCTACATTGATACGAGGTATATTGTGCGCCACATCCCCCACTGTAGATGCTTCCTGCAGATTTGTTACAGCTTCTTCTTTTTTTCGTTGTGGACAATTTTTATAATAATGAGCCTCCCCACAGCCCCAGCACTGTAGAGGAGGTTTAGTAATATGTCCCTGCTCTGGCTTGCTAGATTCTTCTGTGGGTTTCTCTTCCGCTGAGCATTTGGTTCTTTGATGATTCCTATCAATTTTCTTACTAATATAATTTCGTGTTGAACCTTTAAAGCTACCACCTTTACTGCTTTTAAATTTGGAGCCATTTTTCTTACTTTTCTTTGGCTACCAGCTCTTCCCCCCTTCACCCTTGGCCTTAGTCTACTGGTAGCACATTCGTGCTTTACGAATGGCTTCATCCATGGTTTTAGGATTAACAAATTCTATTCTTTCCCTCACATGAGTAGGTAGGATACTTAAGAACCTCTGCACTTTGGATTTTTCCTCTCGGAGGTAAGGAATGTAACATAACAGGGAAGTGAATTTAGTAACATATTCATCCATGGTAAATTGTCCCAACTGAAGATCATGGAATTCCTTAGCCTTGTCATCATAAAACCTTTCCTTCAAGTACTTGTCTTTAAAGTACTGCTGTAATAATTCCCAAGTAATATCTTGCTCATCAATGTTGCGTACATTTTTCACTTCTTCCCACCACAGAGTGGCCTTTTCTCGTAACTGGTATATAGCCAATCTGGCCTTCAGATTTCTACTGTATTCATATACCTGAAAGTACTTATTTATATTAATTAACCAGGCTTCAGCCACCTCCTCTCCCTCACCATCAAATGTTGGTGGTTTAATTTTGCGGAATTCCCCTTGCAGTTCCATTTTATGTCTCTTAATGTCTTGTTAGTCAGAAAAATTGTCCGACTCTGCCTTGTTGTAATTCTTGTTTTTGCTTTTCTGGGAGGGACTCTTTTCAGCTCTGCATGTAGTATTTTTTTTGGTTTTCTAGTCTTCTTCTTCTGCTGATAATTCTTTTTCAGCACTTGGATGCTCCATCTCCTGATTTTGTTTGTCTGATAAATTTTTTAATATTTTCTCCTGATCTTGCAACAGTCGTTCATTATCCTTCCAGAGCCTTAGCATTTCTTCTTGTAGTTGTTGCACCGTGTTCAACAAAAGCCCAGTTTGGTGCTGGTGTTCTTAAAGTAACTGGCTGTTCTTTTGGTGTTGTTCTACACTTAATTGCACCCACATCTCTGGGTTCGTGACCGCTGGAGCTTGAGTTTCCTCGGGTTGCGTTTGTGATGCTATCACTCTTCTCATTTTCACCCGCTTTCTTTTCTTTCTCTATGCACTATTCATATACACAGCTTCACTGTTAGTAGACCCTCAGGGTCCCAGCGTAGTAACTGGGCTGCGATACCACTTGTCACATTACTCCTTCCTTTAATTACCACTAAAAAAAAAAAAAATCTTTTACCGACCAAAGTAAAAGCACAACTTACATAACTTAAACCGCACCAATTCCATACATATACTTTATAAATGTTTCAATGATAATTCAAGCCCAACCGATTCATTGGTTGGAGTTTAATTGTTTTCGGCATTTATAATTTTCGGCTAAAGTACTTATGTTAGTACCATGGTACAGTTTTTCTCCACACATAAAATAATTCATTTCAGCACTTTTGGATTAAAGTTGTTTCACCACACAACAGTGGTAACCTTATTTTGGTTTGAATGCAGGTCATATCTTCCTATAGTTTTTTCTTACCTCAGTGTAGTGGTAATCCACATGGCATGTGGCATTAAATTCTACAGAGCAAGTTGTAACTGCACCTATCTTGTTTGTACTGCGCATTTACACTTATGGGACAGCTGCCATATCTCAATTAATTTCCTTTGGGATTCGCTATCAAGGTTAATCAGAGTTTATCAACTCGGATCTGTTATTCAGTAGCTCATTTGGCTGGGCGGGAGTTCCGGATCTGAACTTTCTTCAGCCGAAATCCTTTGGCCTCTCCACCCCGGTTCACTTGAAATCGGCCCGCTATTTCTGCTTAGCTTTCCTGGTGTGAAATTCCTTGGCCATGGCTCGCTACAGAGGTTTTAAGCGCCAAGACTCTCTTGAAGAGCTCACAGGCTTAGTTTTCCGGGTAAGGCATGACTATGCCCATATTTTGCTATCATTTGGTCATATCGTTGCTCGTTTCTATTATATAGTATGCACATAAATCTGTTTTGCTAAATCTCAAACGCGTTTTTCATTTACCTGTCTCTAATGAGATGTATATGGAAAGGAGAACAACATTACTAGGAGACTTACAACTGTATTCCTTCTTTTTTTTTTGCTCTCAGGCATAGGCAGAGGAGACTCCTCCGTTTTCAGGTATCTATTCTAGCCGTGCATTTTCGTTGTATGAGGGTGTTCAGTTTTCGCGTTTTGGCTCAGATTGCATGTACTAACCCCCATACTTGGGTTTCATTCATTGCAGGTTTGTGGCAAGCATTCACAGTTAGTATTCGACTACCTGCCCACAGCCACGAATTAATTTCTTCGCATTTCTTGGTTACACAGGTACCCCAGTTCCATTGGAGACCGTTTCGGTCTCACGTTTTCCAACTTTCTTTCGCTGGGATATTACCTTTCAATTCTTCACTGATAATTGAGTTTTAAAAGAAGAATAGTCCTTGGAATTTGTAATAATTTAGTTTCTTTTGTATTCTATTCACCTTGAACTTTATTCTGGAAGCTGTCTGAAGGGTTAACCCCTTGGTTTAATTCCCAATTTGTATAGAGAGAAAAAGGGTTTTTGCTTAGCTAAACTGTTAACCCTTTCAAGCACGTTTCTTCTCGGAATTCTATTGTAGAGATAATTCGATTATAAACTCTAATTTTCTTCAATTTCAATCTTACACTTATATATATATTCATCCAGTTTTTGGAAAATTATTTGATTTTCTATGTGTCAGTTTTAACAGTAGCAAGTTTACTTTCCGCATGAATGAAATCCAGTCTGCATTCTTGGTATAGACTTACTCGATTATTTATTATAATTCTCTCAAGGAACAGATTCGTTTTTTAGTAATAAACTATTACCAGAATTATTTTCTTACTACCCAGTAATGTATTGAAGTTATTTTCGTAATGTATCTCGTTTTCTCGGTAACAGAGTTGCATATGGATATTTATTTTCCGCCGAAGTGTTCTTTCCTCTGCTTACAAAGTTCTTGATAGCTTACTAGAATGGTGACCGGACCACCATTACAGAATTCCAAGTATAGAATCCCCTTTCTGCACAGAATAGTTAGTCTGGGGTAGGGTTCCATCCCAACCCAGGGCTGCAAATTCTAATGTTCAAACTTCCCATTTCCAGAAATTGCTTTATCAAATGTTAAATGCCTTTTCCACTGTCTGCTTCATAAGGTTATAATTATGTTTTCTACTGCAAAAACATTTAATGGCATTTCTCCACAGTAATCTCTCCCTTTCTTTTTTTTCATAAATTATACCTACCCTTTATAATTTATAGAGTTTCTGGTGTTTCACCCCTATTGTAAAAATGTTAATAATAATATATTGCAGACAAATTTTCCTTAACAGTACCATTAACATAACATACCAAACAGATTTTAGTACTTATCTAGATTTATCCTTTCAAGTTGTGGTCCTCCCAACAATCAAGGGAGGCTATTACGTCCTCCACTTGCCCCCTAGCTCCAGAATCTGGACGATGCCCCGGGATTAACATTGGATTTGTCTCACTTTCTGCTTTGACCTATGGATGGCCTATCCAGTCAAAATTCAGAAGATCTTGGTTTTACAAGGGTTGCAGTGAGATATTTTCAATTGATCCCAAATCAGCTCTAGAAAATACTCCCCTCTACCATTTACACAGAACCCCCACTCCTCCTCTGGGATTCAACTTTATCCTCAGAGGAGTAGGAACCACCTCCTATTCCTGGAAACCTTTCTTTACCATCAGCTTTATGTATATTCCTTATTAAAAGATTTTTCCTTTAATTAATTAATTTCTTCTAATTAATAAATGAGTAACTTAAATAATTTTCTTAATCAACAGTGAATATTTGAGTTCTTCTTGCGAGATAAAAGAAAACTAAACAAATTGTTTTTAACTAGTTAACACTAGTTAACTTTAATGAAGTTGTCACAGATTACTAAGCAATAAATCTCTTCCAATTAATAATAACAAGGACATGCATAACCTTGGTGAGTGAAAGTATTTCAAACTTATTTCCAATTATACATAATAAATAAATTAATAATATAAAAATTGGTATATATTTCACCCATTTTTTTCAACAAGATTACTAAACAATAAATCCATTCCAATTAATAATAACAACTACATGCATAATCTATATATATTTATGGTGAGTGCATGTATTTTAAACTTATTCCTAATTATACACAATAAATAAATAAATAAATATATTATTGATCTCGATTGCTATTTATAACCTAAAACGTTAGAAAACATAACATTCAGCCACATACTTACTCGATAAATAAATAAATAAAAGTATTGGTCTGGATTGCTATTTATAACCTAAAAAGTTAAATTTAACATTCATTCGTTGATTTACTATTTACCAAACACGAACGCACTCGTTGATTTATTATTTACTGAATTGGTATACTAAATTATTTCATGAAAAGCCTATAAGTTGGCATATATTTCACTCATTTTTTCAAACAAGTTTGCTGAACAATAAATCTATTCTAATTAATAATAACAAGGGCATGTATAACCTATATAGATTTATGGTAAGTGCATGTATTTTAAACTTATTTCCATTTATACATATTATATATATTATTATTTTAAATTAAATAAAATTTGAATTATAAAATCTTCCTTGATATTTAATTTTTGAATTTATTAAATTAAACAATTATAAAATTATAACTTGTATTTTGTTATATCATTGTATTGTGTTTTGTTGTATTATTTTATAATTAAATGAAGTTAAATTATATATATATATATATAATTATTTTAATAATTTAAAATTAAATTTAAATTATAGAATCTTCCTCGATAGTAATTTTAGAATTTATTAAATTAAACAAATATAAAATTATAATTTGTATATTTGTATTTTGTTATATCATTTTATAATTAAATGAAATTAAATTATTAATGTAATTCCATCCGCACATACAATATATTTAATAAACATATATGTATAAGATTTATAGATCTTCACACTTGTAATGGAATTCTAATACCTTATCTAATAGGTCTAAACTTAAAACATTATTAAATACAAAATTAATTATAAAAATAAATATAATATAAAATAAAATAAAATAAAAATATTATTAATAATTACATAATCCATTATTGTGATAGTGGGTGGATGAAAACAATGTGAGATGAACAAATGATTAAATTACAATTTTCTAGAAATTGAATTGATATGCACATTCAACAAATTACAATCAATATATTGGGGATAACTCTCCACCCAACTATAAGATGTCTTTATACAACTATCCATCAATCAACTACCTCTTATCCCACAATTATTTTAGGGAAAGAATGTCTCATATCCTCCACTCATCAATTAAATAAAACAACTAATTCAAAAAATAGAAGGAAAATATTCATACACATAATCCATGTGAGACATACAATTTTTATTTTTATCTTAAATTTTTTTACTTTTACTTGTTATTAACATGATTTTTCTTAAATAATTTTACATTTACTTATTTTATTTATTTATAAAATAATTTATTTAAATTAATTATTATAAAATTCAAGTTTATTTATTTATTTATTAATTATTTTCATCTTCACTTTATTATTATTTTTATTTATCAATTATTATTCTTACTTTCATTATTATTTTATGATTACTAAAATTATTATTATTATTTATTAATTTAATAATATGAGATATTACACACTCCTTTTGCATTGGAACTTATCAGAGGGTGATCCTCCTTATTCACCATGAGTTTTCTCGCGCGTGTCTGCTCATGATGATAATGGATGATACTATAGAACTGGAATATGCTGTTTTTTACCTCTCTTACATAATGCCTAAATAACTTTGCCACTATTAGGTCTTTAATATAGAGAATGTTCGCATATTCTCTTGTATCTTTCCATTGAAGTAGCATAGGTTCCATAACCCAATAGGCCTTATCCATGATGTTAGCGATCTTGTTGCCTATTTTCTTTGCTCCTTTAAAGGATTTTATCACTTATATCTTTTCATTTTTTCAATGTTTATCAACATTCTATATGAATTTTCTTTAATGTTTATCAACATTCGAATGTTATTTAGCTGAGTTATATTCTTCAAACCATTTTAAATTGGAATAATGGTGGTTATCTATTAATAGATATGAATTCTATATAATAATCATGTGTTAAATTTTAAAACGTAATGTTTTGTTACTCTTTTTGTGGCAGACAATTTTCTTGCTAAATTGCATTTTTCTTTACTTTTAACATATGCAAAACATTGTTTATCTTCATGGTCTGTTATTTATGTGATGCAAGAATAATAGCAATATAAGAATTTATGTTGGAACTTGATATCCACTTTAAGGCTTGATCCTATGCTAGGAGATCAATAATTTGTATCAAAATAAATTTGTTCACATTATGCTTATAAATAGTGCAAATTTGTATATTGGTTATCACATGACTCAGTTGGTGTCCTTTTGCTTATGATGTTAGAAATTTTTTTTAGATTTATTTTGTCACACAATTGTAAGTGTTGATCATCGGTTAAAGTGTGTCATATTATCCTTATTGTTTTATTTATGCATCTTCAACCATTAATTAATTGTGATTCATGCAATTTTACTACTTGTCAAAGTATTCATTAAAAGATGTTGCTTTGGTTATTGAGTATGTGGTCTTGCTTGATCTTACACATTGTACCTATTTACTTCCTTCAGTGTATCTGCAAATATGATTTTATTTAATTATTTATATATTGGTGTGTTCCACTTAATACTTGAAAACGAGGTTGAATTACTCTTGGTATATTGATGTTCAAACAAACCATAGATCTTATCATTATAGTTTCTAAATGACTAATTGCCCACAAAATTGGTACAATTATTTAGTTATGAGATTTAGTAAACATCAATAATATTTACCACTTCAAAATATCCATGGAGCATGCTATATCCCTTTCTTAGTAATTGAATATCAATCTTAACTTGAAACAAATGAATATCATGATAAAAATTCACATTCAAAGTATCTTTTTAACGATAAACATATGGATTTACTCATACTTGATTGCATAATGTTTATGTTTAATTGAATGATAAGGCCAATGTAATTGGTGCTACCTAAACTCTATTGCAAAACTAATATCTATCTCATTTTCTATCATGTTGACTAGTTAGTAATTGAAAAAGTGTTATTGTATATTGAACACCTATTACAATACTTTTTTTTCATTGGATGATAATTAGTTTATATATAATAAATTGGGTAGCCTTTGTTGATTTTTCTAACTATGGTTGGTCTTTATAATGTATTTTTGGGTCATTATGAATTTGTAAAAGAATATTTTAAATGCTAAGAGTCAAAATAAAATTATTTTGTGTTAAGTCCCATTTGGTTTGTCAAAAGAAATAAATTTGATATTATTGAAATTAAAATTTTGGCTCCAAAATGTAAATTCGGTCTCCTCCTAGTCAAGTTGACCTCATCAAAAAATTCAAGTCAGCTCCATGTCAAGACAAACCCATTCGACCAAGGGAAAAGGCCATATAAACATATCACACTACTCCACATTTGGGTAATAATTTAATATCTTCTTCTGTGTATTTTTAGTTTAATCTAAAGAAACAAATTGGATAGCATCTGTGGCAAGATATGTGGTAGTAGAAGCTCAAACCTGCCTGGGGAAAGAAGGGTATGATCTAAGGCATGCAAAGCCTATTTTGAGGCAACGAAGAAATGTATTTCTGAGACAAAAAAAGAGGAGAACTATGAGGCAGTGAAGATCTGAAATATATGGAAAAAAGGAAGGGTAACTCTGAGAAAACAAGGTCTAAGGTTTGAGGGCTTGTATAGTAGCATTTCCAAGGTAAATATCAAAGAATTTTTTTGGGCCAGGTTAACTTGACTAAGAGGATGGACCATGGAATATGTTTGACCTAGTTGTTGAATTAGATGTGTCTTTGTTGAATTGAAGAATTATCTATTGAAAAAGGTTGTTGGGTTTTTACTCATGGGGGTTTTCCCATGTCCTAAATCTCTATGTTCTTTGTGTGGAATGTCTCTTTATGATGTCATTGTCTTAAATGTTTTATGGTTGATGTCTTCTATATAATTATTGTATGATGGAATATTGAAGAATGTGAAAGGATACAAACCATAAAAAATAAGTATCAATATAGAATACCATGTAAAATAAACATGGTATCAAAGCTAAGGTGAGAAATGCAACCCTAGAAGATAATGTCTTTTGTATTCTGTTAACAAGCCCTAGAAAGAAGAACGGAACTTTTTGGTTCAAGATATAACCTATGTGGATTTACTTTGTGGAATGACAACTGACCTCTAAACATACTCCCGTGATGAAGCCTGAGTTTTTCTCTATGGTACTATTCTGAACAGCATGAGCTTGTAGCCTTATCTATGGTGAAGACCTCAGTCCACTTTATTGCAAACAAAGACTCTTGTGTGATATTTTTTGCAAGGAGAGGACTCCATTATAGATATTTCTATCCAGGAGGACTGAAATACTTGTAAGACAAAACCTTGGAACACTCCTATTAAGTTCTACTCCAAGTCCAAATTCAAGATCAAAGAGTCTGCTTAAATATCTCAGAAGTCGAAATCCCTTGGAATCTTGCGTCAATTAAGGGACAAAAATACATCATTCAAGATTTTCAGGGGGCTAATTTTCCATGATTAGGGGCAAATATTCCCACATTCAGATCAACAAGGCTACAAATCCAAATATTGTTGCTTAAAACATAAGGTCTGTTGTGAGTTTTTGCATTAGATTTATTAAAGGAGTCACATGATGCAACTCATTTTGATGATGAAATCAAAGTCTTATCTTTGTAATAGTTTTTGAGGGCCAAATTTCTTGAAAGGAATAAAAATATCCTTGATAATTGTCTCAGATAAATGCATGAAAATAATCAATGAATGAATGGTTGTGGCTGGACGAAATATTATCATAGTAAAGGAATGAATTCAGTAAAGAAATGAAGATGCAAGTCTACATATGTTGTAATATGTTACTCAAGATAATACACAACTTGGTGTGTCCTCTCTCAGATTAAGTAATGGATAATTGTGAACGATATTTATGCCAAGAATGTTTGGCATTTTGAAGGAGAGATTGGATTACTAAGTCAAGTTGGACCTATCTCAACTCTTTGGAATTTTCTTGCTCATTTATAAATGGTTTATGAGCTAGTATTAAATTATTGAATGAGATGAGGTGTATATATGAAAAGTCTGATATGATATCAATGGTAAATAAGATTGTTTATCAAAGGTGAATGCTTAAAGATGTTTCTTAAGGTTGGATGTTGAGGTTACAAATAATGCAAAGCATTGACACCATTTACTAAGTTAGGAGGTTGGTATTCCCATCAAATTTTGGAGACTGAAATCCACCATTTAGTCAGATCATGTCTAGTAGGATACATTTTGAGTACATCACAATATGATATTTTGTTGAGAGATTAAAACATGATGAAAATTGACTATTGTACTTGCACGTCAAATCTATGGTTTGGAAGACTAAAAGTACTGGCCAGATTCTAGGTTTTTTGGATGCTGGAACATTTATGATTGGTAAACCCTAACAACGGGTTGGAAAGGCAAACCTAGAGTTTATGGGCTAAGCTCAAATGTTTCCTCTAAAAGAAGAAATCCTAGAAAGGGATGACCCCAGCGTAAAAATGTGAAGCTAGGTTACACTTTCGTGAAAAACACACCCAAAACCGAACTTTTAGGAAGTTCGACCGAACTTCTAGGAATTTCGGCCAAACTTTTGAAATTAATTTGGCCAAACTATTTCTGTCGTTTGTCGAACTTATTCTGTTGTTAAAATTAACAACATCGGTAACCAGATTTTTGTCTAGAGATAGAAAAATCGACAATAAAATTTCGGCCAAACTTTTTCTTATAAATATAGCGACCATCATAACCACGAAATTTTTTCAGAGGTTTTCTAACCATTATGTGACTGTTGGAGAGGTAATTATTATTATTTTTTGTTTTTTTTGTGTTTCTTCTTATTTATTTTTGGTTTTCTAACCTTGTTATGTTTGCAGTGATTTTGCAGGCTTCTCTCCTTGTCTGCTCATTCTTGACCCTGCATTTTCTTCTGCCACTTAGCTCAGCATCCTCGTCCTCGGCTCAGATTTGCGTCCTCGTATACTCTTCCTCAGCTTTTTATTTGTCTACAACTTGGCTCGATGTCCTCGACCTCTCCCTGGCGTGCTCATCCTTCTTTTTCCAGGTCGATCCCCCAGTAGAAATTTTTAGAAAAAAAATTGAAGAGGAAACCATGTTAGATTATTGTGTTATTTAATAAGATTAAATTTACTCTCCATGTGGAGCTCTGATACGTTATTCTTCTATATTTTTTGGCCCAGCCTTTCCCTTACTTCCAGCAAGATCTTTCAAACTAGATTTTAAATAACAAATCCAATCATTTAAAACCAAATCTGAAATAACAAATAACACCAAATTGTTACAGTAAATTTTTCATCACTCAATTTTTAAATCAATTCTGGAATAACAAAAATATTGATTAGTAAACATGGCTCTTGTATTCATATAATGACTTTTGTCGGCCGCCTTATTTATTTTATTTTAAAATATCTTCACGGGAGAGACTAATAGCTTATCCTAAATTTTAAATCTAAACATATTAACTGATGTGAATGTAGAATGATGTGCATTAAAGTAGTGCATTGGTTAGGGAATGCGCAAAAGAAATTTTGATAAAAATATAGTTTATTGGATATTATTGTTTTTGAAAGGTTTACTCGATGGGCGAGACAAATAGATTTTGAAATTAATAATGGAGTAAGTCAACCTCTATTGTTGTCTTCAGAGATAATGGTGTTCCCTCCATATCCAGATAGCCTTCGATAGGAGGGCATGCCAGTGATTTCTACGCATAAGAAATTAGACAATACCATTGAAAAACAAAACACACTGGATTTGGTGGGATGTAGAAAGGCCCGCTTGATTTTCAATGGCGAAAAAGAATCGAAGTGTCTGTAATCATTCTTTTTTATATTATCCTATTTTATGTTTATCTAACGCATTTTTTCGTTCAAATTTTCCATTCATCTATTTTTTCTTAGGATTACGTTACACAAGTACAACCATTCATTCTCGGTCACGCTTTGAACTTTCTCTATCACCTGGAATAACAAAAATATTTATGATTCTAATCACTCTTAATTCACCAATTGAATACTGGGAATGAAAACAAAAACAAGTTGGAAACGGGGAAAATTTTAGGAGTGAATTTTAGCCCAAAGGCGAATTTTAAAAGGTTTTGGATTTTGGAGGGGCGAATTTTTTATATAAAACCCATTTTATATAGTTTTATATAGTTAGCCTTATACTTATTTTAAAAATAATTAATTATTCCATGTTAGCCCAAAAAAATAAATGTGGCTAAACATTAAAGGATGGATTCGCCTTCGGATTTTCAGGTTTGGAGCGGATTTGAATCGCATTTTCCGCGATTTACTGGGTAGGAGGGCATTAGATTTACATTCGCCCCATTTTTTACTGGTTGGGGCTTCAATGCGTGGGTATTGACTCTTCTGCAACCTCACATCGGTGGCCCATTTCATCTCCTTCAAAAACATTGTGCAAGGTAACTAGACTAACTGCTCAGGGAGGTTTTAGACCCATAATTCAATCTCGAGTGGGCAGATTTGACGCAAGAAGTGTAAGAATCAGGGCCATGTCAGAGAGAAAAGTGGGGAATAAAGTGATGGAGAGTATGGGAATTCAGATTGAGAGTTATCCTATTGAAAGTCACCTTTCAAAGCTAAAAGTTCGATCATGGCCCAAGTAAGCAGTGTTCCTTGATAAGTATTTTTGCTATCGTAATCTTTACAGGTTAGGGATTGATAGTAATCTCAAATTTAATAGGATTGAATTATGATGGGTTAAATTTATGAATCAGGCACAATGTTAAATTCAATGAGATCGCAATAATGGGTATTGTCCAACACCTTCCTAGTAATACAAGGAGGTTTCTCATCCCCACTTTGGTCAGGATGTGCTCAGATATGTGGCGTTACAACATCTTAGTATTATTTATGAGTTGCTTTCCCACTCTCTCTTTATACCTGCACTGAATGCACTCTTTTCATTCCATTGACCTACATTTGTGGTCATTTCTTGGACATTGAGGTAAAATTTTCTTATTTTATCTTATCACCAGATTAGGCACTTAATGGAGCAATATTAGATACATTATTCATCTACCCTGACTTTGGCTCTGTTTCCTCTATCTTTTCTTGGCCACGACCTTCATTGCTACTATGTTCGTATGAGTTTTGAGACTGGGTATCATTGTTTCAACATTCCAAACATAACTCACATTTCTATTGGCCTCGTCTATCTTCTATTGCATTACTCTACCCAGCAAAGATGTTTTCTCCCCCAAATCCTCCAATCCCCCCGAATTTTCCTCAATAATTCGAACAATTGAGTCCTAAAATCTCGATCACAAGTCCACCTATGCTTTACCGAAATTTTTTCTGCCCTTAGCTGTCTTGGATCTGGTGGTTTATATTCCCTGATTTTCCAACTAATTTCCAATTTTCCTTATCTTGGCCTTCTCTGACCCAATATTTGTTGATTGTGTGCCAAATTGCTTTTTCAAAAAACTTTCTCACTTAGTCTAGTTCGTCATTGATTTTCGAGGTTTTTTTCCTGTATCTAGCCATCTTCCTAAAACAGAATTCAATTCCCATCTTTTACTTTCCAGAAATAATGTTCTCGAACTAATTTTAGCATTGTTCCAGATCAAAAATCTATTCAGAAAGTCCTTCCATGTGGATAAGATTTCCCATTGGATTCCTTTAGCATATTTGTTTCTCTTGACCTGTAGGTTGTGTGTGCCCATAAGGCTCATTTTTCATTGAACTGGCGCAATGCCACTTTTCCACTTAGTGTTTTGTTGAAGGTTTATAATTTTCTATGTCAAGTTACTCTTTCCCTACTGAGCGGCAGACCATGCTACAAGTGGTCACTTTGTATCTATTTGTGAATTCTAACCCATAAATACTTTTTAGGTTTTGCCAACACTTTTCACTCTAGTTTGGGCTTCTAGGGCTGAGAACACATAATGGTTTGTAAAATAGTTTCGAAGAGTACTTGTCTTCCTCAATGGAGAGGAATATAAAAGTCGAGTTGTTTAGTTTTTCTCTAATCTTGCTGATAATGTCTCCCCGAGAGAGTGATTGTTCAGAGTTCTCAATCAAGGGAACTCCTAAGTCCTAAGCTTTTCTTGGAAGGAATGGTCTTTGGAAGTTCAGAAATCTATTAAGGTGTCTCTAGACTGAAAAGTTGGCATTGAAAATGATTTATGTTTTATCTTATCTACATTCCGCTTGAAGCTCATGGAAAATGATTTGAAACACCTTTAGGATTTTTGGTGTTGTGCACATTTTTCTTCCCTCAAAACTTATGTCACCATATTGTGGAGTGTGTCACTCTTACAATACATATATTCATGCGTTGTTGGTTTTAATATTGCTATTAGGACCTTTCTTCCTTAGTCTTTTAGGTTCCCCCTTTTAATAATTGTGTATTAAGGACAATTAAGAGTACTTAGCTTCCTTGCTCGAGCCAAAGACAGAAGAGAAAGAAATCTTCCAAAATAGTGAATAATACTAAAAACAACAAATATAAATCCACAACCACGAAGCAGGTAAGATAAGGCACAATATAACTAATAGACATTTTGGTGATACAGTTTTAGGGTGAGATTGTGATTTCTTGTTATTTAAAATGATTTTTTGAATGCATAAATGGATTCAGCACCTTGAAAAATTCATGGGCACTACACATTACACCACTCAAACATATAATTCTAGTAATTCTAGAAAAATACCCACATAAGGAACAAAACTTTAATTAATTAGATTAGGTTGTAAGGAAATGGATAGAATCCAAAACCAAAGCATTATCAAAAGACCCAGCACGACCACAAAGGCTTGAATGGATGAAGGAAATTGATAGATCAATTGTTCAGGCAGTTTAGAAAAAAGGATTAAATTTTGTAACAAGTTGTCTTGCAATGTTGGAGCCCACACACCAGCACATCCCAAGTCTAACCTTTGTAGAAACCAAAAGAATAACAAGGAAACCGATCTAAATATGGCAGATCCAACAACCCCAAAGAAAAAATTTCTACTTTTAGGTTCTATTCCTAGTTAAATATGTTTTTCAGTTCTATTCACAAGCTCACTTTTCCTTATATTGTGAATTTTGTATAGGTATTTCATTTACATATGCTGACTAATGGATCAAAAAATCCATTTCTCTCTATGCTTTAAGTTTTATATTATGATGAATACTGGGTACTGGAAGGAACAAACAATTTCTTTTTTGGCATGTAGACATATGTTTGTTATATATTATTCAGAAGCATGGCTAAACATATACTTCAGTTTTATATTATGAAGAATATTGGGTACATAAAGGAACAAACAATTTCTTTTTCTGCATGTAGACATATATCTGTCATATTATTCAGAATCATGGCTTAACATATACCAAGACAAATTTACTATACTTTTTATCCTATAATAAAAATCCAGTGTTTTTTGCTTTATGGTTTCGTGTGTATGTGTGTAGAGTGTATGAGGAAGATCACAGCTGATTTCCAAAATTTCTTGTTAGAAATTAGACTGAATTATTTGTAACATGCATATTCCTGCCTGAAAAAATAGGATTCAGTAGCTGAGTTTTATGAAACATTTGTCTTTTATATAAAAGGGATATTGCTGTGGAACAATATAAGTCTTATATGTCAGTTAATCGAATTTTTCTTAAGGATATTTTTGTCATGAAATGTGCTTCACTGAAAATTTGGTAGATCATGGAATTGGTTGCCTTAAGCAGTCATAAAGGGGTCAGATTTAAAATCCAAGCAGTCTGAACCAACGTATTATGATTTACACTGGTCAAAAGACATGATGAATAAGATCTCTTTAGGTTCCACCCCTTCACTCTATGAATTATTCGATTTTTTAATGAAGCTTATGATTTAAGATCCAAGTGATATTGCCATCATAGAATGGCTCGTCTTGTAGAAATTATACAAATAGTTGGAATGGCTTGTGCAGAATTTGTGGTTTATTGTGGCTCGTCTTGCAGCAATTATACAAATAGTTGGAATGGCTTGTTCAGCATTTTGTGGTTTACTAAGTCATTTAGGAAAAGCACTGTTTGGGTAATTGATAGCTATAAATATAATTATAACCAGCCTAGATCCATCTTACTTTGGATCTATCATGCGCCGAGAGGGATCAAATCTCTCGAGGTGCAAACCTATTTTTTGAGTGCAAAACTTGAGGAAAGGTTTGCACCTCGAGAGATTTGATCCCTCTCGGCGCATGATAGATCCAAAGTAAGATGGATCTAGGGCTCGGTTCCAATCGGAGGCATCAACGTCACATTTTTCAGATTATTAAAATTTTTTGTATATTTTTTGAGATGTACATCATACTTTGAAATTTTGAAGATTAGAAATATAAATTCTAACAAATGTTATTAATATAAATATGTTTGGTAATCATAAAAATGAACTAATTAATATATTAAATAACAAATACACCTATCATATCATTGAAATGTGATATGAAGAATATATTGAAAAATACATGAAAAATACATAATTTATTTAGTATTTAGCCTTAACTCGACTTCTTCTTCTTTTCTCTTAGAAACACCGGCACATTTTGCCATCTTTTCATATCGATCATATGGAAATGGTGGTTGAAATCGAAGACCATCCAAATATTTAACTCGAGATATTGCAAGTAAAAGTGAGACCTTGTCGCTCTGTCCTTCCAATATCAATAGTTGCCTTTTCTAGTGTCAATCCCGGGACTTATGAATTTTTAATCCCCAAGCAAGTCGCAATGGAATTTTTTATATTATTGCCTCTTTCAATAGGTATAATAGGAACAAAGATGAGGGAATAATTCATCCCACGCAACTCCGACATAGTTATCAAATGTTACTAAAACATATGTAGGAGGATTAGGAGGTGATGTTCCGAGATTATACACAATATCTTCAACTACTCCAAGAGCACCATTGACAAGTCCCTGCATTAGTCCATAAATTTGAAGTTAGCATAACCCTAGCTCCAACGACAAGAAGGACCTCATTATCCAAATTTTCCTCATCTGCTTCCATGTTGTTGTTGTTATTTGATCTTGTAGCAACACTATGTGCAACGAGGTGATTTAGGGATACCAAGCAACGCTTATTGTGATTGTGCACATCATCATTTGTTGCGAACAAATGTGTAGCCTTATTAAATGACTCTTTTGTTGAAGCATCCAAATTGGAATGCAGTACGTGTCATTAGTACTTTCCAATCTTCTATTGTTGGAATCGCATCTCTAACGTTCATTAATAAATGACGAAAGAATCTTTGATCATTGCTCTGTCCATCTTGCTCGTATACCTTTTGTATCAAGAGTTACAACAGTTGTGAATAAATTCCATAATTCTTTTGCATGACCTTCACATGCATATGCAAGTCTATCCATAACAGGGAGGTAGTTGTCCCAAATCACCAACCAATATAATTGATATACCTCCAAACGGGACTTCTTTATTGTGAGGAAAAGCTTGGTGAAGTCGACAATCAATATGTGTCAACAAATTTCTCCCTATAAAACTCATCTCATCAATAAGAATGTACTTAACATGTTTCATCTCCTCCTCGTAAGGTAAGCAAACGTGACCCTTGTAAATCAATGAAGTTCCTTACTTTGGTATATAAAGAGCGAGAGTGTATTGTTGATGCGGATATGTTGAATGTTGCAACACCGGTAGGGGCCAAAAGAAGCAATGGGCTCTTATGAGGAAGAGAGTCATTTTCAAGCCTTTGTTTTATTGCACCAATCAAGTAAGACTTTCCAGTACCTCACTCGTCCCTTCGATAATCATAAGCAATTGTTCTTCCTTGTCATCTCCTTTGTAATGATCAAAAAACTACATTAAATGCTATTTTTTTGCTTTTCTCCTAAACTTTCAAATGAATATTTTTTTGATGATTCGGATAGTAACAATTGCATTCACTTTTTTTTCTTATCGGATATGAAGTTCATTGCACGTCTTGACGTCTCTTCATCAACAAAGCTAGAGCTCCAATTTGTCATAACATCACGATCCCTAAATCCGATCATGTCAAATTCGCTCGCATGTATAAACTTATTCTTATACAAACTTGAAATAATCTCCCACTCATGTTGCTTAGAATCATTTTGTACATGTAAAACATCTTCATCCTCATCCTGGACATTGAGCTGATTCCTTTGAAGGTATTGGATTACGATCAATATGCCAAGGATTATAGGAAAAAATTTTCCCAATTTTGTATGATATCATCATCTCTAGAACCAATATCCGTCACGAAAATCACGGAGCGGCTTGTACAATACTAATTCGGACCAACAGAAACTCAAGAAAACTATTATTTTCGCGAGGGGGAACTGAATTAAACTTAGGAAATACTCATACAATGGCTGCATTATCTCGTGGTAACCATTTCTCATCACGGCGACGTTTGTCATATGACCATGATCTAGAAGCTTCTATCAACGAAAGGTGCTCCATACTCACGGGTCTCTTCCTATATGCATCAATAAGAGAATTATCATTATGGTCATTATTTTCATCAACTTTTACTTGTTTGAAAACATTTATCCCAACATTCAAAACAATGAATGTACGACTACATTCATTAAGAGGAAGCTCCAAAAAGCATATGACATGTTTCTTGTGCTCCTATATCCTCGTCAACGATAGTCTCACACAACAATGTTCTATATGCACGTGCTCGCTGGTTCATTTGGATTTTGAATAGAAGAAATACGCATCAACATATCATGGAAGCTTTCGACCCTTTTTCTCGCTTTTTGATGCATATTTTTCTATGTAGTTAATCACAACATGCCTAGAAAGAACGAGTTTCCAAATCCATATTTGCACGCCACATCATCAACGTTTCACGATTATGTGTATTTAATCGATCATCATTCCGTCTAGGTTCATATATTTTTTCTCCACCCTCATCAACATAAAGTCTTGACATTTTGCATAGCTCCCATGGTGCCTTATATCTACACACCAATTTTCCACCCTTCTTTCTAAGGCATGACTTCTCATTGCAGGGTGATGTGGCGCTCAACACAATTGAGAAGTTGTTCATAGTCCATCATAGGATCAGATTGAAATATTTGTTCGGTGTTCTTTTAAGCAAGGATGATCATCATCGTTTCGTTGAAGAGGGACCTTTTTTTGATATTCATTGCGTGGATTGAATGCATGGGATCAGATCTATCAAAGTATTCTTTTGCAAATCTAACTTGATTCGGGTCATTCCAATTCAATTTGTCCATATTGGGAGCATCTTTTAGCCAAATGAAACCCATGCACATGTGGAGATCCGCGATGTTGCCATTCATAACGACACCAAAATCAGTAGCATGATGAAATTTTGAAAAAAATCTCATCTCGAAACAATGTATGTCTTAAATGCGCATAACTTGCTACAATGTGAGGATTATCAATGACATTTTGGCGTCTCCATTTTCTTGCTTCCTTTGGATCTGTAGGAGAGGTACTCGGCATCAATATATGTAAATCGAGGCCATTGCATATCTCGCTACACTTAGTGTGAAGAATATTGTAGGAGATCCAATTTGTTGTACTAAGTCACATAATTCGCCACGACATTTGCTCCAATATGCACGTGTACCTCTTAGAACATGTCCAAATCTCATCAATCTATCCGCAATTTTAGAATTAGGAATATTTTTTAAATGCTCTCGTAACTCATGAACTCGTTGTAGGTAGTTCGTCATATTTTTTTTAACAAATACGTAGAAGACGCTTGAGCACGATGTCTCATAATGATATTGAGTAAAAAGTATCTAAATCGAGGATGTCTTCCAAACCTATTATCACGAAATTTGAGGAGATGTTTTGCATACTCATGAAGATGCATGTTTCTTAGTCGTGCTTGTAACCAATCGGCTTCTCCTTTAGAGAATAATGTTGGAAATGCCATATCAAATAACCCTTCGAGTATTGTACTCATTTATTGGAGATGAACCAATTCTAGGCCAATTAATGACATTTGTAGTTTCACCATCTAGTCGGTTTTCTTCTCTATTAGGATTATCTGCCCATGCACGAATAAGTTCAATTTCCCTAGGTGCATTTGGAGGCCTTATAGCAAAATAAGTTGTATCATAATTGTCTAAAGCATCTTCACAACCTGGAGCACCTTCTAACAACGTAATGTCTATGTCATTGTCCATATCTCGGTAGTATAACAGAATTAATCATATGTGACACATTTGTTGCTTTTTTCCGGTAACTCGTCTACGACATGCATATCAATTTCTACACCTTTATAATATGGATCATTTTGAATCTTATAAAGTAATGCATCTAGTACCTTTTGCCTTCTAACGGTGAAATCATAGCTTGATCCTTGTCGACCTTTTTTTCTCACCACCATCATTAAATCCAAGTCTTTAATATGTCGAGGCAATTTATTGGCAACATCTTTAACATCTTGAGGAAAACCGATTGTGTGTCCTCTATATTTGTATTGGCCACCTATTGAATGCATTACCTGCAAAAATTGGACTCGCTCTTGCTATCAACATTTCCTCAACTTGTGTAAGACTTCCAAGGATCAAAGGCATGCAACCCCGGATTCATATGATTTTGTGATGAAAATCTATGTTTATTACCCTCTTGTTTACATCTTGTACACATTGGACCAGTCTTTGTAGTCACCACTTGAATGCCGGGATATGACTCCTCACACACATGGCACATTTGAGGATGACCTAATTTATCAATTCTTTCACGAAATACTTTTTTATGTGCAATAACTTCATCTTCCATCGGTACATTGGAAATCATTTCACATTCATCGTCACATTGCTCCATTGGTTGATGATTTTGTAGATTTATACTTATAGGAGAATGAGCCTCAATTGTTGGCCCTAGATCACTATGACCTTCGATTTGTCTTTTTCTATGTGATGTTACATATTCTTGTCTTTTTTTTCTTCTATGTTCTTCCTTTTCGTCCTCATCCATTTCTTCAAATTTCATTCTTTTTCTTTGATAATTATTTATTCGTTCTGCTTCCTTTTCATCCTCATTTTGTCTTTCTCGTTGCCGCCTTTTTTTCTTTCACGTTCCTTCTTTCGTTGTTCTTCCCTTTGTTCATCAGTCATATTTTGTCTTCGCAATCTTCGCTGCTCATTTTTTTTCTACCCTCTTCTTTGCTCTCTTTCGATTTCAATTACTTGTTTCATAATATTTGATCCTTGTCTTTTAACTCTTTCTCTCTTTACACTTCTCATTTCTTCAATATTGTTATTATTAGTTTCCTCATTACAAGTACCCATGATATTATATTCCTCGTACAAAAAAAACCAAAGACATCAATTAACCATATATATATATATATATATATATATATATATATATATATATATATATATATTTAATACCTAGCTCCCAATATGGACAAATTTAATACCGCATTTGAACAATTACATTGAATAGGTAACAAGTCATAAACCTATCATTTTCTTTAATATTATTTTATATACATATCAAAAATATATTTAACATATTTATATTTAAAATCTCTCTTTCATATTTTTTATTAAAACAAAATATTCAAATTATTAAATATTCACCATCCACATAATATTTTCTATTAATACAACCAATATTCTAAAACTTATTTTCATTATAACTAAATAAAAAATAAATAATAATTTTATAACTCTAATTTAAACATTTTAAAATAATAATATTTATGATTTCTTAAATAACTATGTGACACGTGTTAGCTCATTCTATCAATATTAAAATATATTATTTTTATTACCTCCTTCAAGGTCAAGTTAAGAATTAAGACAGTACCCACTAGTATAACACATTTTGCCTCATCAAAGGCAAAGGCAATGGTGGTGGACGACTATTATGAATTTTTGTTTATTTCTTTTAAACAAAGTAAGGAGAGTGTTAATTCTGTTGAGCGTATAAGTGTTCAGCGTATAATCAAATCAATAGAACAAACAGGGGAAAGCGGAATTGGTTGTTAACCTCGAACCCTGTGTGGGTCATGGGAAGGTGATTTGTTAATTCTGTTCAGCGTATACGTGTTCAGCGTATAATCAAATCAATAGAACGAACAGGAGAAAGCGGAATTGGTTGTTAACCTCCAACCCTGTGCGGGTCATGGGAAGGTGATTTGTTAATTCTGTTCAGCGTATACGTGTTCAGCGTATAATCAAATCAATAGAACGAACAGGAGAAATCGGAATTGGTTGTTAACCTCCAACCCTGTGCGGGTGATGGGAAGGTGATTTGTTAACTATATTGTTTAATGTTACCCTGTCAAAAAAAATTATGTTCAGCGTATACGTGTTCAGCGTATTTATCATTGCGGAAAATACTGTGCATATTCCTACAACGAAGGTTTTATAATTAAATCATTGACCTACTCAGCTAATAATTGATGCCGAAATCACAATGTTGATTAGGGTATTTCAGGATGGACAAATTACCTGAGTGACCGCAGAAATGCTTACGCCGCAGAAATGCTTATGCCGCAATTGGCCTCCCTTCTACTCGATCTCCCTCGCTCTCCGCAGAATTAGAGCTGAGTTGTTTTAAAACAAAATTTGTTTATTTATACGATTCTTATAATTTATTTGTTAAGCCGACCCGATTGTTTTTTTTATTTATTTTTTATTTTAATTTGAAATTTAAGCCGACAATAAGGTAAGCCGCCATTAAGGACGTGACATACCCGACATCAGGGTCATATGGGGCTGTAGATGCGCCTCTCGGCGCAATAATAATAATTTAATTTTAAGGTCACTGTCAATTTAGATATAAAATAGGTGTATGTGATTCTCTTATTTGTGAGGAAACTACTTGTCTCTATTTCACCATTTGACTACTAAATTAGTGACCCAGTTGGTGTATGAGACTCCCTTATTTTTGAGACAAGGACCTGCCTCTATTTAGCTATTTGACTAATGAAATTTAAGGAGGTTTACATAATCTACTCTCTACCTTCCTGGATTTGAACTCTATTTAGCCATTTGACTAATGAATTTTAAGGAGGTTTACATACTCTACTCTCTACCTTTCAGGATTTTAACCCGTGAACTCTTAGGAAAGCTTAATTCCCATAATTCGCATAAACAACTGGTGCTCTCACATTAACACAAAGGTATAAATCAGTTAGTTTGTGTGGAATTTAATTCTCATAGGTCTTCTAACTCTCACTGGGAAAGGTTAAAGGTAAGAATCATTTATGGATTACATTATTCCAAAGAAAGTTTAAGATCAAACAAATATTGCACAAGAAATTTTAAGATCAAACAAATCTTTCACAATCATTAAAACAACATCCCACATTTATGCAAAATATTCTTCCATCCACCATTAAAATTGGCCCCAGCCAAGGCATGCAAAAAATAAAAGCTTCTCGAACCTTTCTCACCATGATTTTATCAATGCTAACTATTTCTGTTGGAGCCTTTTTTGCACACCCATCTGCATTGTGTCAGCCTACATATCCTTTTAGCACCTTCACAGTTATCTTTTAGACCCCTTGATTGTTTTTGGTAAAGCAAAATTTTTTGGCTCTTTGCAAAGGCATTGTCCATTGCTCCTGCATTGACCGTGGCAGAGAATTACCACCCTCGAGGAGTGTGGGAGATACATTTTAGTGAAAATCCAGTATTTGTCACAGTGAAGATGGTATAGGTAAGGTGATTACTTCAAGAGATATTGGTGCAACACTGTGATCCAAGTTGAAATTGAGCACAGATGACTTGTGGACCTGACCCAATGCATAGTTACCATAGTGTGGACTGCAATCCTTTACTTTTGATGTGAAAATGCAGTGCCATTTAACTCAGTTGGTAAATCCTACATTTTTCCAAATACTTCAATAAGGGAAGGACTCTTTTTTATAGAAAAAACTGGACCAGCGAAGAAATTAATTCACGCAGCTTCTCAAGTTCAGGGTTCAGGGAGAATTTGGAATTGGCAGCAGAAGCAGAGGCACTCAAAAAAATTTTCAAACTGCATGGAATTATTTGAGGGTGACTTGTGCAAAGGTATTCAGAGCACAAAGGGAATTTCAATTTAATATTTTAAGACTGACTGGAGGGCATTATTTTATGTGGTTTCCAGGTTCATCTCAAGTAAAAAGCACATTTTCTGTCTATTGGTTCTGCACCTTAGACTAATGATTGGAATACATAGAAAGAAATATATTTTAGAATTTCTTAACGTGCTCCAAAGTTAGAAGAGAGAAATTGTCCTTGTGTTTCTCTTTAATCTTTAGAAAAGTGTTTCAATGGGGGATTCCAAATCTAAATTAAAGTCAAGATCATGATCATAGTAAGTGCACTAAGATTGAAGCTATCTTGAATGTACTCATCATCAACTTCACAAATGAACTCGTTGCTCCATGATGTTTCCTCTCCATCAGAATATACTTCTTCATTCATGTACCTAGGGAATATTAGGGCTTGCTTCAACAATTCTAATGGCATCAATGATAACCTTATCCATCAGGAAATCCATTTTTCTCAGACTTTTGTTTAGCACGGTCCTCATCTAAAATTGGTTCTAGAGATTTTCCTTTGAATTCAACACATATTAGTACATGTTTTTATGTAGATCTGTGTTATTTTATTTGTTAAGTTTAAGTGTTAGATTTAATTGTCTCATGGGACCCCACACATGAAAATGTTAGGTTCTTCTACTCCATCTCTTATGTATTTTAATACCTAGTTTATCTGGGTGAATAAAGTAATCTCCACAGTCTGTCTTTTTCTGTATATCTTATGTATTTGATATTGTTTATTGCAGTCAGTGAATTGAACCATCTAGTATCTGCAACAATGAGTGGATTCACCTATTTCTTGAGGTTCCCAGGTCAGCTTAACTCAGATCTAAGGAAGCTCGCAGTGAATTTGATCCTCTTCCCCCATCACGGAAGGTATCTAACTGCATCTGCCATGTTCAGAGGCAAGATGAGCACCAAAGAGGTGGATGAACAGATGATTAATGCTCAGAACGAGAATTCATCATACTTTGTGGAAGGGATCCCCAACAATGTGAAATCCATTGCATGTGATACCCCACCTAAAGGCCTCTCCATGTCGTCCACATTTATTGGGAACTCAACATCCATTTAGGAAATGTTCAGGAGAGTGAGCTAGCAGTTCACTGCCATGTTTAGGAGAAAATCCTTCTTGCATTGGTACACTGGTGAGGGAATGGATGAGATGCAATTCACTGAAGCAAAGAGCAACATGAATGATTGGGTGTCTGAATACATGCAATATCAGGACGCTAGTGTAGAGGATGATGAATACTATGATGATGAAGAATCAGCTCAGGAAAGCTAGAGCAGAAGCTTACGTAATGCTATCGACAACCGCTAGTTGTTTCTATGCCTAGTAGTTGTTTGTTTGTGGATTTCATTTGCTTTTATTGTTCTTTCATGGTCTACTCTGCTCTCATAGAAGGTTTTGGCATTGAATTCATAAAATTTGTATACAACTACTATATTATATCCTTGTTTTTGTTGATCATAATTGAATTTTTATTTTTGTCAATTTCACGTGATCTATACATGTTTCATTTGAACGGAAAAAAAAAAACAAGGTAATATGTCGCAGAAAAGTAAAATGTAGTGTGAATTTACTTAATGCATCTTACCTTGCAGATTAGACTAGTGCATCTCAGCTTTGGTTTTGTACTAGTGCATCCTAGCCTAGATTAGAAGGAATGCAAAGTTATGGAAGATTCAGAGAATTTTGGGAATATTTTTGTAGACTTTATTCTTAACTCTGTAAATTCTCATGAGTTTCATAACAATACAATAGTTTCCCAAAAAATATTTGAGAATGGACATTCAATTATTAGTTACTCATACTATGAAAATGCAATAGTATTCCTACAAAACCTTATATATAATGAATACATGGACATTTTCTTACCTTTGCCTTTCTCCCTTTCGAAAGGCTTCAAAAAACATGTCCAAATGGGCTACACTGCAAGTAATGGTCTTCCTTTGGCTCAGGTGCATGAAGGATATCTACTTCATCAAAATCACTTGAGGCTTCCACTGGGCCTCTATCTTTCTGAGGTTCCTACCATTTGTGTGTCAGAGCATGTTAGGTCCTTATATTACTAGTATAGTCCCTTATTGTTGTTAGTTTAACCCCCTTATTGTTATTGTTGTACCCCTGTAACCCCCATATTGTTATTATTGTGCCCTTACATTATTATTTTTAGGTCGGCTAGGATTACATTGTGGCCCCACTAGGATTACAGTGTGGCCCCACTAGGATTACAGTGTAGCCCCATGGACTCCTATATATAGAGAGGAGGTTTTGTCATTTGTATCATCGAAGAATTGTTCATTCATGTAATGTATTGGAGGTTTCCCCCTCGAAGTGGCTTATTTCTAAGGCATTGATATCTCTTTTCTATTTTTGGAGTTGGTTTCACAACATTTGGTATCAGAGCTTTGGGATTTTAGGGTTTTGCTGCTACAAACAGGTCATCGTGGAATTTTTGCTATAACTTTGTTTCTACAAAGGTTCAGAAACTGAAATTTTTCGAGTATGAAGCCAAAAGCCTTAGGAACATCATCGCAAAATTTCAGACCTTGGTTCACAACATTTTCGGAGATATGATCTGTGGAAGTTAGGTCATTTTGTAGGCTCCTGAATTTAACCTAAACAGTTCATCGTGGCATTTTTGCTATAAAATTTTTTATACGAAGTTTCAAAAGCTAAAATTTTTAGAGTGCAAAGAAGAAATCCTGAGAAACATTGTCACAAAATTTTAGATCTTGTTTTGCAATATTTGCAAAGATATGATCTATGGAAGTTAGGGCTTTTTCAGGCTTATGAATTTCATCTCAAAGAGGTGATCATGGGAAAATATTCATAGCTCTCTCTCTGAGCATCGGATTGGAATGTTGTAAAAATTGGTTGCAAGTAAATAGACTGTAGTTTTATGTCTATCAATTTTAGAGCCAAATGAGGAAACAATGACTCGTGGCAAGTCTTACAAGTTTTCTCTACTGAACTAGTCCATAATTAGGTCATTGTGGGAGATTGGGCATAACTTTTCCTTGAAAAATCCAAATTAGGTCAGACCTGTAGCATTATAAAGAAGATTCAGAGGATTACTTTAAAGCTGAATTTTAGATATTGAAGATCCGAAATCACAGAGATAATTCAATTTCAATATCAAGCTCCTCAAAAGTAAGAAAAAGGTGTGTATTTTTTTCGAATTACATAAGTCTCGTTTGAAAAAAATAGTTTGAATTTATTCCAAGGGCATATTGAAGAATAGATATCAATATTGGGTTCTAAAATTCCCCGTAAAAATGATTCAATACTCATTAAGCCTTCAGAAGGCTCCACTATGACTCATGAATACGAAGAAACACAACATGAGATATCAAAATTACAAGAGCAAGTGCACCAAATTTCGCTATCACAAAGAGCAACAAAATAATGAAATGAAATTTTTGAAGAAAGGCGTGGAAATGAATATGGATGGTTTGAAGAAAGGCGTGGAAACTAAGATGGATGGTTTGAAGAAAGGCGTGGAAGTTAAGATGAATGGTTTGGAAGCTAAGATGGATAGCATGGAAGTGGGCATGGAAGCCAAGATGGATGGCATGGAAGCTAAAATGGATGACATGGAAGCTAAGATCGATGAAAAAATGAAAGGAAACATGGAAAACATGAAGAATGATCTAAAATCAGACATCGAAGGTTTGGAAAATTTGATACAAGAAATGTTTCCTAATGGCGAAAATATAGTAGAGGAAACTCATGGTGAGAACAAAATAAATGTTAATCATGATTTCATAAAATCTAAGGTTGGATGGAAGAACCACCATATTCCAAAGATGGATATGAGGAATTTTGATGGCAAGGATCCCATAACATCGATACTAAAGATGGAGCAATATTTTGATCTCAATAATGTGCAAAACACACAAAAGGTACGCATTTCAACTTTACATTTAGAACAAAATACATTTGTATGGTATCGATGGCTTTTCTCCCGTAAAAAAATTGTCACTTGGTCAATTTTTATGGATGAAATGATAGCACATTATGACGATACAAAGAGAAACACCTTCTTTAGCCAATTGATAAATCTCAAACAAAAGGGTTTAGTAGCGGAGCACATTGAGGACTTCCAAAAATTGAATATAAGGGTAATTGATATTCCAGAGGAACACAGAATTGATGTCTTCATAGGGACTTTAAAGGATAACATCCAACATGAAGTTCGCGTTTGGGAACTAGATTCATTAGAGAAGGCATTCAGGTTGGCAAGAAAAATTGAATGTAAAATTATAGCGACAAGGAAGCCTGCCACTCACATCTATAAAGATGGAAGTGTTGCTACTCCTAGACTTCCACAACCTACAAGGTTGACACCACAACAATTGGAAGAAAAAAGAGAAAAAGGGCTTTCATAAGGCCAGGATATCAAATACACTAAAAGTCATAAGTGTGTTGAGAAGAAATTATTTTTCAGAGATTGTGAAGAGGAGGAAGAAAATGAACAAGAAACATCAAAAGAAGAGGATATACACCATGAACAAACCCCAGAGAAAGAAGAAATGAATCCAACCATATCTTGTAATGCATTGGAAGGAAATACCACTCCTCAAACTCTCAATATAGAAGGATATATTAAGAAGAAATAGGTAATAGTGATGATTTCCATTCAGGTAGTACCTATAATTTTATTCATTATACAATAGCTAAGGAATTAAATTGCTTCCTATATCTAGCACTAGAGTGTCAAGTGATGGTTGCAAATGGAGAAAATATAAATTTCTCTGGAAATTATCATAATATCAAGTTAACCATGGGGGAATATGTGTTGAATATTCCAATGATTTCGATTCCAATGGGTGGTGTTGATGTTTTACTAGGACTCCAATGGTTACAATCTTTGAGGACGATAACTTTTAATTTTCAAGAAATTTTCTTGAAATGTTCTTCAAGGAAAGGAAATCGAATTCTGTGGTATCACAGGTGTGTTACATAGTAATTTTTCACTGTCCCTGCAATCCCCATCTCACACATTGGAGGGTCATTTCTGTGACTAATTAGAAGTGTAATTCCTTGCAAATACCATCATTTCATCCCTTGCCATGAGGACAACATCCTTCGTTGATCATTTCGAGCACCCTAAAACACCTGTTTTTGCCTTGGCGCTGGTAGCTCGTTATGTACTCGCGCCAATGGGGGGAAATTAACACTGAGCCCGCGCCAATTGGCGCTCTGTCCCAGTGTTGCACCCGCGCCACTCTGTTTATGGAAATTTTTTAAAAAAAGAGGCGAAGTTTCGATTACAACAACTTCGTGGATGAGTCATCAGGAGTGGTTTCGCTTGAATAACCACGGCCTTCCTCCTTTGGCCTCTTGTTTCCACCTTATGGGGAACCTCCCAAGGGATAAGGCCTCCCTTCCACTATTGTAGGGATCCCAACCTCCTCCTCTCCTCTATAAATATAGCCTTCATCCATTGATGAAGGGGCGGAAGGGCTGAAAGTCTTGAAGTGCCTAAGCTTTGAATCTCCAAATTCCTAAGAGCCTTTGTGTTGTAAGAGCCCTCTTTCTTCCCTTAAGGCCGACTCAAGTAAGGACACTATCGTCGATACTCAAGAGAGGTTTGCCCCTTTCCCTGGCGAGCTTTGCGAGACGTGAATGACTGGGGACCCTTCCGAAGGAGATCACGGCGTCAGAACATTGGTTGTACTCTCTTTCGATTTTTATTTAATGAATGATTATGGTTATGGTTCCACTCTATTTTCACTTATGTTAATATGAGTTATATCTTTTCTGACTGATATTTAGTTGCGTATTCTGGATTTTATGCTTGTATTCGTGTTGTTTCTTGCATGTGCAAGTGTCCATCCGTGGAGATCGTGGAGGGATTGTGATCTGCCGAGGCTGAGGAACGGGAACGCTTTCTTCTACGGATCATAGCATTGGACTCCAGGTAGGCCTCCATATTTGGTCTTTTATCTGTAACTAGGAACTTGCGCTATAACATTTTCTGATTGTTGCTAGACCCCTGTTGGGCTAGTAGGGATCGCCTCTGTCTGCAGAGGGGATTTACCTCCTCAACAATTTGGCGACTCCGCTGGGGAACGTCTAGTTTTGATTGTCTCGTTTGGATTATCTCGTTTTGATTGTTTCGTGGTTTTCCTTGCTTGGTTGGCCTTCTGGGCTGGGTTCTTTTGTGTTTTGGCTTTTGGTTCAGCCCCAGAGGATCAGATCTGACCTCTGCTTTTCCGAATTTTCACCTTTTCATAGTTGGCTTGATTGGCGCGAGTTTAGCCCTGACAGTCGCGCCAGTTGGCGCAGTTTTCCAGTTCATCACTCGCGCCATTCCCTGTCTGGCGCGGATTACAGCCAGACAGTCGCACCATATTCTGTAGGTGCTAGGGTTTACCCTTGTTCGAAAGCTTCTTTTGGTTAGTACTTTGCTTCTGGGTTTGTTTTGGATTCTGCTTGAAGTGGTGAGTCTGGTCTTGGTTGGGAGAAATTCTTTGTTTTTTCATTTTCAGGCGTTGGCGCTTGTTGTCAGTTAGCAACCCACGCCAATTGGCCATTGGTGCTAGTTGTTAATGTGCAAGTCACGCCAATTGTTGCCAATTGACGCTAGTTGTCAATGGACAAGTCGTGCCAATTTCAGGGTGTATGAAAATTGAGATTTTTTCCCTAAATCCTTCACCAGTGTGTCTTTCCCTTCCGCTTTTTCACTGGATGAGCATAGATTACATTGCTCATTCTTTGGAATGTCTTCTTTTCATGATTGCTTGATGTAAAAGGGAATGAATGCCTTGTTTTGATCTCTTGCTTTGGAATTCTTCTTTTTGTTTGACCTCATATGTCTTGTCGCTTTTTGAGGGACTTCGTTACAAAGTGTTTGAAACAACGATTGCATTCTTAGTGTTTGTTTACATCTCTTTTGCATTCATCCTTCATTAAGAAGATTTGTGTTTATTTAGTTTTCATCTCAAAGTGTTCTTTTTGTTAAAATGCATTAGATCACATTGCATTGAAAAGTATTTTGAGATTTATCATTGAACGTAGATTACATTGTTTAATGATTGAAAACTAAAAATCGCTTTGTGTGCATTCTCTTTCATTGAAAGCATGCATTAAGTAGATTCTCATTTCATCGAAAAATGCATTGAGTGCATTCTTATTATTTGAAAAGAAAAAGGAAATTGTGCATACAATTGCATAGTTTTCGGAAAAAGAATTTTGCATAGATTACATTGCATAATTCGCTTCGTTGAATGTTTTAGAATACTTTTGGATAGTGAAAGTCATCTAGTTTGGAAAAGTTTCATTTTCAGTTTTGTTGTTTGTTGCATCATTGTTTGAAGCTCTTCCCTTAACTAGATAGCATTCATCGAATTGAAAAGTTTTCTTTTCTCATGTAGCTGCATGGAGGAGATTGTCATATGACATACGGTAGGGCCTTGAAACCGAAACATAATTGAAGATCAACCATAAAATTTACTCAATTTACCTAAGGAAGCATTGAAACATTAACGAAATATTTAGAGGTCTAGGCTAGAGACGTGTTCCGGCGTCTTTAAACCTAGCAGCTGTCGTTCGCCTTTTGGCTTTAGACAGCGCTAGTACGGACTTGTGCTCCCCGTACCGTCGCGTATATAAAGGGAGACCCCACTAGGTTGCTATCCTTTATCCGTAAGAAGCCGAGTATGCTGCCTTATACCCGTGATACACCGGACACAACATTTGGGGAGATTTCCTGCACGTACGTTAAGTCCTTGGTTGATTTCTCTTTCATTTTGAAACCAAGGTGTATATTGTAGTTCACGGTTATTTGGTACACCCTTTGCCTAGCATTCCTGAGTAGTCAGTTCGATCTTTTCTGACTCTTTAAATTTGAAAAGGTCATCAAGCGCTTGTCCTTTCACACTTGTTTCCAATCTGAAAGTGATAGAGTCACCTTTTGCCTGTTTCTTGACTCTTAAAATATGAAACGGTAGAGTTTTGTTTCAATGTCATAAAAATTAACTGCCCACGAAATATTCCTGGTTAAAGTTAGTTTCCTTAGGGTGTTGTTCTGAAGATCATTTCTAATGGCAACTTTTCCGGAGTTCACCAACCAAGGAATCCCCTCCGATGGGAATCCCGGTCCTTTTCCTCCTTTCGGAAATGTTGGTGCTCCTTATATGGAAACGTTGTCCCTTCCTGGGTTAACTGTTGGGTTGCCTGTTTGGTTGTTCTCAACCTCTGTGGTCCCGAATGTCTCGGCTTCTGTTCAATCAGTTCCTCCACCTGAACAACATCATGTTGATTCTAAGGTGGACCTCTCCCCTTCTTCGCCTGTTTCTGCGTCCTCCTCTTCTACTTCGCCCGGTGAAAGTCTGGATTCGAGTAACCAGGTGGCTAAGAAGAAGAAGAAGAAGACAAAGAAGAAGAAGTCTGATAAGCGAGAGGCTAAATGTACAGCTACTGTCCATGAGAAATCTCATCTTGATAGGCCCTCCGACCCTCCGCGGAAAGTCAAGTTCCCATGCATGTTGTGCACGGGAGACCATTTGCTTCGAGACTGCCCTGGAATTCCCAAGGTGCTCGAAACATGGTCCGACGGCCGACCACCATTGTCTTTGGCTTCCGGGAGTCAGGTTGGGGGCACTGGTAAGGCTCCTAAGAAGCAGGGTAAGATCACCAATCCCTGTAAGTTGTGTGAAGGGCACCATGCTATTCACCTTTGTCCTTATATGGATGAAGCCAAGCGAGTCTTGGACAACCTGACTGTTTCTACGCCACGCCTCCCGGCTGGTTATAAACAGCTTTCTTTGAGTCCTCCACCAGCTGATCCTACGATTGGTCAAGAGTCATCCTTGGTCGATCCCGCTCCCTCGGAAATTCAAATTCAGGAATCCATTCCCAACCAACCATTGGTCGTGGGATCGGTTGAACTGGCCCCGTCCGCGGTGCACCAGGTCTTTTCTGTCGAGAGTGGACCTCACACCCCCCATGTCCTTCTGATCTCTTCAGATTCTTCAGACTTGGAGAAAGATTCTCCTGTCCCTGTGCTTCAAGAAGCCCCTCCTCCGCCTCCCATGATGGAGGCTCCAGAGGATATCCCTCCCACCTTCGAGATGGAGGTCATGGAGGATGCTTCTTCTACCGTAACATCAGGGGAAGACCTTCGCTTGTCGATGGTAGCCCCTCCGAGTAGTTTGGTCGCTTCCTTTGACTGGAATCGATTTGCAGGATTTCGCCTTCCGTCTTATGTGCCTTTCGATATCACAGTACAGGCTCTTGGTCTGGTTGTACCCAGCACCATTATAGATGAAGGTGCCTCTGTTAGTATTCTGTCATCAACTACCTGGCAAGCTTTCGGTTCGCCGCCGCTTGCGCCCGTTACGCAGAATCTGTTGACATTCAATAGAAGAACGAGTCAACCGTTAGGGATCCTTCCAAGGTTACCTGTTACTTTGGGAGGTAAAACCGTCCATATGGACGTGATGGTTGTTCCAGGCCCCTTGGATTTCAATCTTCTCTTGGGGCGCGATTACACCTATGCCATGGGAGCGCTTGTCTCCTCCCTTTTTCGTGTGGATTTTTTTCCACATGAAGGACGAATCGTGACCATTGATTAGCTTTCGTTCTTTGGTCCTAATGTGGAAACTGGCCTGCCATCATCCCTTCCTAGTTTTTATCCACCTGCTGTATCTGCCCCACCGCAGTTCAACTATGTGGCTACCTACCCCATGCTTGTGCTCAGTGATAGTGCCGTGGTGCATCAGGTGCTGGGGGCATTGGGTCCTAACTTCCAGGATGTTTTTCTTCCATCGGGAGTGGAACTCTTGGAAGCGATGACTTCTTGTTCATTATGATGAGGTCTGTCGGAGCACAGTTCGTTTTCTTTTGTCAAGCTCCTTAAACAATAAAACAAGGTCGTCAGAGTAGAGTTCCTTGTCTTGTGTCAAGCTCCTTAAACCATGAAACAAGGTGTCCCGAGGATAGTTCTTTTAATGTGTCAACCTCGTTAAAACAATGAAACACGTTCCTGTTCAATTCGAGTCTTTGATAAGTTCTCGTAAAATCCCAGTCGAGTCTTTCTCTTGATCTCGTAACTTGAACCTTCACTCCATCTGCCTTTCATATGGACCGAAGCTTGGGGGGCATGTACCTCGAATTGAGTCACCATGCTGGGGGCATGCTTACTTTTTCAAGCATAGTTTGTTTCCGTTTCAAGCTTGTGTAAAAATGAAACCGGTTTCAAGCATAGTTTATCTTTGTTTCAAGCTTGTGTAAAAATGAAACCAACTTCAAGCAAAGTTTCCTGATTTCAAGCTTGTGTAAAAATGAAACCATCCCCATTTTACCTCTTGTGATTGCCATTTTATCAGCCTGTTTTTGCCAGATGAGCCTTGGTTTTCTCATTCCATCGTCACTATCTGCTTGGCCGATCATATGCCTTCACTTGGTTGTTTCACCCATTCCTGAGGAACCGCTGCGATGAGTGGTCTTGTTAGCCAGCCTCTTGACCTTTATCTTGTTTTGAGCAGTTCCATCATTACCGGAACCAGTTGCTACCCTTTATACCACTCGTTCCTCCAGGAGGAGTCATCTTTCAGCTCTTTTCTGACTCTCTAAATATGAAAAGATCGCCGAGGCCCTTGTCGTTTCGATCTCGTTAAAATGGACACGAATCGACATCCACCCGGTATAAGTTTAACCCTTTTTCGGGCCGGGATGGATTGATTACGAAAAAGGAATACCCTAGCCTATTGTGACTAGGAGGTTTTCCCGGATATTGTTTTCTACCTTTTCGGATCTGGGGAACTATTGACGAAAAGGGACTTGTGGAGTTTTCTTTTCCGCTGTCTTTTCAAACTCTCTAAACATGAAAAGACGCCGAGTTCTTCCTTTGTCAGACTCGTTAAACCCTGATGACATTGGATTTCGTCGAAATGACGTTATCCGAGTTTCTCCTTCCTAGGACTCGTTAAATGCACTAGGATGGATTCGTCCGAAGGACGGATTTATATGACAAGCATATGGTATCCTCTTCAAGCTTGTGTAAAAATAAAGAGGTACTCACCGAGATGGTGGGGAAAATGGAACCAACATCATTGTCGTCGGTAGTATGTCGCTCTTGAACATGGCACTTGTCTGCATCCGTGTCAGGTTGGGGACATCTCATCTCGTTTCTTCACGTTGCCTCCGTGGGTTTGGATAATCCCTTTTGACCTCTCATCTGCTCATTGCCTTGTCACCATGACCTCTGATCCATTGATTTCAAATACTTCCAAGTCCACTGTCGTGCCATTTATATGTTCAAGAGAAGTTGACCTCTGCGAATATCAACCTTCCTCTGATTCTCATACGATCCTGATTCACAACAAAACATCATGTTCCTCTGTCTCGTGTCGATGATGTGGGAAACATTATGGCCCACCTTTGATCAAGGTCACTTCCTGTCGACTTCATCTCATTATCCAGGAAATTGATCTAGAGACTCCTTTATGGTACCTTGGAGCCTGCATGCCTTAATGGCGGGTTCGTCGCATTCGACGTGGGGTTTTCATCATTGGCCTTCGATCGAGTGATTCTTCGGTTGTTCGACACCAGCTCATTGATTCACATGCCGTAGATTGTACCTATAGTACCTTGAGGGCCATTGTCATTATTGGTGGTTCCTCTCGCGTCTGTTAACAGCTCTCATCATTGGCTGGTAATCAGACGATGTTCTTTCATGTTCGACTTCAGCTCACATATTCGCATGCTTGAACTTGTACTTTGTTTGGGTCGAGATGGAGCGCAAGACCCTGGATTTTGTCTGTTGTAATCCAGGCTGCGATTGTGGATTATTATCATGTATATGACTCACTGATTGGATGGCTGCGACCATACCTGAGTCTATTTATTTGATCCTTGCTGGATGGCTGCGCCCATACCCTGGATCCGGATTATAGTGTACTCTGTTTCGGATGGCTGCGCCCATACCACATATACATCATGTAATTGAGATATCAGTTGTATTTTTCTGCGCAGGTTTTCCGATGGCGGGGCTTCAGTTGAACATGTTCTCGTAAAGCATTTCACCCCTCTCTCTCTCTCGGGCCTCATGCTTTAGGGGGCATCTGTTACATAGTAATTTGTCACCATCCCTGCAATCCCCGTATCGCCCATTGCAAGTTCATTTATGTGACCAATAAGCAGTGTCATGCCTTGCAAATACCATCATTGCATCCCTTTCCATGAGGACAACATTCCTTCTGTTGATCATTTCCTGAGCAGACCCCTAAAAACACATGTTTTTGCCTTGGCGCTAGTAGCCCGTTATGTACTCGCGCCAATGGGGGAAAATTAACACTGAGCCCGCGCCAATTGGTGCTCTGTCCCAGTGTTGTACCCGTGCCACTCTGTTTATGGAATTTTTTTTAAAAAAGAGGCGAAGTTTCGATTACAACAACTTCGTGGATGAGTCATTAGGAGTGGTCTCGCCTGAATAACCACGACCTTCCTCCTTTGGCCTCTTGTTTCCACCTTATGGGGAACCTCCCAAGGGATAAGGCTTCCCTTCCACTATTGTAGGGATCCCAACCTCCTCCTCTCCTCTATAAATATAGCCTTCATCCATTGATGAAGGGGCGAAAGGGCTGAAAGTCTTGAAGTGCCTAAGCTTTGAATCTCCAAATTCCCAAGAGCCTTTGTGCTGTAAGAGCCCTCTTTCTTCCCTTAAGGCCGACTCAAGTAAGGAGACTATCGTCGAGACTCAAGAGAGGTTTGCCCCTTTCCCTGGCGAGCTTTGCGAGACGTGAATGATTGGGGACCCTTCCGAAGGAGATCACGGCGTTAGAACATTGGTTGTACTCTCTTTTGATTGTTATTTAATGAATGATTATGGTTATGGTTCCACTCTGTTTTCACTTATGTTAATATGAGTTATATCCTTTCTGACTGATATCTAGTTGCGTATTCTGAATTTTATGCTTGTATTCGTGTTGTTTCTTGCATGTGCAGGTGTCCATCCGCGGAGATCGTGGAGGGATTGTGATCTACCGAGGCTGAGGAACGGGAACTCTTTCTTCTATGGATCATAGCATTGGACTCCAGGTAGGCCTCCATCTTTGGTATTTTATCCGTAACTAGGAACTTGCGCTATAACATTTTCTAATTGTTGCTAGACCCCTGCTGGGCTAGTAGGGATCGCCTCTGTCCGCAGAGGGGATTTACCTTCTCAACAACAGGGAATCTAGGAAATATAATAAGCTCTAATGTCATGACAAAGCTTCTAAAGAAAGAAAAATGAGGCGTAATTTCACAAATATGCCCACTAGAAGTTCCAACATCAAAATCATCTATTTCTCTAGATCTCCAAAGAGTCTTGGACAATCATTCCAAGGTGTTTGATACTCCCAAAGGACTCCCACCTATTCGTGATCATGATCATGCTATTCATTTGATTCTAGGAATTGTTCCTCCAAACACCTGGCCTTACAGATATCCTTATGTCCAAAAGAGTGAAATTGAACGTATGATTATATAAATGTTAGAGGCTGGTATAATTCAAGCTAGTCAAAGTTCTTTCTCTACTCCAGTAGTATTAGTGCACACGAAGGATGGATCATGGCGCATGTGTCTGGATTATAGGGAGCTCAATAAGCTCACTATTAAAGATAAATTTCCCATTCCCGTGATTGATGAATTATTGGATGAATTACATGGAGCAATTTATTTTACCAATTTGGATCTTCGTTCAGGATATCATCAAATTAGAATAAAGACTGAAGGTATTTCGAAAACAGAATTTCGAACTCATGAGGGTCATTATGAATTTTTGGTCATGCCTTTTGGCCTTACCAATGCACCTTCTACATTTCAAGGGTTGATGAATTCCATTTTCAAACCCTTCCTTAGAATATTTGTGCTAGAATTTTTTGATGATATACTAATCCACAGCAGGTCTTGGAAGGATCATGTTCAACATGTTGACATGGTGCTCAAACTATTGGAGGAGAAACAATTATATGCAAAAACATCCAAATGTTTCTTTGGAGTACAATAGGTGGAATATATGGGTCATATTGTATCTCACGAGGGTGTTAAGGTAGACCCTAACAAAATTAAAGCCATTAAGGAATGGAAATTCCCCACAACCATAAAGCACTTGCACGGATTTCTCGAGTTAACAGGGTATTATCACATGTTTGTTAAGAATTATGGGATAATAGCAACACCTCTAACAACATTATTGAAGAAAGATGCATTTTCATGGACTCCTAAAGCAACTAAGGCGTTTGAACATCTTACAGAGGAAATGTGCCTAGCACCATTCTTAGCTACGCGAGACTTCACAAAAACCTTTATTGTGGAATGTGATGCCTCAGGAAATGGAATTGGTTTTGTTTTAATGCAAGAAAGAGGACCCATTTCTTTTTAAAGTCATTCAATCAAAGGAAAGTGTTTACCAAAGGCTATTTATGAGAAGGAAATTTTGGCAATACTACATGCACTAAAGAAATGGAGACCTTACCTAATGAGAAGATACTTCAAGGTAAAAACTGATCATGATAGTCGTAAACACTTTTTGGAACAAATACTATCTTCAGAAGAGCAGCAAAAATGGGTCACAAAGATGTTGGGTTATGACTTTGAAATCATCTACAAAAAAGGGAAGCTAAATGTTGTTGCAAATGCACTATCAAGAAAGGATGAGGAGGTGGAAGCATTGCTTTGTGCCATTTCTATTATCCAACCAGATTGGATAACCGATGCAAGGGATGAATGGAAGAAGGACGAATAATTTTGGACACTCATTCAAAATTTGCAGCAAGATCCTAGTACATCTAATAAATTTAGTTGGAAAAATGATTCCTTATGGTACAAAGATCACTTATATCTTTGTAATAATTCCCAACTAAAAATAAGGATTCTTTTGGAATTACACACTTCTCCTTTAGGAGGACACTCAGGATTTTTAAAAACTTACCACAGGGTGAAGAAAGAATTTTTTTGGGATGGCTTTAAATCTGATATTCAAAAGTTTGTGGCGGAATGTTTGGTTTTCTAGCAAAATAAATTTGAGACAATTAAGACACCAGGTCTTCTACAACCTTTACCCATTCCAAGTCAACGTTGGGAGGAGATTTCAATGGATTTTATCACAGGTTTACCTAAGTCCAAAGGAAGGAGTGTCATCATGGTGCTAGTTGATAGACTTACCAAGTATGCACACTTTTGTGCATTATCTCATCTCTTTAAAGCAAGTACAATTGCTACTACATTTACGAAAACAATTCAAAAGCTACATGGAAACCCGAAGATTATTGTAAGTGACAGAGATCCCATTTTTACAGGAAATTTTTGGAAAGAATTATTTTCTTGTTTGGGTACTCAACTAGCTCATAGCTCATCTTATCATCCTCAATCCGATGGTCAAATAGAGATAGTGAATAAATGTTTGGAAGGATATCTTCGTTGTTTTGTATCTGATAAGCAAGAAAAATGGATCAAGTGGTTACCTCTCGCTGAATGGTGGTATAAAACTTCCTTCCATACTACAGCAAAAATGACCCCATTTATGGCACTTTATGGATATCATCCACCATCCATCACATATTATTTAAGGGAAAATTTTAGGGTTCAATCAGTGGAGGACCACATTGAGCATCAACAAGAAGTTCTCCAACTCTTAAAGGATAACCTAAATTTGGCACAAAATCAAATGAAACAACAAGCACATCAACGTCGCAGTGAGAGAATTTTTGATGTGGGAGACTGGGTATTTTTACGGCTACAACCATACAAACAAATTTCCCTCAAGCAAGCTAAGAAGGATAATAAATTATCGCCAAAGTACTATGGTCCTTACAAGGTGTTGCAAAAGAATGGCACTATGGCATACAAATTGCAGCTTCCTACTTCTTCGCGAGTGCATCCAGTTTTCCATGTTTCATGCTTAAAAAAGGTTATAGGGGACAAACATCCAGTTCAAACAATATTGCCAGGTCTTGATGAGGAAGGAAAAACCATATTGGAACCTGATGCAGTCATGGAAACAAGAACTCGACAGCTACAAAATCAATCAATTTCAGAGTATCTCATCAAATGGAAGAACTTACCCACTGAAGATTCTACATGGGATGATGAGAATTTTATACAGAAGCACCCGGAGCTACTTAAGCGTTGAGGACAACACTTTTTTGAAGGAGAGGAGCATGTTAGTTCCTTATATTACTAGTATAGTCCCTTATTGTTGTTATTGTAACCCCCTTATTGTTATTTTTGTACCCCTGTAACCCCCATATTGTTATTATTGTGCCCTTACATTATTATTGTTAGGTTGGCTAGGATTACATTGTGGCCCCACTAGGATTACAGTGTGGCCCCATGGACTCGTATGTATAGAGAGGAGGTTTTTTCATTTGTATCATCGAAGAATTTTTCATTCATGTAATGTATTGGAGGTTGCCCCCTCGAAGTGGCTTATTTCTAAGGTGTTGATATCTCTTTTCTTCTATTTTTGGAGTTGGTTTCAAAACAGAGCAGACCACAGCTAGAATGGAAGCCTGGTCAATGGTTTAACACTATGTCAATCTTACTAGTGAAATTACTATAAGCTAATGTTTCTGGTGCCTATGTCCTCCAATTGTTATTTTATTTTTCCTTATTGATTAAGATATTCTATGCAATGCTGACAGGTATGAGGAGTTAACATGTATTTGTGTGGTGTTTCAGTAAGTGAAAAACACTTCTCTCAAGTTTTCCTTGTATTAGCGCATTTCCAGTTTTTTTTCTTGAATCATAGTTTTTTTAATCTCAATGGACCTTTGTGACCTTTTAAGTTCAGCCTCATTGTCTTTTACACCTAGAATTACATGGTTTAGAGATGGAGGAGCGTATATAGTTGTTATGAAGGTAAATCCTCTCTGCAGACAGAGACGATCCCTCTAGCCCTAAGGTGGGTCTAGTAATAAAAATACATGCTAAAGTGTTGATTCCTAGTTAATGAATGAAAAAAAGACACTGTATATTGACCTACCTTGAATCCAACGCTTTCGTCATTACAGAAAGAGTAGTGGCCTCTCGCTCCTACCTTGGAAAATCACAATTCTTTCGTTGTCACGCTCAGATATCTACACAAAAGACGAAGAACAAGAAAAACATATGACAGAATAGTTTCACTCACAACTATTAGCCATTCAAAGAGGGCTAAACACATCGCAAAAAATAAAAATCATAACACAATAGTGGAACCAAACAGTAGTCATGTATATTAATGAATAGAAGGAAGAGTACAACCGATGCTTTGACATCGCAGTCTCCTCCAGCAGGGTTTAGGCGAAGTGCATCTCAAATGTTTGTCAGGGAATTGGGACAGGATGAAGGCATGGACTCAAGCTCTCTAAGAAGTCATCGACTCAAGCTTCCTCAACATAATTCCTTCTTATTCCATCTTCTCTAGTAGTTCAGCTATAGTATTTATAATTCTTCTAATTCAGCTAGTTAGTACTAAGAGAGATAGTGTCTTTCATAGAGGAAAAAGAGGAGGATGGGATCCCTACAAAGGTGGGAGGGAGTCTTATTCTTTAGGAGAGTTCCAAGGGAGGTGGAAACTACTAACTAAAGGAAGGATTCCATGGTTGTTTCAGTTCAACCACTCCCAATGACTCATCCTCGAGGTGGTTGGAATGGAACCTCTGCCTCTATTTTTAAAAAATATTCCATAAACAGCTTGGCATGGGTGTCTAACTAGCACAGTGCACCAACTGGCATGGGCTCAATGTTAAATTTCCCGGTCGGTGCGAGGGTGTAACTGGCTACTCGCGCCAAGGCAAAAATAGGGATTTTTACAGTTCTTCTCAAGGAAATTTCAACAAGAAGAATTTTACTTTCATCAAAATGGATTCAAGGATGGTATTTACGAAGAATGACACTGGTTATTGGTCACAGAAATGACCCTCCAATGTGCGAGTTGGGGATTGCAGGGACAATGAAAAAATGCTATGTAACAGATGCCCCCTAAAGCATGAAGTCCGAGGGAGAGGGAGGGATGAAATTCTTTATGAGAATGCGTTCGAACCAAACAACATTTTCATAAGACCTGCAATTACAAATACAACTGATATCTGTGATACATGAATCATGTGGTATGGGCACAGCCATCCATAATAGAGTATATAAAAATTGAGATCCGAGGTCTGGACACATTCATCCAATAGTAAGGATCAATGAATAGATTCAGGTATAGTCGTAGCCATCCATAATAGATTATATAAAAACTGAGATCCGAGGTATGGACGTAGTCATCCAGCAGTAAGGATCAATTAATAGACTCAGGTATGGTCTCAGCCATCCAATCAAAAGAGTCATGTAATAGGTCATAATAATCCACAAAAATCCACATCCTGGATTTTATCAGACAAAACCCTGGGTCTTGCGCTCCATCTCAACCTGAAAAATTACAATTTTGAGCATGTGAATATATGAGCTAAAGTTGAACATGCAAGACCTAGGGTTGAGCTAAATTTTTTAACAGATGCGATAGAAACCACCAATGATGAAGATGGTCCTCAAGGTACAAAAGGTACAATCCACGGAATGTGAACAATGAATTGAAGTCGAACATCTATAGAATCACTCAATCGAAGGCCAATGATGTGAACCTTTTGTCGAATGCGAAAAGCCTGCCATTGAGGCATGTAGGCTCCAAGGTACCAGAAGGGAGTCTCTAGATCAAATTCCTGGATAATGAGCTGAAGTCGACAGGAAGTGACCTGGTCGAAGGAGGGCCATAATGTTTCCCACATCATCGACATGAGATTAAGGAACATGATGAAAGTGAATAAGGACCAACAGGGAATCAGAGGAAGGTTGACAACTATAAAGGCAAAATTCTCTTAAACATATCAGTAGCACGACACTGGATTTGGTAGTATTTGACATCAAAGGATCTGAGGTCATGATGACATGGCAAAGAGCAGATGAGAGGTCAAAAGAGATTACCCAAACCCATGGAGGAAAAAATGACGAAATGAGATGTCCCCAACCCGACACGAATGCAGACAAGTGCCATGTTCAAGAACGACATACTACCAACATAACTAAAACTTGGTTCCATTTTCCCCCACCATTTATGGCGAGTACCCCAATTATTTTTTAAAACAAGCTTGAAGGGGATAGTAAATTCTTGCACTGTAAGTTCATCCTTCAAACAAATCCAACCTAGTACATTTTACGAGCTCTAGGAAGGAGGAACTTGAATAACGTCATGGTGATGAAGTCTGATGTCATAAAAGTTTAACGAGTCTAACAAAGGGAGAACTCGGCATATTTTCATATTTAGAGAGTTTGAAAAGAAGGCAGAAAAGAAAACGCCAGCAGTCCCTTTTCGTAGGTAGTCTCACAAATCTGAAAAGGTAGAAAACTGTGTCTGAGAGAACCTCTTAGTTGCAATAGGCTAAGGTATTCCTTTTTCGTAAATAATCCATCCCAGCCCAAAAAAGGGTTAAACGTATACTGGGTAGATATCGTTTCGCAGCCATTTAACGAGTTCAAAAAGACAAGAGTCTTGGCAATCTTTTCAAGTTTAGAGAGTCAAAAAAGAGTTGAAAGATGACTCCAGTAGTGACTTTTCATGTTTTTACCGAGTCTGAAAAAGTATAAAATATAACTCATTACTTCATCATCGTTGCATGAAAAATCTGTCACTGCACAAGAGACATGTGTAAAACCTATTTTTGAAAATAATATATTAAAATAATCGAAAACATGTCTTAAAACCTAATTAGGATTGTGAAAAAGTTATAAATGACAAAAATGGTAAAAATAATTACTTTTCACTTTTTACCTTTTGTGGAGCAATAGTTACCCATTTCACTGTACGATCTTGCGGCAACGATAGCAGCCAATCCAGCGAACCACTCTCAAATCCATCAACTCCAGGTAAGAGCCGAGATCCACCTCATCATTTTAAGTCATTTCTTACTATCTACAAGTTTCAATTTCAAATTTTGGGGAAGGAAATGCAAAAATTAGGGCATTGCGGTCGGCGAGGGTTTCAGGCACGAAGTCGCACCAACTGCTCAATTTTTAACACTAGGGCGCACCAATGGCGCAAACTATTTCTTGGCAAAAAGCTGATCAAATTTCCCAATTAATCATAAATTTCAAGTTCAAAATTGACTAATACCACCCATATGAATGTGTTTGCAAGTAGAAGGAGACAAAATGGTTATAGAATGGAAGGAATGGGAACACAGTGAAGAATATGAGCTGGCCATGGAAAATGAGAGAGTCATGCAAGCTCTCAAAAAATGTGGTCTGAAAAAATTCTTCTTAACGCCATGTCTCCGAGCCCATCCAGAATTATTACAATATCTGGTTAGCATATGGGATGAAGATCAAGATAATTTCATCCTTCAGGATCAAGAACTTGAGATTGAATTTTCTGACGTGTATTTCATCATAGGATTATCGCGGAGGGGAGTAGCACCAATCCTAACTAGCTCCCGGCCTTGCATGGAAAACATGTCCATGGTGATAGATAGGTTATGTCAAGGAGCACGGAAGGGATCAAGTAGTCAGAAATTTGATATCCAAACTATCCCAGATTTGACACTATGAGTGGTGCTACATACCATCACACGAGTTGCGGGGACACAAGCACCGCACGAAGCAATAAAGACACAGTTGCTTCTTGCTGTAGACTGCTTGGCACCGACCATCTACAACTGGGCAGAGGCCGTGATAATAAACCTGAAGCACCAGCTAACAAAATGCAAGAATTCCAAATTGAAACAATTTGGTTATGGATCCATTTTGGTGTCGTTCTTCTTGGAACGACTACCGATTTTTCAGCAACAGGAGGTCATAGTTCCGACACCACCAGCGAGAGAACCACGTATGGCCTGATGGGCAGCACTGATGCCAAGGGCAGGGGTGGTCAACAGATGTCCTGGAGACAAAATTCTTTGATTGGCTCTGCCGAAAACTAATTGTCGTGGAGGACTGGCCCTACTCTGGTACAGATTTCACTGATGATCCGGACCTCCCACTCTCGAAGGGAGAGGATTGGGATGAAGATTTAGGTGAGACTCATTTTTAAGTTTCATGAGTATTATGATTTTTTTATTTATGTGTGTTCTAACATTAAATCCATGTAATGTAGATGTTTACCTAGAGAGACCTGCTGACATGTCACCAATAGCGAGGCAAATCCCTCGCAATTTCGACCCTCAAGGTGAGGGCAGTGAGGAAGACGAGTAGTGCGCAACCTGGAGGGGATCACACGAGGAGTCCCGGATTATGCACATTTTGACGATGTTCCTCGTGGGTACCAGAGGCATATCATAGGGGTGCCCAGCCGAATTCACCACTTGCTGAGGCGGCTCGTACGGGCAGTGACATGTTATCACGAGCACCATGCTGATTAGACACCTAGGTTTTATTTTGTCTACATATTTTTGAGAGACATGATGTCTCAGGATGTAACAGAAACACACATATATGTTTTGAAGTTATGATGCACGCAGCTGCAAACATGATATATATATATATATATATATATATATATATATATATATATATATATATACACCTATCTTCCTACATGGATCTTTTACATATGATAATGCTTTTACAGATTATGCAAATGTCTATCTAATACAATGTTAGCCACTGTATCAGTTAATGTGTTCATTTTTATAGGAATATGTTGATATGTGATAAAATCAAAATGTATTTCCAACAAATGAATACGTAAATACAATCTCAGAATGTGTGGATTTCTAACTTAATAATGACTATTGAGTTGCAGAACGACAAGCTGTGAATCTATATTTACAAGAAATGCGCATATGCCGAGGTTAATAGCTCAATGACAATGCTATATTCAACGACTTTTTTTGTAGTTCATCCTAGACAAATACCTTGCAGATATATCAACTCACAAGCAGGATCATAAATTACCCAGGCTGTCGAAGACAAATTCCTGGTACCGCGGGAAGCACCATCCCCGAAACCAACATAAGGGGTAATAGACATCTACACAACAAGAAAGACCCAATAAGCAGGAAAACGCTCACAAAGCACACCAAACCAAAAACATGTACAAAGATGAAAAAACACCTATGTACACCTATTACGCATGAATGACTCACACATAATATTTTTTGAGATACAACCCATTTCTGGGTTGTTCAAGAGGATGACCTTCATAGTCAATTATCTCATAGGCCCCATTCTGCAACACACGTTTAATGATGTAGGGCCCATGCCACATAGGTTGAAATTTTCCTGCCCCCAGCTTATCATGAGCTTGGTCATACAGGAGGATGAGATCTCCTTTAATGAAAGAACGAGGGGAAACTGACTGATCAAAATGAGCTTTGACCTGCTTTTTCTGTGCTTCAATAACGAGAGCAGAAAATCAGCAGGTTTCATCCAACCTTTCTAAATAAAGGAGACGCTCTTCTTCTGGCGAAGTATTCGGCAGTAATTCAACAACCAACTTGAGCGAAGTTATTTCACATTCAATCAGGAGAGTAGCTTCCAGGACATAAACCAATTGGAAAGGAGTGAACCCGGTCGTGCTCTTAACTGAGGTTCGATATGCCCAAAGAGCCAAAAATAACATGAGATGCCAATTTGATTTGTGGATCCCAATTTTACATTGAAGCATCGTGACAAGAACTTTTTTCACAACTTCAACCTGGCCATTAGCTTGAGGGTAGTATGGCGATGAGCTGTCGTGACACAAACCCAACTTATAATTCAACTCTGCCACCATATAATGCCGAAAATGGGAACCATGATCGCTAAAGATGGCTTGAGGGACACCAAACCTAGCAATAATATGATTGAAGATGAATTGGGCAATTGTTTGACCGTCGGTGGCAAGTGTAGGCATTGCTTCGGCCCATTTGGTGAAGTAGTCCACGGCTACGATAATATAAGCATGCCCCCTGGCCGAGTGAGGGTTACACGTCATAAAATTGATGCCCAACTTCGCAAAGGGACCAACGGTAATGACAGGATGAAGAGGAATGGGTGGCGCACGCAACTTGCGTTGATAAATTTGGTAATCATGGCATTTGCGAACTGCGAAAATACAGTCCTTGAAAATGGAAGGCCAAAAATAACCAGCATGAAGAATTTTCTGCGTAGTAGCATAACCATACATGTGATTTCCACTTTTAAGGAGGTAAATCCCCTCTGCGGACAAAGGCGATCCCTACTAGCCCAGCACGGGTCTAGCAACAATCATCAAATGCTACAGTGCAAGTTCCTAATTGCGAATAAATAAACCAACGATGGAGGCCTACCTGGAGTCCAATGCTATGATCCGTAGAAGAGACAGCGTTCCCATTCCTCAGCCTCGGCAGATTGCGATCCCCACGATCTCCGTGAATGGACACCTGCACATGCAAGAAACAACACGAATACAAGCATAAAATCCAGAATACGCAACTATATATCAGTCAGAAAGGATATAACTCATCATTATCATAAGTGAAAAACAGAGTGGAACCATAACCAGTATTCATTCATTAATAAGCAATCGAAAGAGAGTACAACCAATGTTCTGATGCTGAGGTCTCCTTCGGAAGGGTCTCCAGTCGTACACGTCTCGCAAAGCCTGCCAGGGATGGGACAAGCCTCTCTTAGAGTCTCTCAGCAATAGTCTCCTTGCTTGAATCGGCCTTAAGGGAAGAATGAGGGCTCTTGTAGCATGAAGGCTCTTGGGAATTTGGAGATTCAAAGCTTAGGCACTTCAATACTAGCTTGCAATGGCAATGGGAAAGCTTTTATAGATGGAGGAAGGGGAGTTGGGATCCCTATAATTGTGGGATTGGCCCTATCTTCAAGGAAGCTTCCATGAGAGGTGGCAAACCACTTCCCCTTCATGGAAATCCCGGAGCCAAACCTCCCAACTCAAGATAGATAACAGTTTCTGAGTCTGTTGAAACGGAAATTCCGCCATTTTATTTTAAAAAACACTCCTTAAATTGGCTGGTGCGACTGCGACTCTGGGACAGAGCGCCAGTTGGCACGACCTATTTGTAGGATTTTCCCCATTGGCACGGGTGATGAACTGGTTGCCCGCGCCAATGCAAAAGGGGATGTTTTTATGGTTTTTTGCAAGGAGATGTCTTCAGGGAAATTGAAGCTCATATTTAGAGGAATGCAATGATAGTGATTTCAAGGCATGACATTGCTCACAGGTCACAGAATGGGCCCTCCAATGTGCGAGATGGGGAATGGTAGGGACGGTGACAAATTACTGTGTAACAGATGCCCCCTAAAGCATGAGGCCTGAGAGAGAGAGAGGGGTGAAATGCTTTACGAGAACGTGTCCAACTGAAACTCCGCCGTCGGAAAACTTGTGTGGAGAAATACAACTGATATCTCAAGTACATGATGTATATGTGGTATGGACGCAGCCATCCAAAACAGAGTATACAATAATCCAGATCCAAGGTATGGACACAGCCATCTAGTGAGGATTGATAAATAGACTCAGGTATGGTCGTAGCCATCCATTGAATAAGTCATGTAAATAATAATCCACAAAATCGCAGCCTGGATTACAACAGACACAATCCAGGGTCTTGCGCTCCATCTCTACTCAAACAAAGTACAAGTTCAAGCATGCGAATATGTGAGCTAAAGTTGAACATGCAAGAACATCGCCTGATTACCAGCCAATGATGAAAGTTGTTAACAGACGCGAGAGGAACCACCAATAATGACAATGGCTCTCAAGGTACTATAGGTACAATCTACGGCATGCGAATCAATGAGCTGGTGTCAAACACCCGTAGAATCACTCGATCGGAGGCCAATAATGAAAACCTCACGTCGAATGCGACGAACCTGCCATTGAGGCATGCAGGCTCCAAGGTACCATAAGGGAGTCTCTAGATCAGCTTCCCGGATAATGAGCTGAAGTCGACAGGAAGTGACCTTGATCGAAGGTGGGCCATAATGTTTCCCACATCATCGACACGAGATAGAGGAACATGATGTTTTTTTGTTGTGAATCGGGATCATATGAGAATCAAATGAAGGTTGATATTTGTAGAGGTCAACTTCTCTTGAACATATAACGGCACAAATAGTGGTTTTGGCAGTATTTGATATCAATGGATCAGAGGTCATGGTAACGAGGCAATGAGCAGAGGAGAGTTCAAAAAGGATTACCCAAACCCACGGAGGCAAGTGAAAAAACGAGATGAGATGTCCCCAACCCAACACGAATGCAGACAAGTGCCATGTTCAAGAGCGACATACTGCCGACGCGACAATGATGATGGTTCCATTTTTCCCCCATCATTTTTGGCGAGTACCCCAATTGTTTTTTATAACAAGCTTGAAGGGGATAGCATATGCTTGTAATATAATTCCGCCCTTCGGGCGAATCCATCCTAGTGCATTTAACGAGCCCTAGGAAGGAGGAACTCGGAGAACTTCATTGCGACTGAATCTGATGTCATCAAGGTTTAACGAGTCTGACAAAGGAAGAACTCAGCGTCTTTTCATGTTTAGAGAATTTGAAAAGACAGTAGAAAAGTAAACTCCAAAGGTCCCTTTTCGTAAATAGTTTCTCAGACCCGAAAAGGTAGAAAACAATATCCGAGAAAACCTCCTAGTCACGATAGGCTAGGGTATTCCTTTTTCGTAATCAATCTATTCCAGCCCGAAAAAGGGGTAAACGTATACTGGGTAGATGTCGATTCGTGTCCATTTTAACGATATCGAAACGACAAGGGCCTCGGCAATCTTTTCATGTTTAGAGAGTCAGAAAAGAGCTGAAAGGTGACTCCTCCTAGAAGAACGAGTGGTATAAAGGGTAGCAACTGGTTCCGGTGATGGTGGAACTGCTCAGAACAAGTAAAGGTTAAGAGGCTGGCTAACAAGACCACTCATCGCAACGGTTCCTCAGGAATGGGTAAAACAACCAAGTGAAGGCATATGATCGGCCAAGCAGATAGTGACGATGGAGTGAGAAAATCAAGGCTCATCTGGCAAAAACAGGCTGATAAGATGGCAATTACAAGAGGTAAAATGGGAAAGGTTTCATTTTTAGACAAGCTTGAAATCAGGAAACTCTGCTTGAAATTGGTTTCATTTTTACACAAGCTTGAAACAAAGATAAACTATGCTTGGAAACCGGTTTCATTTTTACACAAGCTTGAAACGGAAGCAAAATATTCTTGAAAAAAGTAAGCATGCCCCCAGCATGGTGACTCAATTCGAGGTACATGCCCCCCAAGCTTCAGTCCATGCACCTGAGTAAACAGATGGAGGGAGTGAAGGTTCAAGTTACGAGATCAAGAGAAAGACTCGACTGGGATTTTACGAGATCTTATCAAAGACTCGAATTGAACAGGAAAGTGTTTCATTGTTTTAACGAGGTTGACACATTAAAATAACTATCCTCAGGACCTAATTCATTTTTTAACGAGGTTGACATAGTAAATGAACTATCCTCGGGACAACTTGTTTCATTTTTTAAGGAGCTTGACACAAGATAAGGAACTCTGCTCCGACGACCTTGTTTCATTTTTTAAGGAGCTTGACACAAGACAAGGAACTCTGCTCCAACCAGACCCGGTTTCATTTTTTAAGGAGCTTGACACAGGAAAAGAACCATGCTCCGACCGACCTCATCATAATGAATATGAAGTCATAGCTTCCAAGGATTTCCCATCTGATGGAAGGAAAACATCCTGGAAATCAGGACCTAATTCCCCCAGCACACTATGCACAACGTCATCATCACTGAGCACAGGCACAGGGTAGGTAGCCACATAGTTGACCTGTGATGGGGCAGATACAATGGGTGGATAAAAACCAGGAAGGGATGATGGTGGGCCAGCTGCCACATCAGGACCAAAGAACGAAAGCTGATCAATGGTCACAATCCGTCCTTCATGTGGAAAACAGACCACACGAAAAAGGGAGGAGACAAGTGCTCCCATGGCATATTTCTAATCACGCCCCAAGAGAAAATTGAAATCCAAGGGGCCTGGAACAACCATCACGTCCATATGGACGGTTTTACCTCCCAAAGTAACAGGTAACCTGGGAAGGATCCCCAACGGTTGACTCGTTCTTCTGTTAAAAGTCAACATATTCTGCGTAACAGGCGCAAGCGGCGGTGAAACGAAAGCTTGCCAAGTAGTTGAGGATAGAATACTAACAGACGCACCTTCGTCTATAATGGTGCTGGGTATGACCAGACCAAAAGCCTGTACCGTGATCTCGAAAGGCACATAAGACGGGAGGCGGTATCCTACAAATCGATTCCAATCAAAAGAATCAACCAGACTACTCAGAGGGGCTACCATCGAACTGCGAAGGTCTTCCCCTGATGTTACGGAAGAATAAGGAGCATCCTTCACGACCTCCATCTCGAAGGTGGGAAGGGTATCCTCTGAGATCTCCATCACGGGAGGTGGAGGAGCAACTTCTTGAGGTATAGGGACAAGAGAATCTTTCTCCAAGTCTGAGGAATCTGAAGAAACAAGAAGAACCTGAGGGATGTGAGGTCCACTCTCAACGGAAAAGACCTGGTGCACCGTAGACGGGGCCAGTTCAACCGATCCCATGACCAATGGTTGGTCGGGAATGGATTCCTGAATTCGAATTTCTAAGGGAGCGGGATCGACCAAGGATAACTCTTGACCAATCATAGGATCAGTTGGTGGAGGACTCAAAGAAAGCTGTTTATAACCAGCCGGGAGGCACGGCGCAGAAAGAACTGAGTTTTCCAAAACTTGCTTGGCTTCATCCATATACGGACAAAGGTGAATGGCATGGTGCCCTTCACACAACTTACGGGGATTGGTTATCTTACCCTACTTCTTAGGAGCCTTATCGGCACCAGTTGAAGACGTGCCCCCAACCTGGCTCCCGGAAGTCAAAGGCAACGGCGGACGACCACTGGACCATTCTTCAAGCACCTTGGGAATGCCAGGGCAGTCTCGAAGAAAATGGTCTCCCGTGCACAACATGCAGGGGAACTTGACTTTCCGTGGAGGGTTGGAAGGTATATCAAGAGGAGATGTCTTAGGCGCAATAGCCACAGATCTAGCCTCTCCCTTATCAGAATTCTTCTTCTTTGTCTTCTTCTTCTTCTTCTTAGCCACCTGGTTACTCGAATCCAGACTTTCACCAGGCAAAGTAGAAGATGAGGACGCAGAAACAAGCGATGAAGGGGAGAGGTCCACCTTAGAATCGACATGATGTTGTTTAGGTGGAGGAACTGATTGAACAGTAGCTGAGACATTTGTGACCACAGAGGTTGAAAACAACCAAATAGGCAACCCAACAGTTAACCCAGGAAGGGACAACGTTGCCATATAAGGAGCACCAACATTCCCAAAAGGAGGGAAATGACTAGGATTCCCATCGGAGGGGAGTCCTTGGTTGGTGAACTCTGGAAAAGTTGCCATCAACAACTCAAAATCGCACATGGGCTAAAAACCAAGGCACACAATCAAACGACCAACAAGAAAACTCTAACAGGGCGTGTAATCATGGGTGATTAATTTTTTTACCACATTGAAAAATAAGAAACTTCATTGTTTCATGTTTTAAGAGTCGAGAAACGGTAAAAAAAGTGACTCTATCTCTTTCAAATTTGACACAAGCATGAAAGGACAAGCGCTTGGTGATCCTTTCAAATTTAGAGAGTCAGAAAAGATCAAATGACTACTCAGGAATACTAGGCAAAAGGGTGTACCAAATAACCGTGAACTGCAATATACACCTTGGTTTCAAAATGAAAGAGAAATCAACCAAGGACTTTCCGTACATGCAGGCAATCTCCCCAAATGTTGTGTTCGGTGTATCACGGGTATAGGGCGGCAGACTCGGCTTCCTATGGATAAAGGATTGAAACCTAGAGGGGTCTCCCTTTATATACGCGACGGTATGGGGAGCACAAGTCCATACTAGCACTATCTAAAGCCAAAAGGCGAACGACAGCTACTAGGTTTTAAGACGCCAGAACACGTCTCTAGCCTAGACCTCTAAATGTGTTTCGTTAGATTTCAATGCTGCCGTAGTGTAAATTGAGTAAATTTTAAAGTTGATCTTCAATTACGTTTCAGTTTCAAGGCCCTACCGTATGTCATATGACAATCTTCTGTATGCAACTATATGAGAAAAGAAAACTTTCAATTCGATGAATGCTATCTAGTTAAGGGAAGTGCTTCAAACAATGATGCAACAAACAACAAAATTGAAAATGAAACTTTTCCAAACTAGATGAATTTCACTATCCAAAAGTATTCTAAAACATTCAACGAAGCGAACTATGCAATGTAATCTATGCAAAATTCTCCAAAACTATGCAATTGTAATCTATGCACAATTTCCTTTTTCTTTCAAATGATAAGAATGCACTCAATGCATTTTTCGATGAAATGAGAATCTACTTAATGCATGCTTTCAATGAAAGAGAATGCACTCATAGCGATTTTTAGCTTTCAATCATTAAACAATGTGATCTAATTTCAATGATAAATCTCAAAAATATACTTTTCAATGCAATGTGATCTAATGCATTTTAATGAAAAGAAAACTATGAGACGAAAACTAAGAGAATGCAAATCTCCTTAATGAAGGATGAATGCAAAAGAGATGTAAACAAACACTAAGAATGCAATCATTGTTTCAAACACTTTGTAACGAAATCCCTCAAAAGGTGACAAGACATATGAGGTCAAACACAAAGAGGACTTCCAAAGCAAGAGATCAAAACAAGGCATTCATTCCCTTTTACATCAAACAATCATGGAAAGAAGACATTCCAAACAATGAGCAATGTAATCTATGCTCATACAGGGAAAAGACTGGAAGGGAAAGTCACACTGGTAAAGGATTCAGGGAAAAAAAAATCTCAATTTTCATACACCCTGAAATTGGCTCGACTTGTACATTGAAAACTAGCGCCAACTGGTGCGACTTGCACACTGACAACTAGCGCCAATGGCCAATTGGCGCGGGTTGCTAACTGACAACAAGCGCCAACGCCTGAAAATGAAAAAACAAATAATTTCTCCCAATCAAGACCAGACTCACCACTTCAGGATGAATCTCCAAGACTCAAATGAACCATGTGATCTAGACTCAAAGCGAGACAAACACAGATCAAGCTCAGAAAGCTAAAAATAGAGTAAACCTAGTACCTTACAGGATTGGTGCGACTGTAAGGCTGAAACTAGCACCAGAATAGAATTGGTGCGGGTAATACACTAGCAACCTGCGCCAATGGGCGCGACTGTCAAGCTGAAAAGCGCGCCAGTCGATTTTACCAGTTAAAAATAAAAAAGAGCAATCCAACAAGTAGACCAGTGATAATCAAGCTATCCAAAATCCAATTCACAGAAAGAACTAGCCCAAAAGAGCTGATCAAGCAAGGAGGACCAAGAATCAACCGAAAAGACAAGACAATTCTCCAAGTTGTTCAGTCCGTAAACTAAACCGGAGATTGACTGAAGCAGCGTTGATCTACTCCGCTAATGCAGAGAAAAAGCGTTTCGAAGGCTATCTGGATGTACTTCAGGCTCCGTCTATAGCTTACAAATCAAACAACACGTTGATTCCCCAGCGGAGTCGCCAAATTGTTGAGGAGGTAAATCCCCTTTGCGGACAGAGGCAATCCCTACTAGCCCAGCACGAGTCTAGCAACAATCATCAAATGCTACAGCGCAAGTTCCTAATTGTGAATAAATAGACCAACTATGGAGGCCTACCTGGAGTCCAATGCTATGATCCGTAGAAGAGACAGCGTTCCCGTTCCTCAGCCTCGGAAGATCACGATCTCCGTGAATGGACACCTGCACATGCAAGAAAAAACACGAATACAAGCATAAAATCCAGAATACGCAACTATATATCAGTCAGAAAGGATATAACTCATCATTATCATAAGTGAAAAACAGAGTGGAACCATAACTAGTAGTCATTCATTAGTAAGCAATTGAAAGAGAGTACAACCAATGTTCTGATGCTGAGGTCTCCTTCGGAAGGGTCTCCAGTCGTACACGTCTCGCAAAGCCTGCCAGGGATGGGACAAGCCTCTCTTAGAGTCTCTCGGCGATAGTCTCCTTGCTTGAGTCGGCCTTAAGGGAAGAATGAGGGCTCTTGCAGCATGAAGGCTCTTGGGAATTTGGAGATTCAAAGCTTAGGCACTTCAAGACTAGCTTGCAATGGCAATGGGGAAGATTTTATAGATGGAGGAAGGGGATTTGGGATCCCTATAATTGTGGGATTGGCCCTATATTCAAGGAAGCTTCCATGAGCGGTGGCAAACCACTTCCCCTTCATGGAACTCCCGGAGCCAAACCTCCCAACTCAAGATAGATAACAATTTCTGAGTCTGTTGAAACGAAACTTCCGCCATTTTATTTTTAAAAACACTCCTTAAATTGGCTGCTGCGACTGCGACTCTGGGACAGAGCGCCAGTTGGCGCAGCCTATTTGTAGGATTTTCCCCATTGGCGCGGGTGATGAACTGGCTGCCCGCGCCAATGCAAAAGGGGATGTTTTTATGGTTTTTTGCAAGGAGATGTCTTCAGGGCAATTGAAGCTCATATTTAGAGGAATGCAATGATAGTGGTTTCAAGGCATGACATTGCTCACAGGTCACAGAATGGGCCCTCCAATGTGCAGGACGGGGAATGGTAGGGACGGTGACAAAATACTATGTAACAGCCACAGGCGCCACTGTGACAATCATTCAGAGCTTTCTCAGCTTCCTCAAGAGTCAAACATCACCGGAGGATAGAATCGACTCCAACACGATAGAGGGTATCCCCAACGATACGATAAGGTTGTGACTGATGGCAGATGCGTCGGTGGGCATCCTTCGTCAACTCAGATCTAAAAGATGAAGTTTGGAGATAAACAATGTTATCACCGTACCAAGGATAGAGGGTCTTGATCAAGAAAAGAAAATCATCTGGAATGGAATCCTCAGAATGAGAAGGAGTGGAGTCAGAAGGGAGAGAAAAAGGTAAATTAGCAATGACCAATGATTTCTTAGACTTGGCAGTAGTAAATTCCAAATCAAACTCTTGGAGGATAACAATCCACTTTGAGTATTTTCTCCCTAGCAATTGTCGAGACAATATGTAGGTCATGGGGTTGCATTCAGAAATCACCATCACTATACGCAAAAGAATATAATGATGAAAACGTTGAACGACTTGAACAGCAGCCAATGCTAACTTCTCGACATGAGCATAATGTGTTTCGGTTTCGAGAAGGTTACGAGACAAGTAATAAATAACATGCTCATGACCGTCATCATCATCTTGTACCAAAAACATGGCAATCGTGGTGAAAGCGGCAGCTAAATAAAGGGGAAAATCACGATGATAATTGGGAGGGCAGAGGAGAGGAGCATTGACCAATAATGTTTTTAATGCGTCAAAAGAGTTCTGAGCGATCTCATCCCAGTAAAAAGGAACGCCCTACTTTAACAATCTTGTGAATCCTTTAGCTACTTCGGCATAGTTAGGTATAAAATGGCATAGAAAATTAGCTTTCCCTTGTAAACTCTGCAACTGATACAATGAGGAAGGAGAGGGGAGATTAATAATAGCCTCAAACTTGAGAGGATCCAGGTGAATTCCGTCCTTGGAAACAATAAACCCTAATAGTCTACCGGAATCGACACAGAATACACACTTTTGTAGATTAAGCCGAATGTTATAGTGTCTACAACGAAGAAAAATCTAACGAATATGGTCAGGATGATCTCTACGCTTAGCTGAATGAGCCGGAAGGTCATCTAGATAAGTTGATCGATGTGGCAAATATGATGAAAGGCATAAGACATCACACGCTGAAAGGTGGCACCAGAATTATTCAAACCAAAAGGAAGCTTCTTATATGCAAAGGTACCCTAAGGATAGATAAAGGCAGTCTTGTGTTGATCAGTCGGAAGAATATTGATCTGATTATAACCCGAAAAACTGTCCATAAGGGAAAAAATCTCGCTCCCGGCACAGTCATCAATGATTTGATTGATGAAGGGAGTGGGATAATTATCCTTAGGATAGGCTTGATTGATATCACGATAGTCAACATAGACATGAATAGTGCCCTATTTGTTATCTACAATAACAATTTTAGAGACCCATTCTGTTAATGGAATTGGATAAATGAAACCAGCTTTAAGAATATTTTCCACTTTGGCCTTAATGGCAGCAACTTTCCTAGGATGCACTGGATGAAGACGTTGACGAATAGGTTTCGAACCAGGGTAAGTAGGAATTTCATGTACCACGATGCTAGGATCAATGTCAGGCATTTCTTCATAGGACCATGCAAAGACATCACAGAATTCGCAAAAAAGGCTAGTATAGACTTGCACTTCATCAGAAGAACAAGTAACCCCAATATGGATGTTTTCGACAATTCTCGGTTTAATGGAAATGTTGATAGGCATCGTCTGAGTAATGTTACTCAAGTTACCTTCCGAAAAAAACTCATAGACTTGAACAGGTGTTTGAAGTAGAGGAGAAGGAGCTTGAGAGGCAAAACGCTCAAGACAGGTAGACATGGCCCCAAGACTTGGTAGAAACGAGGAATGATGATGACCATCATCCCACTGTAGATCTTCGAGAGACAGGGTTTTCACGATAGCCTCATCAGAAGGAAATACTTCTTTCAAAGGATCCAGTGAATCAAAATCACCAAGCCAAAGGGATTGAGAATAGATGTCAAGAGTTACACTCGAAGGAGCAGAATCAGAAGACGGAGCACCTAATGCGGCAATGAGTTCACAATAATCAATCTCAATTAGACTCAATGACATCGAATCTCCTAACCAAATGATCTGTTTAGGAGAAGGGATAACCCAGGGGTCATCGGTGCAAGAAATCATGTTGACCTAAATAGTATTTGGTGGTGGAAGGTGAAAAATACCCATGAGGACAGGGTCCTTGAAAAGGCCCGGCCTAACGCTCTCATAGGGAATAGGAATCTTATCCACGTATGGAATGTTGTTCTCAGAAGAGGAAGTGAATAAAGAAAATTGATCGACAGTAATAATATTTCCTTCGTGTGGGAATTTCAAAAGACGAAAGAGAGTGGACGGAACGCATAACATGGCGTGAGTCCAACTGCGTCCAAGGAGAAGATTATAATTGAGTTTAGCATCAAAAACTTCAACCACGTTGACTGTCTTCCCTTCAAATGTAATTGGTAAACTAGCAAGAACACCAAGAGGTTTAGATTCCCTTCCATCAAATGCTTCAAGGGCATTCGATGAAGAAGTGAGAGCTGGAGAACCATTGGCTTTCCAGCAAGAAGGAATATTCAAACCATTAATACCAAATTCAATGATGAGCACAATTTGGTGCGGTAGTCGTGGGATGAAATTCTCTAAATCGAACACGAGAAGGCTAGTGTCAGCAGGATCAACCCCACCTATTTCTGATAGCAAAGCCTTTCGTTGTGACAGACAAATTTGAAGTACTTATAACGCAAACATTACAGATGGTGCCTGAGCCAAATCCTCTATAATACTATAATTTTGAGCAGCACGGGCATTAGGATTATACGAAGACTTACATTGTATGCCTTTGGAAGGCGACCGAACAACAGATTTGGCGCTAGGCCATTCAATCTCAAGAGAGCCAGAAGTAGGTGGAGGAGGAGGAGGACCATCATCGATCTCCTTCCCTGCTGCCTAACGCAAACCAGAATAATCTCTCGATCGAGTAGTAATGGAAATGGGTGTAGAACCGGTCATCATAAACACTTGTGAGCCAAATGGGGTAGAGGACTGAGGGTGCTCTACCATCTAGGTCTGCTAAGGGAAAGGTTCTTTAAGAACAGTTGAAGCTCCTTGGGTGCCTTTGAGCAATCGACTCACTTCAAACTGTCGAGGATAGTCCTTGGTGAAGTGCTTATCATCACAAATCAAAGAAGGATACTTCAGTTTACGTGAAGAACTATCAGCAGAAAGAGGTTTTAAAGAATCCTGTTTCGGGGTATCGGCTTTAGCCTTACCTTTACCCTTCTTCTTACCTTTGGAAGTGTTATCTATATGATTGGCCTGAACAGCATTCACTTTGATGGGTTTTCCAAAATTCGAAGTTGACTGAGAAGCTACATTATTGGAAGAAGTAGACTTCTGCTTCCCAGAGTTGGATGAAGGAGACTTCTGAGAAGTCTGCGATACAGAACCAATAATACCATCAACGGATGGAGTTGCTGGCAGTTGAGAAGTTCCGTGTCGAGGAGCATCAGGCAAGATTTCATATAAAGCGCCCGACTAAGAGTACACGAGATCAAGGTACTTGGCGTAAGCAATGGCTTGTTCCTCGGTTACACATTCCCCCATAGCTATGTCTTTGGCAATCTGATTGACAAAGGAGGTAGTGAACCAATGAGTCAGAAGATGATCAGCTATCTCAAATTTGATCATGTGATGACGACGCTGCCACTCATGAATATGATCCGAGATATGAGTAGCTCAGTCCTGTTTCAATGAAGTGAGGAGGTGTGTCCCGGTCTCATAGCGGATCGGTAACTGAAAATGTGTAAGGAAAGCTATGGCCAAAGAATTAAAATCTTGGAAAACTCCATGAGACAGCTCAATGGACCACTTTGCAGCGGCACCAGTAAGAGTTCGCTGGAAAAGATGAAGACGAATTGAATCTTCAACCCAAGAGTTAGAAGAACACCACAAGTGGTATGTCATAACATGCAGTTGGGGGTCTACACTAAGTTTACCCTCAAATTTAGGACAATCACCAGGAATATTGGTCAGAACCGGAGGCCAATATGGATTATGAAGAATGCGATCATTTTTCAATTTCGACACATCAAGTAATTCCAACATATCAAGAAAGGGTAATTGAGTGTTAAAAGTCATCGGAGGTCTTTGATAAGGAATTTTCTGTACATTCCACCCAATTCGAGTGGGATTTTGTCCCCATACATTCTATCCCGAAGAATTCGGATCATAGGGATTAGAAACAAGATAATTTAGTTGATACGGGGGTTGAGGACCAGGATATTGAGTCGAAGGAGACCACTGAGGTCCTTGCTGAGTAGCATAATGATTTTGCTGCAGAATGTAAGCATGAATTTAAGGTTGTTGATACATAGGTTGATATTGAGGTTGCTGGTACACAGGTTGATTTTGAGGGTAACGAATCTGAGGTGCGCTATATACTGGTCGATTTTGAGGGTATGGAATTTGGGGTGCGCTATATACCGGTTGATGTGAAGCTTGAGGGTAATAAGTGCCCTGTGGTTGTGCAGGTTGACCTTGCGGAGCAAGTTGAGCAGGCTGCTAAGCAGGGTAAACAGGTAAAACCGGATGCAGAAATAAGGAATTTGTTGGTGGGCAGGTTGTAATGGTTGTTGAGTTGGTTGAATCAGCTGTTGAAATGGTTGTTGATGGGCACCAGGTTGACCTTGTGGTAAAGGTTGGCATGATGGTTGAGACGGTCCAGGATGACCTTGATGACCAGGTTTATATAGAGAAGGACCATAGGATTGTCCTGATTGCACAACATTTGGGCCATACTACACGTGTTTCTATGATTGAGGTGAAACAGGTTGTCCTTGTGGTGGATAAATTTTCCCCCCAGGACCAAAAGATGATCCGGGTTGAACCAGAGGTTGACCCGAGAGGCCAGAGAGTTTTCCATGTTGGACCAAAGGTTTTCCTTGTGAAGGTTGGCCTTGTGGACTGTATGGTTGTCCCTATGGACCAAAATCAGGGCCCTGCTGAGCTGAAGGTTTCCCCTAAGAGGGTTTCCTTGTAAGCCAGAGGGTTGCACAGGCAAAGTAGGTCCCAAATGAGTAACAAACTGATAAGGATCATAAACGGCTTGATAAGGATCTATAGGAGGCATATAAAATGGAATCCCACGGTCATCATAATGGTGTGGATATACATATATGGGAGTACCAACAGCATCATAGTGATGAAAACAAGTATCTCGAGGAGGCGGGGGCTGTTGAGAACCCTGAGAAATCTGCTAAACAGTTAACAGATATTCTTCAAAATTGAGACCGCCAGGAAGCACAAGAGTAGTAGAAACTAAACTAGAAGCCACACAGACTGTAGGTTTGATTGGAACAGATGTAACAGTAACCAACGGATCTGACGCCGAAGGTAGCGGTACTGATAAAGATTGGACTGAACTCCGAGGAGGAGTTACTGTGTTGGATTATGAAATGGACACAACACCAGACATAATCTAACTCAGAGACCTATAGCCAACCGGAAGTGACACCGAAGTTGAAGAATATTGGACAGAGGCATGAGAAATATCTTCAGGAAAGAGTTGATATTCTCATGTGGATACAGGAATTCTTTCACTTCCAATAGGAATGCAGGAATCCATATCTGAGTCTTCCGTAAGATCTTCGAAAAGACTATGGGGACTAGGAGGTACCGCAGCAGTAAAAAAAGGTGATCCAGATGTGAGAGGAGGAAATTCTCCTTCATCCCCAAAACCAGACCAAGCACTTGAAGGAGGCCAATTTAACTCAACTGGGTCGTCAAGCGAAGATCGAGTAGCAAGGGGCTGGATAGACGGTAGAATAGGGTGTGAAAACTCAGCACACCTAGTGGATTGAGGGGTTTGGAAAGAAACGTCTAGAAATGAACCACCACTAGGAAACAGTGAAGACGATGAAACTAGAGGTTCCACCACTTTGACCATATATTAAAACAGGAAGGAAGAAAGAGAACCAATCAAAGGTTCCAAGATCAAAAACTAAGGAAATCAATCAGACCAAGCAACAAAATTTTAATAGGCGTGTAATCGTAGGTGATTAATTTTATAACACTGAAACCAAAATCTGTTGTTTCATGTTTTAAGAGTCAAGAAATAGACAAAAGATGACTCTAGTCACTTTCAATTTGAAACGAACATGAAAGGACAAGTGCTCGATGATCTTTTACTTATTTAAAGAGTCATGAAAAGATCGAAATGACTACTCAGGTATTCTAAGCAAGAGGGTATACCAAGTTTCTATGAACTTCCATATACACCTTGGTGACCAAATGAAAAAGAAATGACCAAGGACTTAACAGACGTGCAGGTAGTCTCCCCGAATTTTGTGTTCGGTGTATCACGATTACAAGGCAGCAGACTCGGCTTCCTATGGATAAATGATTGCAACCTAGAGGGGTATTGCTTTATATACATGATGGTAAGGGGAGCGCAAGTCTGTACTAGTGCTGTCTGAAGCCAAGAGGCGAGCGATAGCGACTAGGTTTTAAGACGCCGGAACACGTCTCTAGCCTAGACCACTAGAAATATTTTGTTAGGTTTCAATGTTGCCTTAGGTTCATTGAGTAAACTTTAAAGTTAATCTTGGATTATGTCTCAATTTTAGGCCCTATCAAATGTGGAGCTCAACTTCCTAAATGTAAGCTATATGCAAATGAATATCATTTCAATTCGATGAATGCTAGCTAGAAGAAGGACAGAAATCTTTCAAACAAGCAAGCAATAAAAATATGCGAAGAAACTTCTAATTCCTTTAATGCAATCAAGCTAAAACGAAAGTCCTTCCTAGATTGACAAATGCTAGTTTATGTAAAGGAATGTTTCATTTTCAATGCAACAAAATAATGCAAAGATATTTTTTGATTTTTTTCAATGAAATGAAGCACACAACGTACTAATTCAATGGAAAACAAACTAAACACTAGTTTGCGTTTTGCGAATTTAAAGATTTGAAATTGAATGTCTCAACCAAAATGAAATAGACACAAAGACATACAAGCTAAAGAAGCAAACTTTCAATTTCAAAAGAGAGTTTCTCAAAATTACCCAAACAAGCCAAGTAATCGGTGCTCAAGGTATTGAAGAAAAAGTACTAATCAAAAAGAAAAAAAGACCGTTCAAGCAATAAAACCAAAGGATCAAGGAAAAATCAATCTAAAGACCCAAAACGAGACTGACAACAATCAAACAGACTCATTCTCGAACAGAAGGCTCGATGTGTAAGAACACTTAGAAACCCTAAGGTCTTAAATGACACCGACAGGAAAATGGACAAACAACTAAGGGAAACAAGTCTGCAGTATTCAACACAGTCTCAGAGGCTTAAAACACATCAAAAAATAACCCAAAAGCAAGAAAAATGACCAAAACACTCATTAAGCAGGTCAAACCAAAACCCACAGGGGTTGGTACGACTGTAAGGTTATAATCCGTGCCATACAGGGGTTGGCGCGAGTGCTCAAAGAGCAACCTGTGCCAATTGGCGTGACTGTCTAGACAAAAAATGTGCCAAGCTAGATACCTATGGGAAAAAAAGGAAAAACCTTAACCTAATGAGAAGAAGTCATCCTCGACACTCTGGAGCTGAAAAAAGGATGAAAACTCAGCAAAAAAACCAAAAAAGACAGATAACTAAACCAATAATCGACACTAACCCAACAGGACAAAACGAAAAACTCACACTGATCCCTAGTGGAGTCGCCAATTTGTTATGAAGGTAAATCCTCTCTACAGACAGAGATGATCCCTCTAGCCCTAGGGTGGGTCTAGTAACAAAAAGACATGCTAAAGTGTTGCTTCCTAGTTAATGAATGAACAAAAGACACTGTAGATTGACCTACCTTAAATCCAACGCTGTCATCATTATAGAAAGAGTAGTGGCCTCTCGCTCTTGCCTTGGAAAATCACAATCCGTTCGCTGTCGCGCTCATATGTCTACACAAAATACAAAGAACAAGAACAATATACGACAGAATAGTTTCACTCACAACTATTAGCCAGTCAAAGAGGGCTAAACATATCGCATCAAATAAACATCATAACACAATACTGGAACCAAACAATAGTCATGTATATTAATGAATAGAAGGAAGAGTAAAACCGATGCTTTGACATCGCAGTCTCCTCTAGCGGGGTTCAGGTGAAGTGTGTCTCAAATGTTCGTCAGGGAATTGGGACGGGATGAAGGCATGGACTCAAGCTCTCTAAGAAGTCATCGACTCAAGCTTCCTCAACATAATTCCTTCTTAATACATCTTCTCTAGTAGTTCATCTATAGTATGTATAATTTTCCCAGTTCAGCTAGCTACTACTAAGAGAGATAGCTTCTTTCATAAAGGAAAAGGAGGAGGTTGGGATCCCTACAAAGGTGGGAGGGAGTCCTATCCTTTAGAAGAGTTCCAAGGGAGGTGGAAACTACTAACTAAAGGAAGGAGTCTATGGTTGTTTCAGTTCAACCACTCCCAATGACTCATCCTCGAGGTGGTTGGAATGGAACCTCTGCCTCTATTTTTTTTAAAAATTCCATAAACATCTTTCCGTGGGTGTCTAACTGGCACAGAGCGCCAATTGGCGCGGACTCAGTGTTAAATTTCCTGGTCAGCGCGAGGGTGTAACTGGCTACTCGCACCAAGGCAAAAATAGGGATTTTTTATAGTTCTACTCAAGGAAATGTCAACAAGAAAAATGTTACTTTCATCAAAAGGGATGCAAGGATAGTATTTTCAAATCATGACACTGCTTATTGGTCACAGAAACGACCCTCCAATGTGCGAGTTGGGGATTGCAGGGACAGTGACAAAATGTTGTGTAACAATAGTCATTTAATGGCCACTGTTTTTGTTTCAAAGCGAAATCTCGTGGGAAACCCAAGGATGCTTCATCACATTTGAAGATGGTATACAAATTCCCAAATAAGCCCATTGGCATAGATTAGTGCACCTTACCCAGCGGGGTTTAACAAGGCACCTTCTAGTATGGAACTACACAAATTATCAGCAATTTGGTGACAACCAATTGAGATATAACCCCTTGTGTTAAGGTAGCCCCCACTGTCACATAATATAGTGAGGGAATTAGGCTTTTCACAAGAAAATTATGGAGGAAACCCTTTCTTTCTATCTTATCCCAAAACTTTGAAGAAAATGAAATCACTCTATGAATGAAGTATAGTAATGGACTATTTTATCTTTCTAGGACTTGAATTCCATTCTCATCAATTGTAGACTACATATCCTCAAACATACTACCTTTGGGTTGTGACTTCCGACTGTCGTTGCCTCTGCCAAAATTCAAAATGATTTGATTTCAAGTACAATGTTGAAGAATTTCTCCAATCTTGCTAATTGTCAAGTATTCCGTATGTAATTAAGTCTTTTTGCTATATTCAGTTTGCAAGTGTGGTATTTTTTTGCGCACTATAAGGGCAAGGATATTATACTCAGTTTATCAAATAGAAAAATCACCTCTTAATTAGTATTCTCTCTATTTTCCAGGTGTTCATCAATGTCCCATGGTATTTCAGTGCACTGTACTCCATGTTGAGCCCTTTCTTGACACAACGTACCAAGATAAAATTTGTAATTTCACGTGAAGGAAGAGTCACAGAGACCTTCTACAAGTATGTGAAATTCCTTCTATGATGTAGTGAAAATATGCTCAACCTCAATTGAAGACTCTGATTATATATGATAGAATGAATGATATATTCAATGAAAATTTCCTAGAAACTTATTTAATACTTGATTTTCCTTGCAGATTTGTATCTCCAGAGAATGTGCCTATACAGTATGGGGGACTTAGTAGAAAAAAGATGTAGATTTTTGACCTCACAAGCCTACAGTAAGGTTCCCCATTAGAGCTAGGGAGAAAATCAATCTTGAGATCGAGGGAGTGGAGGTAATGTACGTCAAAAATTGCTCAAGTTTGCAGATTTTGTGTCAGTTCCTGCATTCAAATTTTTCTCTTTCACCTCAGTTTTGTTTCCAATATACTTCCAAATTTGATGAGTTTTAGTTTTGGATATAAATTTTATGGGTGTTGGATTTGATATCTATGCGATTGGGATTTTTCTTTGTTTTGAATTCTCACATTCAAGCTGTCTATGTTGTTCAGGCGGGAGCAACAATTCTATGGGACCTCATAGTTGGTGGGTGGGATGTTCCCTATCGGTCAAAGTTTGTGTTGATTGCACAGGGAAGCTATTCAACTCTAATTGACAAGAACAGAAATTTGTCTTCATCTGATGAGACAATTTGCAATTCCTTCAAGGCATCAAAGGCAGGGAAGGTAGTTCTGATAATAGAAAACTCCTCTTCAAATAAGAAGAAGGTTGCAGCCTATAGATACATGGTAAAAAAGAACATAGTCTAGGAGTTTGAGCCTCGCAGTAGATTATATGTACTTAGAAAGCTTTCTTACATTCAGCAATTGGAAATGTTAGTAGTTAAGAATGTGCCATCATGTTGTAGAAGCAAGTTTGTCTCTTTGGAAGAAAGGTAATATTGGTAATAATAAAGGTTGGTTGTGTTTCCAGAGCAGATCATCACTGTGAATTCACAGCTTTTCATGTTTGTGATTGATAGGTATATGATATACATGGTAAAGCAAGTATAAATAAAATTTATAAATATTGATGACCCCAAGGCTAGTTAAATTTTTTATTTATTGCTTACCCCATACACAAATCTATATAAATAATATTTTTAGTTCGAAAATTGAATATTGTATTACATTCCTCATCAATAAAAATGTTCTTCAAGGAATGGTCTACATTCAAATGGTTACCTATATGTAAATGAAATCAGTTTGTTTCCTTTGGCTATATCTTTTCTAAAAGCTCAAACTCATCTTAAAATAAAACCAATTGTTTGCTTTGTCTTTTTGGTTACTATATAGTAAGTATATCATGAATTCAGGACCAATGCAACCCATTGAACCCAAAAGAAGGGGGAGAAAAACTATATTTGAGGGTGAAGCACTTTGTATTATAGATATTAACATATTCTAATTTAATTCTAAGTTGAATCGTACCTAATCAACTCAATAAAGTTGATTGTTGGTTGAACGGTTAATTGTTGGTTCAATAGACAGAAGATCTTGCAGGCCCAAATACCAAAGGGAAAAATGGAGCCCATCATGGGGTTCTCTTTGTAATTCTCCACCACTAATACCTTCCATGCTTCTCAAACTCCTCTCCAACCTCAATATCAGTGTTAGTAGTAGCATGAGCAACAACACTACGCTTAGCAGAACTAGAAGAACACATTTTCCAAACTGCACGAGAACTACTTCCCTCACGAGTCACCATGTGCCATACTTGGTCTCGGTGGTTCGCTTCCTTCAACTCCGGGTTCAACTACCATATCTTCATTGGAACCAACACTCCGAACTCCAATAGACAACGATTCACCATTTTGTACTAGTGATTCGCCATTTGTACTAGTGATTCGCCATGATTTTACAAGATAATATAATCTCGTGACAGATTCGCCAAAAAAATTATATATACATATTATATTATTAATAAAATCGACTTCCATTTTTCCTATGTATCATGGGGATTCACCCAACTATTATACATATAAATTTAGGGGGGTTCTTAAAATTTTCCCTGGTTGGAAATCGATTTCCATAGTTCTGCACAGTTTACCCCACTCATCCTTTCGAGTAATTTTTTTGGGCAAGCTATGTAAATTTTGGGAGTTTCTTTGGCCATATCATGCACTGTCTCTGCTCCTTCTATGTTATTCAGTCCTCTAGATTTATCTTTATTGTAGGGAGAGTATCTGAGAAGATTATAGGAAAGACATCTATGTTGGTCTAAGGAATGGGACTATTTGATTTCCATTGTTCTACACAATTTCCCCCACTCATCCTTTTGAGTAATTTTTTTGGGCAATTTGTGTATATTCTGGGAGTTTCTCTATCCATATCATCCACTATCTCTGCATCTTATATGTTATGAAGTCCTCTAGACTTATCTTTATTGTAGGGATAGTCTCTAAGCAGATGATAGGAAAGCTATCTATGTTGGTATAAGGAATGGGACTATTTTATTTCCACTTTTCTACACAGTTTATCCCACTCATCCGTTCGAGTAATTTTTTTGGGCAAGATGTGTAAATTTTGGGATTTTCTCTGGCCATATCATCCATTGTCTCTACTTCTTCTATGTTATGTAGTCCTCTAGACTTATCTTTCTTGTAGGGATAGTCTCTGAGCAGATGATAGGAAATATATATATGTTGGTCTAACGAATGGGACTATTTTATTTCCATTGTTCTGCATAGTTTCCCCCACTCATCCTTTTGAGTAATTTTTTTGGGTAAGCTGTGTAAATTCTAGGAGTTTCTCTAGCCATATCATCCATTGTATTTTCTTCTTCTATGTTATGTAGTCCTTTAGACTTACTTTCTTGTAGAGATAGTCTTTAAGCAGATGATAGGAAAGCTATCTATGTTGGTCTAAGGAATGGGACTATTTGATTTCCATTTTTCTGCATAGTTTCCCCTAGTCATCCTTTCGTGTAATTTTTTTGGCCAAGCTGTGTAAATTCTAGGAGTTTCTCTGGCCATATCATCCACTGTCTCTACTCCTTCTTTTTTATGCAGTCCTCCAGACTTATCTTTCTTGTAGGGATAGTCTCTCAGCATATGATAGGAAAGATATCTATGGTGGTCTAAGGAATGGGAATATTTGATTTCCACTGTTCTACATAGTTTCCCCCACTCATCCTTTCGACTAATTTTTTTGGCCAAGCTATGTAAATTCTAGGATTTTCTCTGGCCATATCATCCACTGTCTCTACTTCTTCTATGTTATGCAATCCTCTAGACTTATCTTTCTTATAAGGATATTCTCTAAGCATATGATAGGAAAGTGATCTATGTTGGTCTAAGGAATGGGACTATTTGATTTTGAATAGAAAAATTCAACGTATAGTAAAAGTTGTTATTTCAAAATATAGAGAAAGGGTGTGGTAAAGAAATGATCTTTTATCCTAAGTGACTAATCGAGTGGGGGGGATTGCAGCGAGAAAATATTTTTTCGACACCCTTTCATTGTACTCGCACCTTGGACCCCCAAAAAGATATATTTCTATAAATGAAAACGTTCAATGTGAATGTTTTTTGTGATCTAATCAAAGAGACTATCTTGCCTGCCTCGATCGATCCATTTAAAATCTAGCAGAATCCAGCCTGCCATCCATTTTGATTTCCTTCTCGCCTCTTAGGATCCCTGCCAAATCTGAGTATCTCCACCTGCTCATGAGCCTAGGATCAAGGCCGAGTATCCCACGAGTGCATAATATATGAAGATCACTAGTTCAACCATTACTATTCACTACTATGTAAATATGGATAAGCTTGTTATAAACAATGAAGTGTGTTGTATACCATGATCTAATCCCATTAACCTAATGAGGTATTATGTTCCCATTAGTAAGTGATATAAGAGCATATGACACATTTGACATAATGAACAGTGATGGTGGTACTTGCTATTACACTTTACTCACTAGGTTTTAAGCATATAGGAAACATGACCATTATTGTAAAGATATTCATATGACTAATGACTAAGAGCCCACTCATCGTTTCGAGTAAATTTTTTGGGAAACCAACATTTACAAGTGTGTCGAAAAAAATTTGGAAAGTGATTTACATGGTTCTACACAGTTTCTCTTACTTGTCTTTTCGAGACCCCAAACGATCTGTTAAGCTGCTCTATAAAATAAATCTTCTTGTTGTGTCCTTTGAAATAAGGAGAAGACACCTCTTATCCAGGAAACCCAAATTTGTAACCTGCATTTTTCGACTGATTCTTAGTAGTTTCCTTGATCAAACTAGAAGTTACTGTGTTGGTATTTGAACTAGTAAGAATGCTTGTTTCAACTTATTTGAAGGGTTTAGTATTGGAGCTTAGGTTTAAGGCCTATTGTTATTAGGGTTGTTGGAATATTTTATTTTCTCTAGTTCCGGTAGCTACTGATAGTTCTATTTTAGATAATCAGAGTCTAATATTTAGAAACCCTTAAATACGAGACCCCTTACCTTTGAGATCTAGAGCTCATTTAGTGACCTAATAAGGTGTAAAAAGTATTTCATATTAGTGAGTTTACATTGTGAAATTATAACCAACATGCATACTATCAGAAAATATTAAGAACCAACTTTGTAAGGGGAATAAAACAATGGGAAAAGAACCCGAAAACCCAATCAAGCCTATGTTGTAGATTTTTGAAAGTTACCAAAGAACCATGTGCCAATGCACATTTTCAATTTCACCAATTTAGAAACGTAAATGTGTTGAAGCTTTCTATTGGATCATGTTTAACAAATTGTAATGTAGTTTCCATATTCAATACAAAGAGTAGTTACACATATAAGTAAAAAAGGTTGTATTGCAATTATCTGTACACGTACAAGCTTCTATAGATTACGTGATATTATTGTGTATGACAAAGGATCCTCTGCCCTTTGAAAAACATGGAAATCTTTGGAATCGATCCTTGGTTGCGTGTGTCTATATTGACTGAATAATAGTAAATCGACTATATTTATTTGATGTGCTTGTGGTATTCAGAATTGGACAAAAGGTCTTAAACCTTTAAATATTTGTAACTCAGATGTTTGACCCTAGTTCCAGGAAAAATTATGCTTGAATAAATCGTTTGAAAAAAAATCAAATACCTTTTTCCGTATACATAAAATATCCTTGTCATGTGTTGTCTTTTGTTTTGATTGATCGTCATTTGTTGACCTAAATAAAAATTATAATTTTGAATTCAAGCAGTAGTAAGTTAGGCCTCCTTCATTCTTCTTATGTTTTCATATTGAACAAAGTGTCCTAGTTTACCAAAATGATTTCACTATAAATTTTGATTCAGCCTTAGGCATTTAAGTGCCAATTCTGTGCATTATTATTGATATGTTTGGCAAGAGCTCCTTCCTTTTACCATAGATTGATAATATTCCAATCCGATAATAAGAAACACCATATACCGCTAAAATAACTTGTTGAACGATGCTCAATATACCTTCATGTAAATTGTGAAAACTGTATAGGGCTTGTTTTTTCAAACATCAAAGTGTGAGCCAAAACTAAAATGCTATCAACAAGCATAATCAAAATTCTACTCTTAGAAAAAAAGTTGTGCCATGATGATTTTGTCTAGTTGGTCAGTACTTTTAGTATCTGTCCTTGAGTTTCCAAGTTTTGAATGATTGTTTGAACCATTTCTGCAATTCAAATTATCTTGTTAGCATATTTATATGATATAAAAATTCATGAGGAATATGAGGCAACAATGTTTTTCATATAGTGAATTTTTTTTGCATTAATAATTACATCATCATGATTGAGTATAAATTTTCCTTCAACACTTAAGTCACACAACTCGTATATAAAAACACTTTGGTATTTTAGATATTCTACAAAGGATAGAGATGTCAAATCTGGAAATAATCTGCTTAAATCAATAACTTGAAGAGTACATGCTACATTTCCAAATTCTTTGTTTAGTAGTATATGTCCTTGAGTTTCCAAGTCTTGAATGATTGTTTGAACCATTTGTGCAATTTAGATTATCTTGTTAGCACATTTACAAGATATAAAAATTCATGAGGAATATGAGACAACAATGTTTAGGAAAATAGTACTTACAACAAAATTTTTCATATAGTGAAATTTTTCTGTATTAATAGTTACATCATCATGATTGAGTATAAATTTTCCATCAACACTGAAGTCACACAACTTGTATATAACAACACTTTTTTCTTTTAGATATTCCACATAGGATAGAGATGTCAAATCTTGAAATAATCTTCTTAAAGCAATATCTTGAAGAGTACATGGTACTTTTCCAACTTCTTTGTTTAGTAATGTTTGTCCTTCAGTTTTCAAGTCTTGAATGACTGTTTGAACCATTTCTGCAATTTAGATTATCTTGTTACCATATTTACATGATATAAAAATTCATGAGGAATATGAGACAACAATGTTTAGGAAAATAATACTTACAACAATGTTTTTCATATATTGATAATGTTTTGTATTAATAATTACATCATCATGATTGAGTATAAAATTTCCTTCAACACTAAAGTCACACAACTTGTATATAACAACACTTTTATCTTTTAGATATTATACATAGGATAGAGATTTCAAATCTGTAAATAATATGTTTAAAGCAATATCTTGAAGAGTACATGATACTTTTCCATCTTCTTTGTTTAGCAGTATTTGTCCTTGATTTTCCAAGTCTTGAATCACTGTTTAAACCATTTCTGCAATTCATATTATCTTGTTATCATATTTACATGATATAAAAATTCATGAGGAATACGAGACAACAATGTTTATGAAAATAGTACTTACAACAATGTTTTTCATATAGTGAAATTTTTTTGTATTAATAATTACATCTTCATGATTGAGTATAAATTTTCCTTGAACATTGAAGTCGCACAACTTGTATATAACAACACTTTTTTCTTTTTAGATATTCTACATAAGATAGAGATGTCAAATCTGGAAATAATCTTCTTAAAGCAATATCTTGAAGAGTACATGCTACTTTTCCAACTTATTTGTTTAGTAGTATCTTTCCTTGAGTTTCCAAGTCGTGAAGGACTCTTTGAATCATTTCTGCAATTCAGATTATCTTGTTAGCATATTTACATGATATAAAAATTCATAAGGAATATGAGACAACAATGTTTTTCATATAGTGAAATTTTTTTGTATTAATAATTACATCATCATGATTGAGTATAAATTTTCCTTCAACACTGAAGTCGCACAACTTGTATATAACAACACTTTTGTCTTTTAGATATTCTACATAGGATAGAGACGTCAAATCTGGAAATAATCTTTATAAACAATATCTTGAAGAATCCATGGTACTTTTCCAACTTCTTTGTTTAGTAATATATGCCCTTGAGTTTCCAAGTCTTGAATGACTATTTGAACCATTTCTGCAATTCAGATTATCTTGTTAGCATATTTACATGATACAAAAATTCATGAGGAATATGAGAAAACAATATTTAGGAAAATAGTAGTTGCAAAAATGTTTTTCATATAGTGAAATTTTTCTATATTAATAATTACATCGTCATGATTCAGTAAAAAATTTCCTTCAACACTGAAGTCACACACCTTTTATATAACAACAATTTCGTCTTTTAGATATTCTACATAGGATAGAGACGCCAAATCTGGAAATAATATTCTTAAAGAAATATCTTGAAGAGTACATGGTACTTTTCCAACTTCTTTGTTTAGTAGTATCTGTCCTTGAGTTTCCAAGTCTTGAATTACTGTTTGAACCATTTCTGCAATTCAAATTATCTTGTTAGCATAATTACATGACATAAAAATTCATGAGGAATATGAGACAACAATGTTTAGGAAAATAGTACTTACAACAATGTTTTTCATATAGTGAAATTTTTCTATATTAATAATTACATCATCATGATTGAGTATAGATTTTCCTTCAACACTGAAGTCACACAAATTGTATATAACAACACTTTTTTCTTTTAGATATTCTACATAGGATAGAGATGTCAAATCTAGAAATAATCTGCTTAAAGCAATATCTTGAAGAGTACATGGTACTTTTCCAACTTCTTTGTTTAGTAGTATTTGTCCTTGAGTTTCCAAGTCTTGAATGACTGTTTGAACCATTTATGCAATTCATATTACCTTGTTAGCATATTTACATTATATAAATATTCATGAGGAATATGAGACAACAATGTTTAGGAAAATAGTACTTACAACAATGTTTTTCATATAGTGAAATTTTTCTGTATTAATACAAATCTGGGAATAGTATTCTTAAAGAAATATCTTGAAGAGTACATGGTACTTTTCCAACTTCTTTGTTTAGTAGTATTTGTCCTTGATTTTCCAAGTCTTGAATGACTATTTTAACCATTTCTTCAATTCAAATTGTTTTGTTAGCATAATTACATGATATAAAAATTCATGAGGAATATGAGACAACAATGTTTAGGAAAATAGTAGTTACAACAATGTCTTTCATATAGTGAATTTTTTCTATATTAATAATTACATCATCATGATTGAGTATACATTTTCCTTCAACAATGAAGTCACACAAATTGTATATAATGACACTTTTGTCTTTTAGATATTATACATAGGATAGAGATGTCAAATCTAGAAATAATCTACTTAAAGCAATATCTTGAAGAGTACATGGTATTTTTCCAACTTCTTTGTTTAGTAGTATATGTCCTTGAGTTTCAAAGTCTTGAATGGATATTTGAACCATTTATGAAATTTATATTATCTTGTTAGGATATTTACATGATATAAAATTTCATGAGGAATATGAGACAACAATGTTTAGGAAAATAGTACTTACAACAATGTTTTTCATATACTGAAATTTTTCTATATTAATAATTACATCATCATGATTGAGTATAAATTTTCCTTCAACACTGAAATCACACAACTTGTATATAACAACACTTTTCTCTTTTAAATATTATACATAGGATATAGATGTCAAATCTGGAAATGATATGCTTAAAGAAATATCTTTCTACATAGGATAGAGATGTCAAATATGGAAATAATCTGCTTAAAACAATATCTTGAAGAGTACATGGTACTTTTTCAAATTCTTTTTTTAGTAATATATGTCCTTGAGTTTTCAAGTCTTGAATGATGTTTTGAACTATTTCTTCAATTCAAATTATCTTGTTAGCATATTTACAGAAAATAGTACTTACAACAATGTTTTTCATATAGTGAAATTTTTCTGTATTAATAATTACATCATCATGATTGAGTATACATTTTCCTTCAACATTGAAGTCACACAACTTGTATATAAAAACACTTCTATCTTTTATATATTCTACATAGGACATAGATGTCAAATTTGGAAATAATTTTCGTAAAGCAATATCTTGAAGAGTACATGGTACTTTTCCAACTTCTTTGTTTAGTAATATTTTTCCTTGAGTTTCCAAGTCTTGAATGATTGTTTGAACTATTTCTGCAATTCATATTATCTTGTTATCATATTTACATGATATAAAAATTCATGAGGAATCAATTTCTACCTATAAATTTGTCCTCCTTGACAAAATTTTCATATCCAATCAGTTTCTACCTGCAATTTGTCCTCCCTGATAGAATTTTCATTTAGCCAAACAACTGAGAGTATTCAATTACAGGTTTCTAGTGTCATCATAATAGCATTCTCCCCATGATTTCTATTTTATAGCAGCCATGATCTATTGATATTCAACAAGATGATGATCCTAGTGAAAATTAAGCACCTACACTAGGTGGGGCCCGCGGGCTATTTTTAGGTGTATGTCTATTTTTAGAATGGTGAGAAAATTCTATTTATAGTTGGAGTCTATTTATAGATGGTTGAGAAAATTCTATTTATAGATGAGGTTCTATTTTTAGCTGCATAGGCGAAGTCTATTTTTAGATCACATCTCTAAAAATAGAATGCATGTCGATTATTATTATCTCTTAATAATAATTAGACAATGAATATTAATATATTCTCTTGAAGCACTTGATTTCAGTTAACTGAAGTGGAAAACCAGTTAGCTGAAGGAATTTCAAGTTCTAAGGTTGGTTGGTGGAACATGCAAGTGGAGTTAGTTGTAATTGAGTGATTCTTAGTTGTAACAGAGTTGGATGTGTAGTTATGTGAGTTGTAAAGTAGTTTAACTCAGTTAAGTGAGTTAAAATCAGTTGTGCTAGTTGTAAATAGTTTTAACTAAAGATACACTAGTGAGAGATCAGTGAATTAAATATTAAATTAATTCACATGGAGTGATCTCACATGCAACTGAAGATTTACCACTATTAACTACATGCATGTTAGATCCAGTGGAGACCTAGTTGAGAGATAGGTGAAAGGGACAGTTTGATTATAAGTTGTGACATCAGTGGGTGCATTCTTGTAACCACACACACATTGGAGATAAAAATCATGATCGCACAGTCAAGGCAAGGCATTATATCATTCATTCAGGGATTGTGATCAGTAGGGATTGTGCAGTGGAGGCAGTAAATTGGCGCATGTATTTGCCACTTTTTGTATGACAGTGTGAGACGATTGTATATTTTGCTGAGAGCTCTTGGATTAGAGTTTTGTATGATATTGTTTCATGATCCATGATATATACATAATATATGATAGTGGGGTTTTTAGCTTTATGCTTTCCTGGTAAAAAAATTTATGTTATGTGTGATTGATATTTCTTCATGTGTTTGCAATTGGCAATTAAATTTATGCAAAGATTTTAGTAGAAGGATTTTGTATTTAACAGTGGCATATAATTTTTAGATTAGGAGAATCCAATCAATACATGATTGTATTGAAAATTAGACATGGTATCAGAGCAAAGAAGATTTCAATTTTAAAGTAGTAGTTGAGTTTGTTGGTGGAAACAATTCGAATTTGCTGCAAGAATTTCTTAGTGTAATAGTTGAGTAAACATCAAAATGGCTTTCAATGATTTGCGGTTAGAGTATGCACTCGAGGGAAGCTCAAACTACATTGCATGGAAGGATAGGAAGGAGGTGGTGCTTGAAGATAATGGCTTGAAGAAATTCATCGACAGTAATTTTCCTAAGCCCACTTCGACGGATGATGCATTACTTGACACCCGGAAAAAGAAAGTAGCGAAGACGAGAAGGATTATGTTGGAAGGTGTACGAGACCACATTTTCTCAAGCCTTCATGGGAAATCCACTCCATTTGCTATGTGGAAGGCTTTGACGGATATTTTCCAAAGCAGAAATGACCATAGGAAATTGGCGCTAAAGGATAAACTCAGAAAGAGCAAGATGGAGAAGGGCGACAATATTCTTAAGTATCTCATAAAGTTTGTCCAATGTAGGGATGAACTAGCAAGTGTGGTAATCACGGTTGCTGATGATGATTTTAGTGAGCTTGGCACTCTTGTGACTTCCTAAGAGTTGGCAAAGTTATCAAGACTCTGTCAACAGATGGGAAAAACTGTCGGATTGGGAATGACTGTGGTCGGATCTAGTGCAGGAGGAGTTCAGGTGGAACACCAGAAATGGATCTTCATCAAAGCATGATGATTAAGAGGATTGTGCTTTGGCTTCCAAGGCAAGGAAAGGGAATGGGAAGAAATTCCACTCAAAATCTGAATCTAAAGGCAAGAAGCTGGATTTTTCCAAGGTGAGGTGTTTTCACTGTCACGAACATGGGCATCTCACCACTAACTGTCCATAGAAAAAGAAGAACAAGAAGGTTGTTGGAGCTAGATCTGGTGAGGCCCTTGCCTTGCAATTTGAACTTGATTTCTCTTTGATCGCATGCTTGGTTTCAAGCACAATGGGATCGGTGTGATATCTTGATAGTGGTCCTTCCTTCCACATGACGGGAGATAAGGAGCTTTTCAGTGACTTGGAGGAGAAAGATCTCCAAATGCGTATAGAGATGGGTGACGATGGACGATACAGTGCGGCCGAAATTGGTACCATTACCTTTGAGAGGGAGTTAGGTAAATCATTTCAATTGAAAGATTTTATGCATGTTCCAGGTCTGAAGAAAAACTTGGTCTCAGTCGCGATGTTGGAGAACAGATGTTATGACGTTGTTTTCAGCGATGGAAAATATTTCCTGCGACATAAAACAATGGTTCAAGCCAAGAGGATAGGGATTCAAGTTAAGAATCTACACAAGCTAGAGGTAGAAGGCTATTCTGCAATGGTGGGCAAGGCAGAAAAAATGGTGAGCTAGGATGAGAGCGAATTATGGCACAGGCGATTGGGCCATCTTCATCATGGAGCTTTGAAAGTCATGCAACAAATATCTACTAGACTTCCAATGGGAACACTTGCTTAGTTATATCAGTGCAAGGGTTACACCATGGGGAAGTATGTAAAGTCCACCTTTCATGAAAAGGAGAATCGTGCTTCGGTGATCCTGGAGAGAGTAAACACAGACGTGTGTGGACCATTCTCAGTTGCTTCAACAACAAGGCACATGTATTATGTTATTTGTGTTGATGAATTTTCTTGTAAATGTTGGATCTTATTCATGTAGAAGAAGGATCAAACATTCTCAAAGTTCTGTGAGTTTAAGGCATTGGTTGAGAAAGAGTCGGGGAAGCAAGTGAAGGCTCTACGGAGTAATAATGGTGGAGAATACATCTCGAACGAATTCAAAGACTTCTGTAGCAAAGAAGGAATTCGAAGAGAAATCATTTCACCTCATAACCCACAACAAAATGGGGTCGCGGAGAGGAAGAACAGAACGATCGTGGGTGTTGCACGAGAAATGTTGCATGATCAGGGCCTACCATTGCATTTGTGGGTGGAAATCTGCAACACTGTAGTTTATGTGAAAAACCATTGTCCTCATAGATTACTTGGCATGAGTACACCTGAAGAAGCTTTTACTAGTAAGAAACCAGATGTTTCTCACTTTAAGATTTTTGGCTCATATTTTATGTGCATGTGACCAAGAACACCAAGAAGAAGCTGGAGCCGACTACTGAAGTTGGGATATTTGTGGGGTACACAAAAACACCCCATAATTATCATTTGTATTTTCTAAACAGTCGAATCACTATGGTGCAACGGGATATAAAATTCAATGAGGAGAAAGCCATGAATTTGTTGCTTGAGAGGGGGCCAGACTTACATGTGGAGGAGGAACTTTTGGTTCCCAAAGATGAGTCTCTAGATGTGGATCAGCCACAAGAGGAGGTTCATGGAGTGGAGGAGTCCACTCACATAGAGCCAAACATCAGAACTGGCAGAAGGCGTACCATAGAAGCTGAGAGGCTGAAGCTTGATGCGGCACAAAATGTAGGCGTCCCTACCTCATAGTGCAGTCAAAGAGAGTCTCCTGACTGATTCACTAGATACATGGATCTCATGAGCAAATGTATTGTGACTGAGCCATCTTCCTTTCACGAAGCATTTCAGGAGCCCACATGGGTAGATGTAGTGGTGGATGAGTATGACTTCATTGTCAAAAAAGTGCTTGGGAATTTTTTCCAAGGCCGGTTGATAAATCAGTGGTAGTTTCAAGATGGATCTACAAGGTAAAGCAAGTTTTTGATGGGAGTGTTGAGAAATACAAGGCCATATTTGTGGCCTGGGGCTTCTCATAGATCGAGGGGATTGATTATGAAGAAACCTTTGCACCTGTCACACAGTATTCTTCCATAAGTACCATCCTTGCCCTCTTAGCGCAGATGGGTTGGCACATTCATTAAATGGATGTGAAGATTGTGTTCCTTAATGTGATCATTGTGGAAGAAGTGTACATTGAGCAGCCTGAAGGATTTGATATCTTCAGCAGTGAGTCGCATGTGTGCAGACTCAAAAGAGCATTGTATGGGCTGAAGCAAGCACCCCATGCATGGTACACTCGAATCGACGGCTATTTCACTGGACTTGGCTTCAACAAGAGTGAGGCAGATGCAAACCTATACCAAATTTTGGTGGAGGGTAATCTTTTAATCATTGTTCTTTATGTTGATGATTTAATACTTACTAGTGATGAGGATCTGATACACTCATGCAAGGAGGACCTTGCAAAGGAATTTGAGATGAAGGATATGGGCCTCCTTAATTATTTCCCTGGATTGGAAATATGGTAGCGAGAAGGTGAACTTTTTGTGTCTCAAGGAAAGTATGCAAGGGAGATACTGGGTAATTTTCACATGGAGGGCTATAAACCCATGGATACTAATTTTCTAGGAAATTGGAGGAAAGAGGACGCTACATCTGGAGAGGTAGTGGATGCTATTGTCTATGAACATTTAGTGGGTTCGCTAATGTATTTAGTAAGTACAAGACCGAACATATGCTATGCAGTGAACCAGCTTAGTCAAGCGATGGTTAAGCCTACCAAGATCTTTTGGAAAGCAGGAAAGCATGTCCTGAGATATCTCAGGGTCATTTCTGAGTATGGCTTATGGTACAGACAGACGGATGAGGAAAAGTGGCATGCCTTCACGAATGCAGATTGGGCAAGCAGCCCAGCGGACAGAATGAGAACATTAGTGTTGGGTATGTGTTATATTCCTTCCACGATTAGTCACGCATGGGGGGGTCACATGGGGGGTAGTAGTCGCCACTGTCGAGGTCCAAGGCAGCGCTTGGAAAAAAAAATTGGGCCTTATTTTCCGGTGGGTGGACAAACCCATGGTTTTTTGCATGGGTTTGCACATGGTTTTGGGGGACGATGGTTTTCGGCCCCTGGTATTTTGTAGATCCGGTCAAGGGAACTACGATTATTTTCTAATCCAAGGTTAATGGATTGGGGTTTATGTATGCTTCGGCATGTATATATATGTGTTGTAACACTAAAAGGAATATAATGAAAAATAAAGCTGGTCATCCCAATTTGGGATCCAGGGGAAAATCTGTGTGTTTATCTGTTTTATGTTTTATGCTCTCGCTATTGTTTATTTTATATTTTAAGATTCATTTGTAGATAATTTCTGTACAGGGTTAAAACCTACATTTGGTATCAGAGCTATTTCAGCTTCAAGGGGATGCCTTTGCTGCTGAGGGTTTTTTTGCTCAGGCCTGTGGTAGACCCTGTTCAATGGGAGATCTGCGGGATCGATTCTTGCGGTGAAAGAAGATGGCAAGCAGTGGAAAGATAGAGATTGATAAATTTAATGGTAAGAGTTTTGAGTTGTGGAAGCTCAAGATGGAGGATATGTTGGTGGATAAATACCAGTGGATCGCGGTAGATCCAGGTACTAAACCAACGACAATGTCAGATGAAGACTGGAAGAAGCTATATCGGAAGGCAAAGAGCACAATACGGTTTTGTGTCTCAGATTCAGTATTGTTGAATGTATCTGGGGAAGCTACGGTGAATACATTGTGGGAAAAGCTAGGGACTTTATACCAATATAAGTCTCTGGTAAATAAATTGTTCCTGCAGAAAAAGTTGTATAACTTGAGGATGAAGGATGGAGACTTGGTGACAAAGCATCTGAATGCCTCCAATACTGTGGTAAGTCAGCTGTCATATGTTGATATTAAAATCTCAGATGAAGATAAGTGCATTGGTTTGTTGTGTTCTCTACCAAACTCGTGGGACAGTCTGGTTATTGCAATAGGTAGCAATACAACTACCTTGAATTTTGATGACATTGTCTCAGCCTTGTTGTTAGAGGAAATGAGGTAGAGAAATACGGAGGGTCAGAATGGAGATGCCTTATCTATACGAGGAAGGTCCCAGAACAGAAAAAAGAATAAGGTTACAAGTGGGAGATCTAAATCTCCTGGAAAGTTTGTAAAGGTGTGCTCGAAATGCGGAAAGGAAGGGCACTACAAAAAGGACTGCAGATCTAAAGCTCCTGAGAAAGGAAATGGATCTAATGATGCTCCTTTTGCAGAGGCAAAAACCACCTCGGATGAAGGTGGGGATGTGTATTTGGCTTCTTCTTCAAATACACATGTAGATCATGAGTCATGGTTGATTGCCCCAGGTGCATCCTTTCACTTCCCTCCCCATAGGGAGTGGTTCTGCGAGTATGAGAAGTATGATGGTGGTGATGTCTTCTTAGGGGATGATAGGAAGGCCAGAATCATCGGATGTGGAAAGGTCAAGCTAAAGCTGCAAGATGGAAGGATTAGAACACTTCTTGGTGTTCTGCATATTCCTACATTGGCCAGAAATATGATTTTTGTAAGCAAGATGAATGATGCAGGTGTAAAAACAGTGTTCTAGAAAGATACCTGTAAGATGGTTCGGGGAGCACTAGTATTAATGTGGGGAGTTCAGATTGGAACTCTGTACAAGCTACAAGGTAGCACTATTATTGATGGATGTAATAGTTCTGTGGTTCCTAATAGTGGAGCGGAAAGCCTAGCGATCTCTGGAGAAAATACCATGCTATGGCATCAAAGGCTTGGACATATTGGAGAGAAGGGCCTTCGAATACTGCATGGAAATGGTACGGTAGAAGGTATGTCTAGTAGCTCTCTGGATTTCGATTTCTGTGAAAATTGTGTATATGGGAAGCAGAATTGGGTGAGTTTTCCTTCTAGTGCTAAGAGGGCAAACAAGATATTAGAACTTGTGCACAGTGATGTGTTTGGACTTGTGTCGGTTCCATCAATGGGTAAGTCTGTGTACTATGTTTCATTCATAGATGACTTTTCAAGGAATACATGGATATATTTCTTGAGGAAGAAATATGAAGTCTTTGACAAATTTAAAGAATTTAAGGCTCTGGTGGAAAACCAGATAGAGAAGAAGATAAAGGCGTTGAGGACGAATAATGGTGGGGAGTTATGCAAGAAGGAATTTGAAGAGTTTTGTAAGAAGTGTGGTATAGCACGGCAGAAGACTACTCCATACACACCTCAGAAAAATGGAGTTGCAGAAAGAATGAATAGAACACTGATGGAAAAGGCAAGAAGCATGCTCAGTGGTACCGGGTTAGGACAATAATTCTGGGCAGAGGCAGTGGAGACTGCATGTTACTTAGTTAACAGATCACCTTCATCAGCGTTGGAGGATAAGACCCCACATGAGGTATGGACTGGTAAGAAACCCTCTCTTTCACATCTAAGGGTATTTGGATATGATGCATATGTACATGTTCCAAAGGAGAAAAGGACCAAGTTGGATAATAAATCTGAAAGGTGCATCTTTATTGGGTATAAGGATGGTTTAAAGGGTTAAAAGCTTTGGAACCCAGAAACAAGGAAGGTTGTGTACAGCCGAGATGTGGTGTTTAGAGAAGTGAAAGATGTTGTTAAACATGAAGTCCTACCAAAGGAACCTGAGAAGATAGAGTTTAAGCTAAAGGAGGATGAATCAGACTCTACAACAGAAGAAGACTCAGAAGATGAAGAGCCACAAACTCCAACTTTGAGAAGATCAGTTCGGGAAAGAAGGCAACCAAAAAGGTATAGTCCATCTGCTTTCTGTTCAGGTTTTGCCTTAACTATAACTGATGATGAACCCAGAACTGTCAGGGAGGCAGTAGATTCAGAGGATGGAAAACTCGGGAAGGAGGCCATGGTTGATGAAATGGCATCCTTGCACAAAAACGATGCATGGGATCTGGTGGAGTTGCCGGCTGGAAGGAAGCCCATTGGGAGCAAATGGGTGTTTAAGAAGAATATGAATGTAGAAGGCAAGGTGGAGAAATACAAAGCTCAGTTGGTAGCGAAAGGTTATTCCCAGGTGCCGGGAATTGATTTTGGTGATATTTTTTCTCCTGTTGCCAAAGTTACTTCTATTAGATTACTTTTATCTGTTGCTGCTGCATTTGATTTTGAGATAGAACAGATGGATGTGAAGACAACATTTTTTCATGGGGATCTAGAAGAGGAGATCTACATGAAGCAACCTGAAGGCTTTATGGTGAAGGGTAAGAAAGAACTGGTATGCAGGTTGAAGAAGTCTCTGTATGGGTTAAAACAGTCACCAAGGATGTGGTATCAAAAATTTGATACCTATATATGGGGACTTGGCTTCACCAGAAGCAAGGAGGATCACTGTGTTTATTTTAAATTAATTGGTGACTGTGTTATTTATTTGGTCTTGTATGTGGATGATATGTTGTTGATTGGAAATGAAAAAGAAATTATCCAAGATTTGAAGACCCAACTGTTCTCCAAATTCGACATGAAGGATCTTGGTGCTGCAAACTATATTTTGGGCATGGAAATTAAGACAGATCGAGCAAAGAGGAAACTCTGGTTAAACCAGAGGAAGTATGTCGAGACTATATTGCCGAGGTTCAATATGCAGGATAGTAAACCGGTGAATGTTCTGATTCCTGTAGGTACAAAGCTGTCTGTTGAACAGTGTCCCAAGACACAAGAAGAAGATGAGGATATGTCTCATGTTCCATATGCAAGTGCAGTGGGTAGCCTGATGTATGCAATGGTCTGTACTAGACTAGACATTGCACATGCAGTGGGAGTATTGAGCAGTTTTATGTCAAACCCAGGGAAGGAGCATTGGACAGTAGTGAAACGAATTTTTACATATTTGCGTGGCACTAGTGATTATGGCTTGTGCTACTAGGGAAGACCAGGATTGGAAAGTGTGTTGGACATTCGTGGTTTTTTTGACGCAGACTGGGCTGGAGATCTGGCCTAAAGAATATCTACAAGTGGGTATGTGTTTAGCCTATTTGGAGTTGCAGTTAGTTGGATGAGTAAAATACAGTCTATAGTGGCTCTTTCAACTACAGAGGTTGCATACATAGCAGCCACTCAAGCAAGCAAGGAAGCAGTTTGGTTGCAGAGATTGTGTTCAAGTATGGGGTTGGTGCAGCAAGCTATAAGGATAGACTGTGATAGCCAAAGTGAAATTTTCTTGGCTAACAACCTTGCTTATCATTCAAAGACAAAGCACATTGATGTTCAATATCACTTTGTGAGAGATATGGTTGAGGCTAAAAGGGTGTTGTTGGTAAAGTTGGACACCTTGAAGAATGTTGCAAATGCATTGACGAAGTCTGTAAGCACTCAGAAGTTCTCTTTTTGTATAGAAACAATGGGTTTTGCAGAACTGGGCTAATTACTAAGCTCTCCTATGGCCCCCTGCGGAAAGAAAACAACAAGTGGGAGAATGTTGGGTATGTGTTATATTCTTTCCACGACTAGTCACGTGTGGAGGGGGTCATAGGGGGGGCAGCAGCCCCCTCTGTTGGGGTCCAGGGAAGCGCCCCGAAAAAAAAATTGAGCCTTATTTTCCATTGGGCGGACCCACCCATGGTTTTGTGCATGGGTTTGCACATGGTTCTGGGCGACGATGGTTTCGGCCCCTAGTATTTTGTAGATCCGGTCAAGGGAACTACGGTTATGTTCTAATCCAGGGTTAATGGATTGGGGTTTATGTATGCTTTGGCATGTATATATATGTGTTGTAACACTAAAAGGAATATAATGAAAAATCAAGTTGGTCATCCCGATTTGGGATCTAGGGGAAAATCTTTGTTTTTATCTGTTTTATGTTTTATGCTATCGCTATTGTTTATTTTCTATTTTAAGATTCATTTGTAGATAATTTATGTACATGGTTAAAAAATAAAATTAGGAGGGGTCTTCGGTATTGGATCTACATTTTTTTCTTGGTACAGAAGGAAACAGAGATCTGTGGCACTCAGTTTAGAGGAAGTGGAATACATGGCAGCAAGTCAAGCTGCATGTGAGGCTATCTGGATGAGAAATATCCTGTTTGGTTGGTTTGGTTCTCATTTAGATCCTACAGTGATTCATTGTGATAATCAAAGTTGCATTAAACTCTCGATTAATCCTATGTTTCATGATAGATCTAAGCATATAGATATCTGGTATCATCATATCAGAGATTGTGTGCAGTGAAAGATCATGTTGCTTCAATACATTCCTATAGAAGATCAAGATGCAGATATTCTGATGAATGCACTCACCAGGAGAAAATTCGAATACCATAGAGACCGGATTGGGGTGAAGGATAATCCCTTTCTTTTTGAGAGGGAGTGTTGAGATTCAACAAGATGATGATCCTAGTGAAAATTAAGCACCTACACTAGGTGGGGCCCGCAAGCTATTTTTAGGTGTATGTCTATTTTTAGAATGGTGAGAAAATTCTATTTATATTGGGATTCTATTTATAGATGGTTGAGAAAATTCTATTTATAGATAAGGTTCTATTTTTAGATGCATTGGCGAAGTCTATTTATAGATCGCATGTCTGAAAATAGAATGCATGTCGATTATTATTATCTCCTAATAATAATTGGACAATAAATATTAATCTATTCTCTTGAAGCACTTGATTTCAGTTAACTGAAGTGGCACACCAGTTAGCTGAAGGAATTTCGAGTTCTAAGGTTGGTTAGTGGAACATGCAAGTGGACTTAGTTGTAACTGAGTGATTCGATGTTGTAAAGGAGTTGGATTTGTAGTTATGTGAGTTGTAAAGTAGTTTAACTCAGTTAAGTGAGTTAAACTCAATTGTGCTAGTTGTAACTAGTTGTAACTAATGATACACTAGTGAGAGATAAGTGAATTAAATATTAAATTAATTCACATGGATTGATCTCACATGCAACTGAAGATTTACTACTATTAACTACATGCATGTCAAATCCAATGGAGACCCACTTGAGAGATAGGTGAAATGGATAGTTTGACTATCAGTTGTGACATTAGTGGGTGCACCCTTGCAACCACACACACATTGGAGATGCCAATGAGGATTGCGCAGTCAAGGTAAGGCATTATATCATATATTCAAGTATTGTGATCAATAGGGATTGCGCAGTGGAGATAGGTTGTTAGGAGGCAGTAAATTGGCGCATGTATTTTCCAATTTTTGTATGACAGTGTGAGACGATTGTATTTTGTACTGAGAGCTCTTGGATTAGATTTTTGTATGAGATTGTTTCATGACCCATGATATATACATAATCTATGATAGTGGGGTTTTTAGATTTATTCTTTCCCAGTAAGAACATATGTGTTATGTGTGATTGATCTTTCTTCATGTGTTTGCAATTGGCGATTAAATTTCCGCAAAGATTTTAGTAGAAGGATTCTGTACTTAATAGTGGCATATAATTGTTAAATCAAGAGAATATAGGCAATACATAATTTTATTAATATTTCTACATCATCTGTCTATACTACAGATCCATCCTCTCACCTATATCATAAACATAAAGTCAAGGAATTCTTACCCAATTCCTTTCAGCTCACATTCTATATTGGCATGAAAAATTCATACTTGTATTGTTTCCATCAATATATCAGATATTACAGATTAATATATCTAACATTACCGATCAATATATATAATGTTACATGATCAGTAGCATTATTGTAGCAGCAACATTATTATCATGATTTGGGACATCATCTTCCATGATGTCTCTTTGATCTTGTGAGCTCCAATGTTTTGAAGGAGGTTGATTAGATTTTCGTTAAGGATTTCCAATAGCCCCTTTCCTTTTTAACAACAAGGATGTTTTCAAAATCACATATGCCATGCTAGTCTCTTTTTCCCTACTCTGAGGCAGCAAGCTCTTTATCACACTTAGGAGACTCAACTGGAAAATCTTGGTGGTTCCCCCACTTCTTGTGTTCCACTTTTTATAACTGCTTCAATAATTTCAAAAAAGTCTAATAGGTTATAATCAATAAAATAGGATTTTTGTGTCTATAATTTCATAGGGGTCCATTATCAGTTAACCAACCATAATGGCTAGGATACATGTTAATAATTTTCATTGGCAATAAACTATTATAAAACTTTTAGCTAAATGCAGGGATGGTCCTATTGTTTTTGGAAACCATGTACATGTCATTTCTCCCATAAACTTTGAGGAATTTTCAATAAATGTTCATTTAATATTTTATTGTGGTCCTAGTGTTTTTGGAAACCATGTACATGTCATTTATCCCATAAACTTTAAGTAATTTGCAATAAATGTTCATTTAATATTTTATTGAATTTGTTTTTTTAAGGGATCAAAAAGCACACTAAACATGGTTGAAAAATGGACATTATGCATAGATGTTTCTTATTATCCCAATCTAGGGAAAGTAAGGATTACATATTTTCTATGCAATATTGCGACTAATAAAGTACTCCAAAGGAAAATGAATATACCTGGAAGAACAACAAACAATGAAGCATATTATATTGCATTGATAGAAGGCTTGGGAACAACTAGGGAGTATGGATCAAATAGAATTGTAGTTTTCAACAATTCTGAACTTTTGTGCAACCAAATGAAAGGCGTGTACCAAGTTAAGAAGGAGAGGCTAAAGAAACTGCATGGAAAATCAAATAATATTGTTAGATAATTTCATTAATTTAGTATAAGACATTGTGCAAATGTTAATAAGATTTCTGGTGATCTATTGTATGGGGCAACACTAATTCAATATTCATTTGTCAAAGATGAATTAGTATTGTATGGTGCAATGCCAATTCAAGATTCATCTATAAAATATGAATTAGTGTTGAAACGCTCTCCATCAAAATTTATTGATGGACATTGTAAGATATCTTTGATATGTGTGTGCTTTTAGCTATAAATGTGTCATTTTTAATGACCATGTGTTTTTTTCAATTATATACCAAGTGCGCTCCCATCATGTACGCACAACTTGGTGAACTACATGTTTTAGAAAAATTTGTATTTAATTTTCAAAATGTGCACCCACTATGTAAGCACAATTTGGTCAACTTAATGTTTTAGAAAAAAAATTATTTAATTTTCAAAATGTGGAAGACTTCAACAAATTTATATTTAAATAGCCTAGTAAGTTTTACACATCAATTTGTGCTTTGAAAATTTTGTGTTTTACATTATTTTTGTTCAATTTGTGCTCCAACATTTGTGTAAATTACATCAATTTTTTGAATTATTTTGAAAAAAATTTAAACAGTAATTTTAAAAATAATTGTAAATGCACGAGGTAATTTTTTAAAAATCATGTATCTATGTATTTGTAGATAGATCCATATATATCATGGAAGATAATTTTCTACATGATTCTTCGAGGCTTTAAACATCATGTGTGTGTGTGTGTGTGTGTGTGTGTGTGTGTGTGTGTGTGTGTATCATGGGCGATGATCATTTTCCACGCAATTCTTCGACGCAGACATCAATAGAGTCTCATGCCTCTATGAGAGAGGGGGATCATGGATTGGGGGAAGCCCATCATGTTCATGGTATTTATATTAAATGTGTAATTTTTTAAATGACATTTGAGTATATAATATTATCCCCATACATGCATGTATACATATGGAATTAATATTTTATCGAATATATAATCTTATCCCCATACATACATGTATACATATGGAATTGATTTTTTATCAATTTTGTGAGTTCAATTAATTTTTAATAAATTTCATTTTTTAGGAGTTCAGAGGAATATAGTATCTACTCAATGAACGGAGCCTGGCCATGGTTCATGCAATAGTGGTATGGTTCTTGCAATCTACTCAATCATAGGTATGTATATACATGTATGTATATTTGAATTGATTAGAAATTCATATTTTTTTATGAAGCTTCCCTCTGGTTACGTGAGGGTGGTGGTGGTGGTACGCATTCTCGTGGTGGCCAATCAATGGGTGGTCATGTTGGTTCTCAACCAATGGGTGGTCATGCTCGTTCTCAACCATCTCCGGGTGGGCATGATGTTGCTCAGCCATCTCGAGGTAGCCATCAATCTGAATATTATTGTCATTCAAAAATTAATTTGTTAAATTATTTATATAATTTTTTTTATGTTTAAAAAGAAAATTTTCACAAATTTGTTCATATGTTTTTTATTTATACATAATTTTATATATTGATGCAAAGGGTGAAAATGTTGCTAAAAAAATATGTAGCCAAGATCGCGTAATTTAAGAAGAAGGTTGTCCACCAACCACGACTTATCCTTCTGAAATGTCTGATTATTTACCTTGGGAAACAAACATCCAACAATGCACATTACAAAGGTGTGAACATATTTATTCAAAATTGAATAAATATCTTGTGTCTTTGAATGAATAATATTAGGAGATGTGCCAAATAATCCACCGTCACAAGTATTCAATTTTTCACTTATGTTTCAAGTTATAAATTGAAGTGAAAGTTTCATTAAAAAATGAGATCCACATCTTGAGTTATTTTACAATTTTAAAATTTTTGAATTTTAGGTTTGCGGAGATGATTTCTCTTCTCCAAGGACTTTAGCGATGGAGAGTATGATGGATATAGGAACATCCAAACAATTTGAAGAAGTTGTCTAACATTTTTTTTAATATTATTGCATTAGTTTATGCATTTTAATTTGAAAAAATTTTAATGTATATATATATATATATATATATATATATATATATATATATATATATATATAGTTGTACATGTATATTGTACAGATTATTGTGGAGGACGCAGTGATGCAGGGCCAACATGGAACATTGGAGGGGGAACTACATGAGGTATTGCATGAAATTTTCATTTTATTTTTTTTCATTTAGTTTGTCTTATTCAAGATCTATATTCTCATTCAATTTTAAAACATTAAATTTTTATTTTAATACACGTAATATAAATTTCTTATACATGTGTATATATATGTATATGCAATTAGGGCCAACACGAGACAATGGATGGGGAATTACATGAGGTATTGCATGATTTTTTATTTTTTCATTTTGTTTTTTTATGAATTTATACATTCTCTTTCAATTTTAAAACATTAAATTTTAATTTTAATACATGTACATAATTTTCTTATACATTTATATATATATGCAATTACACGTTGTGTAGGTTCCCCATTCTTTAGATGATAGCACAAGGAGGCTGCTGGAAAATACATTACAGCCAAATTCTCTATTTAATTGATGCACACAAAAATTTATTTGATCCAGCCTTTTTATAACTTAAACATGTGTCATATTTACGTTTCTATATAACTTGATACTTGTAACACTTGATACATTGTTATATTTAATTTTATTGAATGATATAAACTTTGGACATATTTTACATTTTTGATAGTTGAACTACATTTACTTTTATCGAATGATTTTAAATTTTGGATAGTTGTTACATTTTGCATGTGATCATATGTTATTATATAATGTTAACTTAGATGATCTTAGATTATGTTTTGTTTTTAAAACTTGTTGTTTTGTCACTTGTTATTTAAAATGAATCTAGATTGAAATTGAAAATTACAAAACACATGTGGTACATGTTATGAATTTGAACATTTGTGAATGTTATATAATTAGGTGCAAATGTCTATTTTTTTTTTCTAAGTAAAACTATTTCTATTAAGCAGTCAAACCAGAGTTACAATTCTCATCCTTGGGCATGGAGGAATCCATGGCTGAGGGAATAAGTAGAGCACTACTGTCCAAAAATAGACTGTACCGAGAGGGAAAACCATCCTTTAGAGTCCAGCCATTACAGGCTGCCCATTTCAGGAAACCAGTCTTAACAACAGTACAAAAATATATAAAAAGGACTATGCATAGATAGCATAAAAACCAGTAAACGGTGAAATTCAAGGGGAAAATTCTAAGGCGAGTCTTCATGCGAGTCACTAGGGGGAGGCGATTCTTCGACAATCCTGCAAATGTATCCATATTCAAGAGCGCCCGAGCCTTGGTCCTCTTCCTCATGTTTTTTAGAGCGGAGAAGAAGGACGTCCAAGGCATTCCTCCGAAGTGTCCTGAGTTGTGCAAACTTGCATGAAGGCTGAGTTGTCCTGAGCGGCCATCAAGGTGCTCTCTTCTTTCGTCGAAGGGGAGCCCGAATGGAGAAACCCCGGGAGCCTCGACTCCACCTTCGTCTCAAAATCATTGTCTTCTGAAGTGGAGCTTGAAGCAGGCTTCACAGGTAGTGCTTTCAGTTTGTGGGGGAGGGAGGCAGGCTTGGCAGCAATGGTGGATTTGCAGGCTCTCTTCTTGCAGCGGGAGAAGGAGGGTGGAGCATAGGAGCTAGGGAAGTGCTTGGGACAGGCTGAAGGGTCAGAGAACACCGCGGGAGGCGAGGCTGGAGTGAGGAAGGAGGGTGCCATGTCTGCCATATCCCAATATGTATAAATGTTCAAATCCAGAATGAGAACCATCGAAAGAGGGGGCTGCGAAGGAAGGCCTCTGCCCCCCACCCTTCTGCTACATTGTCGTTGGCACCACAACATCTTATCGGCCTTAGTTAATGCACAGAATTGATATGGAGATGAAATAGGAGACAGAGCCTAGAAGCTTCATGCCAGAGCCAGGGGATGTCGGAGCCACACAAGTGCAGGGAAGGCAAGCAGAGCAGGCAAGGGAGCCAAGGGAGGAGCAGGAATGGAAAACATCATCGTGCAGGAGGGAGTAAAAACATAGGACGCGGAGTATGTCAAAATGGAGGTGGCGCATGGGGCTTTAAAGCCTAGTCCACGCGAGGATTTAAGGTGCTGGGTTTCCCCAGGCCATGTCACATGGGAGTGTCATGTGGTGAGCCACATGGTCGCCCCGCGTACTCCATTGAAACTATATGGCACCCACATCTGGGGGATGGAGGTCGTTATGGACCAGTTGTGTATAGTGTTAGAGGAGGACTTCATCATCAATGGAGTTTAGAGAGCCAACCCAAAGAGGCAAGAAATGGTGGACTCCTTTATTCACCAAAAGGTCCGTTACCTTGTTGGAATTGCGTCTTACATGGTGGAAGTCAATAGTTGTGTCCATGCGGATATAATGCTTGAGCATGGTAATCCTGGTGGCCAGACGCCAGCTCTTGTTGATTTTGGAGGCCGGTGAACCTGCCTGGATACGCTTATCCATTTCAATGATAATCTGAGAGTTGCCTTTGATGAGTAGGGGGAACAAGTGCTGATCTTTGGCTATGATGATCCCTTGAAGGAGACCTTCCAATTCTACTGAGTTTTTTTTATCCCATCCGAGAGATCCATAGAATATTGAATGTGCATGGCCTTGAGATGTTCTGAAAATTCATCTGAATCTAGCAAGCCCTGGATTCCCTTTGGAGGCTCCATCAAAGTTTAGCTTGTAGAGGCCTGAGGGCAGGGGGAGCCAATGATTAGGGGAGGGTGCCAAATGGACTGAGGGAGGCGCCGAGGAGGGCGAGGAGTGCAGTCAGAGGTTCTAATTGGCCCAGATGATCTGCTCCCCTTTGAGAGTAGGGAGGTCCTCATCCTTCCATGGACGAAGGGCTAAAGTCTCTTGCAAGTTGCTACAGACAATGTTCCAGAGAGTTTCAGTGGAGGCGCAAAGGTCCTTGAAAATTTGGCGATTGCATTCCTTCCATATCACCCAGAGGAGGTGCCCTGGGAGTATATTCCAAAGGTCATTGAGGATGCTGCAATGAAAATGAGTAGCAGGCAAGCTCCATATAGTGTTGATGATGTTTCCAGCAATTCAGTCTGATCTTCTGCTAAGAAGAGACACTTTGTCCCAAAGTGCCATGGCTGTCACGCATTCATTGAAGATATGCTCTGCACTTTCTTCCTTGATCCCGCAAAGGGGGCATTGGGATGGGCCGATGAATCCTCTTCGCCAAAGATTGTCCCAAGTGAGTAAGAACCTTTTACTAAGGAGCCAAAGGAATGTGGAAATTTTTGGCCAATTTTTAGAATGCCAGACTTTGTCCCAAATGTTGTTGGCCTGGTGAGGCAAAAGTAGTAGATTGCAGGCTTCTTTGGTTGAGAACATGCCAGAAGAGGTGTAGCCCCAACGAATATGGTCGGGTTCCTCCGAGACTCGTATTTGGCGCTTATTGAGTTCCTCTGCTATCTTTGAGGTTAGATTAAGGCCGAATTGAGTGAGGAGATGCTCAGCTGTTAACCATTGATGAAACTGGCCAGGGGGGGTGGATAAGTTGCTCCAGAAAGTGTTTGCGCTAGTTTGGGCCATCTATTCCAAGATGCTGGGCCATTCCGAGGTGGGAAAAAGATCCGCCATTTTCGGCATCTATTGCCAAGAATCATGCCAGAATTTTGCTGAGATGCCTGGCTTGACCTCCCAAAAACTGTGATCAAGTATGAGACCGTGATGCTGACTGGCCACTCTCCAAATAAGTGAGCCTGCTTGGTCACTATCATAGCGAATGAGATTGCGTAGGGGCCAGTTGCGGGCGTATTTAGAAGACCACATTTGTGCCCATGGGCTGTTGGTATTGGAGACCCATTGCCACCAGATTTTATCTCCCATGACTTTGTTACTTAGGTGTGGATCACGCAGCCCGAGACCACCTACGTGCTTGGGCATGCAGACCTCCTACCAATTCACGAGAACCCATTTCCTTCTCACCTTGCTGCTTCCCCATAGAAAGGTGCATTGAAGGTCCTGAAATGCTTTGAGTGCCCATTTGGGTGCTGCCAGTATGGAGAAGAGGTACAGGGGCATGGATTGAAGGACTGATTTGACCAAGATGAGCCGGCTAGCCAAGTTCAGGGCGCGATGAGTCCAAAGAGATAGATGCGATTCCAATCTGTCCAGCAAATCTCTCCAGGATGAGTGTTTGAGAATAGAATCCGTGAGAGGAGTGCCAAGGTATTTAGAGGGCAGGGCTGCAATGGAAAAGCCCAGAATTCTGGCAATATTCCGCTGGGTGATCAAATGGGTGTTAAAGAAGAAGATCTAGGATTTGGAGTTATTGACCAAAAATCTGGCTGCCAGAGAGAAGCAATCTAGGATGGATTTGAGGGAAGAGGCTTCTTGGACCGAGGGGTGGTCGAACAACATGTTGTCATCAACAAACTGTTGGTGCGAGATGGGAGGCCGAAGATGGAGACGCAGCCCATGAAGAGTGTGATATTGAATGCTAGCTTTGAGGAGTCTACCCAAACCTTTGGCCATGATTACGAAAAGGAAAGGGGACAGAGGGTCCCCTTGTCAGATGCCTCGCGAGGGAGAGAAGGGGGGGGAGGGTGAGCCATTAAGGAGAATGGAGTAGAGGGGAGGGGAGATGAGGCTGAGAATCCATCTTATCCAAGTTTGACTAAACCCAAAGGCAGCCATCATATGCTGGATGTAGCTCCAGCTAAGCTTGTTGAAGGCCTTTGAGAGATCTATCTTGAGCATCATTACTGGAATCTTGTATATTCTTAATGAGTGCGCCACCTTGTGCATGAGGATTATGCCATCAAGAATGTGTCTCCCTTCAACATAATTGGTTTGCTCAGGGGAAATAAGGAGGGGGAGGATGATCTTGAGGTGATTGGCAATGAATTTGGAAACCAGCTTGTAGAGAACATTGCAGAGGTCGATGGGACGAAATTTTCTGGGGGTGGAGGCTTGATCTTCTTTGGGGGTGAGGGTGATGAAAGTGGCGTTAAGAGCATGCAGCATCCAATGCATGGATCTGGATTCCTCAACCATTTTCCAGATCTCTTGCCGCAGATCTTCCCAAAAGAAATGAAAGAAATTGGTGGTGAATCCATCTGGACCAGGGGCCTTTCCCGCTTTCAGCTGAGCCATGGCTTGATCCACCTCTTAAAGAAGAACTAGTCTAAGCAGCATCTGATTGTATTCATCCGTAATTAGGGTAGGAATATGACTGGTAATTCTTTCGATGGCCGCGTGGTGATCCAGAGGGGGCTCCATGAGTGTGGCTTTGAAGTGATCTTGGAGTTCCTTTTGGATTTCTTCATGAGTTTCCAGGCTTACTCCTTGATCTTTGCGTATGATAGATATGTGGTTGGCCATTCTTATTTGTATGGTGGAGTGATGGAAGAAAGTGGTATTCTTCTCACCTTCTTTAAGTAATCAGATTCGAGACTTATGTTTCCAAAGCATTTCTTCTTGAAGTTCCCTTTCCTCTATCCATGATTTGAGAACTTTCTCCTATAAGGCTAAGGCATTAGTGCATCCAGAGCCAATGATCTCTTGCTGGAGCTTCTCAATTTGAGCGACCAGATCTTTATGCTCTTGGAAGATGTTGCCAAAGGTGCTTTGAATCCACCTTTTCAATCTGGTTTTGATTATTTTGAGCTTTTGCTGGATGTTGTACATGATAGATCCATTGAAGGGGGGAATGGTATGCCACTAGTGCATCACCATGTCTCGGAAGCCCAGATGAGGGAGCTAGAATTGTTCAAAGTGAAAGGTTTTGCGGCTGTCCTAATTTGGCCTTTCCCATTGGAGCTGGATGGGCCAATGGTCTGATCCTGCCGCCGGGAGAACGGAGGAAAATATGTCTCCTCAAGCCTGAATGATTGGATCTTAAACAAGGAAGTGATCCAATCACGAGGCAATGAAGTTGGATCCGGTTCTGCGATTATTCCAAGTATGGAGTCCCTTAGTGGTGGCAATGTCAATGAGACGGTTTTGGGTGATGAAAGACTTGAAGTGAAGAGAATCAGTTTCGAGGATTGGGTGGCCTCCTCTCTTTTTTCGCATATGAGTGATCATGTTGAAGTCCCTGCCCAGGATCCAGTGGGGAGAGGGGTTTTGAGCATACAGGGCTGAGAGATCATCCAGGGCACGGATCTTGCTAGCGATTGACTACGAGAAGTAAACATTGGTGAGGAGGCCTTTGGGGTGGGTGCCAATGAGGTGAAATGAGGCTTGAAGAAAGTGGAGGGAGGCGTGAAAGTGCGAGAGGGAGATGATGGAGGGATTCCATGCGATGGAAATTCCTCTAGAGGCACTGACGGAATCTACTGCTACTGTGTCACAGCCCGGCCAGAGGCGGGATAGAATGGAATGAAACATAGTGCTGGTACATTTGGTTTCCTGCATAAAGAAGATGGCAGGTTTGTTGTGGCTAAGATTATTTTTTATCATACGACACTTTGAGGGACTGTTGATCCCTTGGATATTCCATGAAGTGAGCTTCATCATATACCTGTGGGTTTCAGAGTTTTGAAGAATTTCTTCAACTTGGGATATCCGCCAAACTCCACTAGTTGATCTCCCAATGTGATGAGCCTTTGTAGATCAGTTGGTCGCCCACGTTTTCTTGATTCTCTAATAATATTGATAGTTTCACTTGGAATAAGTTCCCCTTGAATACCTAGATTCATGCTTCCCTTTAACAGCTGCGCCTTCAGCAATGCTTCCTCTAAACTTTCGATTTGCCTAGGGGGTATGGTATGAAAAGCTTTTGAGTCACAAGATTTTTCTAGCCCTATGAGATCCAGATCCCCAAATTCGATGGATTCTAGCTCTTCAATCATATAAGTCACAGAATCCATGATTGAGTTTTTCCCAGTGGTCTTGGGAAGATCGATAGGGGGTCAAGGGTCCAAATACATCACCGTATTTTGCAAGGGGGGATTATTTTGAGCAGACTTATCAATAGGATTCTTAGATCTCAGGCTTGAGGAGGGCACCTTTTCGAGGGGAGGAATGGTACCAAAGGAGGGCACCAGGGGAGTCACAGGATCGAGCTGAGGGGACTCAAGATTTAGATCCACATCAGGGTTGGCTAAGACTTAAAAGCTGTTGCTGGAGGAAGGGATATGCATCGAGAGGGAGGGCTGGGGAGGGTTAGGGGGAGCAAGATTTTTTTGGAATGCCTTTTTCTGTGGGAAACCCAAGTAAATCCATCTAGATCTGAGTCAGAGGAAGGGCCTGAGGGAGTAGGAGGACGATTATGGGGGCAGTCACGAAATAGATGGCCATGCATGTGACATTTTCTACACCTAAAAGGTACATGTTCATAATCTATGGACTGGATCCATTCAAAATCTTCATGCCATAGACTTACCGAGTCAGGGAGCGCTTTTTCCAAATGCATATAGACGAAGATCCGCACGTAGGCTGTAATATTCGCAATTAGCAGCAGTTAATTGGAAATATTAATTTTGACCAATTTTTCCTTTATAAAGTTAAAATATAAATAAAGTGGGTGAAAAGGAGAATATGACCCACTTAGGATAAAATGAACTCCCTAAAGTCACTAAGGAGATATAACATTGTGGTCAAGGTGGGCCAAGGGGGCCAAGTGACAACGTAGAGGGGTGGCACACTTAGACAGCGTAGGCCCAACCAGCGTAGTTGAGTTGGCAGCGTGGGCCAAAGAGAGGCAATGTAGCATGGTGGGGCCAAGGAGAGAAGGAGGCTCACCCAAGATAAATAGAGGAGAGGCTACCTCATTTTGGGGATCATTGGAATTATGCATTTGAAGCTGGTCATTGCGACTTCGAGCACATTGGTTGTTTAGCTTGTCTGCAGCTCTATTTAGCGCATTGAGTTTCTCCATTCTGAGATCTCACCCTCAGCCCCAGGGGACTTTGAGTGCCTGCTCGAGTGAGATATTTCCATCAGTGTTTTGCAGGAGGGTTGATTTGTGGCATTTGTGGAGGAGCATCACGTCTATTGCGCAGTCCTGAGGGGGAGGATGCAGTCCATATTGGGAAAGCTTCAGCTAGTATTCTTTGGAGGTTCTTGGTCAGGAGGTTGAGCGCAGGAACAGCCCGCGTCCATTGGGGACTTTTCGTTGAGCGAGAGATCGTATTACTGAGGATCCCAGACAGTTATGGCGTGACCCTTGGGAGGATAGCACAGATCCTCAAGGGAGGTATTTCCAGGCAACTACATAGCCATTCTTCAGCAGCTGGAACGCAGATCAGAAACACAACCATTCCATTCAGCGTTCTGAGAATATTTTTTAACTTGCCTTGTGCAAGTTTAGGTGCCCTCACTTTGTTCACCTAATGTACTCTCTTGTATTTCTCAGTGTAATAAAATGGCTCAGTGCTCTCTTTGCATCTCTTGAGTATCTGTTACATGCTTTATATACACTCTATTGTATGGTGGCGTTACTATTATTTTTCTCCTCTAGTATTCCAATTTCTGTACCACTTGTTGTGTTTTCCCCATACTCTTAGACAGAGTCTGGAAAGGGCCAGATAGCCTCCAAATCTCACCCTCTTTTCAGAGGTGAAATATCTGGTAAACACCCTCCCAGTCCATCCCTGTTTGGAGTTTTCTTGTGTTTTAGAGATATCCCTGAAAAGGGATATTATAGTGGTATCAAAGCATAGATCTGGCTCAGCATATGGAGCTAGTTGTCTATGTCACCGGGAGAAAAACCCTACATCTGCCACAGAGGTAGGAAGTACAGAGATATTGAGCGTAGGTTGGAGAACACCTACGGAGAGGGTGACTGCATTCGAGTGGTGGACGCAAAACAGGAGGAGCCTGTGGTAGACACAGAACAGGAGGAGCATGTGGTAGACGCAGAGCAAGGAGAGCCGATGGTGGATGAAAGCAAGGAAAAACAGTTTGGGGAAGCACTCCTCAAATCAGTGCAGGATCTGGCAAGGTAGATAGAGGTGATGGGTCAGAGATTCACTGCAGTGGAGGCTAGATGGCATGAAACCTCAAGGGGTCACCAGGTTGGTGAGGGTTCAGGCACATCCCATCATTTGCAGGAGCGAGATGCCACTCCACACCGGGCACCACATACACCCACACGTTCCACTATTCCCACTTTTCTGGGTGCAAATACAGGGGCAGGAGCACAGCAGGAGCCAGAGCCGAGCCACATGGGTGACTATTTTGCTGAGTATCAGGCATATGGGCAGGAGTTCAGGGATGCCCTTTCATTCAGAGATTATTGTTAGCTCAAGCAGGATGAAGGAGGAAGGAACAGTGGGGGGTCTAGCACACAGAGTTCAGAGTTGCAGCATACCACTAGGAGGACACCTTTTTCCACATATGATGGATCCACTGATTTCATGGTTCGAGATCGGGTGGAAAATTTGGATACCTCTTTCCATCTTGACCGAATAATGGAGGGGAAAGCCATCAAAATGGCTACCTCGCACTTGGAGGATGAGGGCACACAGGATCATGGGGAGCATGTGGATACACCTAGTATGACGCAGGGGTCGCCTGTGTTGGAGACTTCTTTGACCATATTGGTTGACACCTCAGTAGAGAGAGTAGAGCTTACCCCAGTAGTGCCATCCATTGAGGTGATGACCGGGGTAGTGTCCGAGTCTTCGGGTGGTAGCAGCTTTCTTGGCTCAGCCTATGAGTCTAAGCCCAAGAAGATCAAAACATTGAAAAATATGAGTTTATTCTCATCTATTTTCAGATCCAAAGGAGATATCTCCAAGGAGGTCAAGAAGACTGAAGAAGAAGAATAGGAAGTACCATGCACTTCCTATTCTCATCAAGAAGAAGGCATTGAGCATGGAGGATACTTGGATCATCATATCCTCAGCGATTACCTTGTTGAGTATAGATCTCAACCTAGAGCCTTCATAGAGACTCTAGAGTGCAATGATTTTCTCCCTTTCTCACAAGAGCAGATAGAAGATGGAGGACATCTTAGGATGGATAACATCTCTCATGCTTGTGTTGGACATTCCTTGAGCCATACACATCATTATGGGAGGTTTTTTCCTACCACCTATTTGGGTCTTGATAGGGTCTCATTGATCCTTGAGAAGGTTGCATTTCAAAATCCCATGAAATGCAAAGATAGGAATTGGATTTGGGAGGATGGTAGCCCTCATGGGTGGAGTACCAAGATGACGAGAAGAAGGAAGCATTCACAAGAGGTTGAGTGGATGTGGTTTATGGGCAAGGAGCTATGAGGCTACTTGCAGATCTATGATACTGGGCAGCAGGAGGCTTGGCTGCACTGGTTACTCTTGAAAGAGTTTGGCCATCACTTGGCAAACACTCTTCCTAAGTGTAAGAGGATGGATACTTACATCATTGAGCAGCATAGAGTATGGATGCATGGTTTTGATATGATACTCATATCATTCATCATGTCTTCATCACATGATCGGTATGATGGAGGTATGGGGAGGCAGCTAAATGTCTTGTTGCTTTGCTTGTTTCTGGGAGAGCAAGAGCACATTTGCTCTCACACTTTGCATGATGTTACAGGAAGAGGAGATGGCATTATCTCTTTGGTATTTGATGATTTTGGAGATCTTCCATCTTGGGGAGTATTCCATATTTTTTGTAGCATTATTAGAGGGATATTTGACAAGGATCATGTCAAAGAACAAAGTTTGGTATTAACAGGGGCTTATTTGCATAAGCTCACAGCGTTGTCACTTTGGAGCAGAGCCATATGGATGAAGTGTGCCCAGTGAAAATGTGGAGGATCCATAACCCACTGGTCCCAGGATCATTCCATATTTATTTCACTTGATGATAAAAGAGGAGGTAATGATGATAGAGCCATCTACCACTATGGCATGTTCTTCTTGACTTGGGGTTCCAAGCACCTTCTTGTAGCACATGGTTCATTTTTCCTCATAGCATGCCAAAACACTATGGAGGACTTATTCATGGATCCATGTACCATCTTACTTCTAGCATATGGTGAGAAGTTTGTATATACATTCATTGATTTTCACACTCTTACCATTCTTATGCAGTGCATTGCTTCACAAGAGGGCAAGCTTGTCACATTGCTCCATGAGTCGTATTGGGCCAATATACATGATGGAGGTAGCCATCTCTTTTGTGGCCTTAGGCAAATGTTTTATCATCACTTGTATGTTTAGTTTATGCACTCTAACATGTATCATATGGGGACATGCATGATTAACCATGTAAGGAGAAACATTTTTCCTTGTACTTTCCTCAAGCAGCAACTTGTAAAACCGTGATGTACTTGTTTGGGAAGTTGTTGGTACCTTCTTGCACCACATGAAACCTTCAAAATTCTCCTCATTCTATTGCTGATCATGACTTTATTTGCTGATATATATCAGATTTGTATGAGAATCATGATTATGATGAAGACACATGAGTTGGATGTGTCTTTAAGTGGGAAAATTCTCACATTTTCTGCACTACATGTTCTAATGGGAGCATGGGAGGAGATATGGCCACCACAGCCACATGTTTGTTTCCTTTTGAGGTGGGCCATGAGGCTGATATTAATCCATTGTATAGCCACGAGCAAGTGCTTGATCATGTATTGTTGTTACATTCAGCCATTTACTATCCTTTAGTAGATGTGATGAATCTTGTACATTGCTTGCCATGTAATTTTCTGAAGTTGCAGTGGGTGGAACTGCACTTTATCCTTGTGAGATATTGTTTTCATCATGCATCATCATGTAAAACTTTCAGAAAACTTCTTTTTGGGATATTCTATGATGACCATGTCCTATTCATCATGGATAATATGTTTTGGGCCCGCTTGTTCCTCATTGTTGGAGGAGAACTCTTTGGAGGATTTTTCTTCATTTTTCTATTTGAGGGCAATACTTTTGCAACCCAGGATCAGCATACACTCTACGTTTTTCATGAGTGGAGAGTAGGACAACATGGGGTAAGCTATGATGCTTGCAAATTTCATATTTTCAGCCCACCTTCATTACCGAAGCTTGAGGTGGAAGGATATTTTCAGGAGTTGCCTTGTTGGGAGGTGGCTCATTTTGTTTGGATGATTGCTTAGGGATGGAGGATCCACATGAGGGAGATGTTCCTAAATATATTTCAGACTCCATGCCTTGAGTGGAGGCCTTCCAGTTCTATCCTTTCAGTTTCTTGAGGACAAGCAACATTTGGGAGGGGAGGACTGTAATATTCCCAATTAGCAGTAGCTAATTGGAAATATTAATTTTGACTAATTTTTCCTTTATAAAGTTAAAATATAAATAAAGTGGGTGAAATGGATAATATGACCCACTTAGGATAAAACGCACTCCCTAAAGTCACTAAGGAGATATAACGTTGTGGTCAAGGTGGGCCAAGGGGGCCAAGTGACAACGTAGAGGGGTGGCACACTTAGACAGCGTAGGCCCAACCAACGCAGTTGAGTTGGCAGCGTGGGCCAAAGAGAGGCAACGTAGCATGGTGGGGCCAAGGAGAGAAGGAGGCTCACCCAAGATAAATAGAGGAGAGGCTACCTCATTTTGGGGATCATTGGAATTTATGCATTTGAAGCTGGTCATGGCGATTTCAAGCACGCTGGTTGTTTAGCCTATATGCAGCGCTATTTAGCGCATTGAGTGTCTCCATTCGGAGATCTCACCCTCAGCTCCAGGGGACTTCGAGTGCCTGCTCGGGTGAGGTAGTTCCATCAGTGTTTTGCAGGAGGATCGATTTGAAGCATTTGTGGAGGAGCAGTGTGTCTATTGACTACGCAATCCTGAGGGGGAGGACGCAATTCGTATTGGGGAAGCTTCAGCTGGTATTCTTTGAAGGGTCTTGGTCAGGAGGTTGAGCGCAGGAACAGCCCACATCCGTTGGGGACTTTTGGTTGAGCAGAAGATCATATTATTGAGGATCCAAGATAGTTACGGCGTGACCCTTGGGAGGATAGCACAGATCCTCAGGGGAGGTATTTCTGGGTAGCTACACAGCCGTTCTTCAGCAGCTGGAACACAGATCAGAAACACGGCCATTCCATTCAGTGTTCTGATAATATTTCTTAACTTTCCATGTGCAAGTTTAGGTGCCCTCACTTTGGTCACCTAATGTAATCTCTTATATTTCTAAGTGTAATAAAATGGCTCAGCGCTCTCTTTGCATCTCTTGAGTATCTATTACATGCTTTATATACACTCTATTGTATGGTGGCGTTACTGTTATTTTTCTCCTCTAGTATTCCAATTTATGTACCACTTCTTGTGTTTTCCCCATACTCTTAGACATAGTTTGGAAAGGGCCAGATAGCCTCCAGATCTCACCCTCTTTTCAGAGGTGAAATATCTAGTAAATTCCCTCCCAGTCCATCTCTAGTTGTATTTTGTTTGTGTTTTAGAGATATCCCTAAAAAGGGATATTACATAGGCAGTGTATCGGTTGTGTTTGGTTTCTTCTGCAATTTTGATGAAAGTCCCAAGATAGTTTTTGATCTCTTTGAGGGTGATTTCTTCCCAGTACTCCTATGGCAGGGAGTATAATCTAATCCAGACTGGTGTCCAGTTGAAGTATTCTTTGTCTAGGTTGAAGCATTCCACCCAGTCCCTCAGAAAGAGCCCTGCTGCATTGAAAAATTAAGGGCCTCCATCCATGACTCGATTTTTATGTTCGATGCAGTTAAAAATGATGTTAAAGAAACCTTTAGGGCCCAGCTGAAGGTCAACCTGCCCCTTTGGCTTCCATTTCACCTTGATCCAGCCATATAGGGCTTTCTCAGTGGGCCAAAGCCCAATAAACTTGCCGATTAAGGCATGATCATGCATATATTAAATGCGGCCATTGATGCGCTCAGCAGGAAGATGGAGCTCCAGTCGTTTCTCTTGGATAGGAATACAATTTGACAATTTTTCAGGTTTCTCATTCTTAGATCCAAACCCGTCACAAGATCGAGGCAAGGATTGAGAGGTTGCTGGATCGCAATCAGGCATCGAGCGAGGAGGAAGATTAGAGGTTTGCGAAGAGCTGGGGGCATCAGATATGCTAAGATTCCCATTGATAGGGGGGGTGTCAGAGCCCCCCCCCCCCTCCTTGGAATCTTCCATACCCGAGACAGGCGGCAGGGTCAGAATGGCCGGCGATGAGGAGGAGCTAGAAGCAACAGCGATGTCTTCAGAAAAACGCAGAGAAGCCCTAGGGCTGCAAGCCTTCGCTTCGATCTTAGCTCTCAGATCCTCCCTCTCATAAAATCAGATTAGGTGCAAATGTCTATTAAAGGTGATATTTAGGTACATTTTACATGATCATGTGTCATTTAAAACAATCATAAATGGTTTTACATATTTAAGTTCATGAATATATGTAACAATGATTGAAGTACATTTTCATTTAGTTGTTACATTTTGCATACATGATGACATGTTATTATAATGTTAACTTAGATTCAATCTTAGATTAAATGTTTTGTTTTTAAAGCTCAAGTTATTTTGTCATTTGTTATTTAAAATGAATCTAGATTGAAATTGAAAATTACAAAACACATGTGGTGCATGTTAAATGCATTTGAACATGTATGAATGTTATATAATTATGACATGTCTATCAAAAGTGATATTTAGGTACATTTTGCACATGATCATGTGTTATTTAAAACAATCATAGATGGTTTTACATATTTAAGATCATGAATATGTAACAATGATTGAAGTACATTTGCATTTAGTTACATTACATTTTTCATACATGATGACATGTTGTTATAATGTTAACTTAGACTCAATCTTAGATTAAATGTTTTGTTTTAAAGCTCAAGTTGTTTTGTCATTTTTTATTTAAAATTAATTTAGATTGAAATTGCAAATTACAAAACACATGTGGTACATGTTAAATTCATTTGAACATGTCTGAATGTTATATAGTTAGGACATGTCTATTAAAATTGATATTTAGGTGTACATTTTACACATGATCATGTGTCATTTAAAACAATCATAGATGGTTTTACATATTTAAGTTCATGAATATGTAACAATGATTGAAGTACATTTTCATTAAGTCATTACAGTTTGCATACATGATCACATGTTGTTATAATGTTAACTTAAATTCAATTTTAGATTAAAAATGTTTTGTTTTTAAAGCTCAAGTTGTTTTTTCATTTGTTATTTAAAATGAATCTAGATTGAAATTTCAAATTAAAAAACACATGTGGTACATGTTAAATGCATTTGAACATGTATGAATGTTATATAATTAGGACATGTCTATTAAAAGTGATATTTAGGTGTACATTTTTCACATGATCATGTGTCATTTAAAACAATCATGGGTGGTTTTACATATTTAAGTTCATGAATATGTAACAATGATTGAAGTAAATTTGCATTTAGCTGTTACATTTTGCATACATGATCACATGTTATTATAATGTTAACTTAGATTCAATCTTAGATTAAAATGTTTTTTTTTGAAAGATCAATTTGTTTTGTTATTTGTTATTTAAAATTAATCTAGATTGAAATTGAAAATTACAAAACACATGTTGTACATGTTAAATGCATTTGAACATGTATGAATGTTATATAATTATAACATACATCTAATAAAAGGGATATTTAGGTACATTTTGCACAAGATCATATGTCATTTAAAACAATCATAGATGGTTTTACATATTTAAATTCATGAATATGTAACAATGATTGAAGTACATTTTCATTTAGTTGTTACATTTTGCATATATGATGACATGTTTTTATGATGTTAACTTAGATTCAGTCTTAGATTTTAAATGTTTTGTTTTTAAAGCTCAAGTTGTTTTGTTACTTGTTATTTAAAATGAATCTAGATTGAAATTGCAAATTAAAAAATACATGTGGTACATGTTATGCATATGAAAATGTGTGAATGTTATATAATTATTTGTACAAATGTATATTAAATTTGGTAGTTAACTTTTAATATAAAGTTGTAAAGTAACATGTGCATAAACATATAAGTTATAAAACATGTCCATGTACAATTTGCATGGTGTGAGTGTGGTTTGATGTTTTTAAAGGTTAAATACATATGTATTTAAGTTCATGAATATGTAGCAATGAAATAAAATTTGCATTTAATTCATACATTTTCATTTTAAATCATTCTTATAATGTTAATATATAATACATATAGATGTACATCTAAAAACAATCATAAAATTCTAGGTGTACATAGATGTGTAAAACAATCATAAAATTTTAAAATTATATTAACAAATATGGTATACAGCATTTTTCATTAATGTACATAGAAAGGCTACTATGGATGTCAGTTGATAGTAAACTTTAATATAATAAAACTGGAAATTACAAAACACGATGCACATTTTGCATTCAAGGATGAATATTATAATTTTCTTAAGATGTCTAAAACAAGATCATAACTTAAAATTTGCATTATATAAAATATGCTAGATACATAAATTTTGCAATAATGACATAAAATTAACTAGCTCATACCAGAGAAAGTATGAAATCATTTAATACTAGAGAATGTACATGTATGTGTACATGTATAAATTAATTGTTGTGTGCATGTGAAAAAATAATGTACATGTGCAAACACTTGTACATAACATAAAATATACATATAATAATGTACAACTTAATAATGTGTAAACAAAAGTCTAACAATTTGTACTTGAGTTATGTAAGTTCTCAAAGATGAATCTAATGAGAAGAAATTATTAGGAACTTCAATCAAAAAAATTCTAATGGAATGCTATCCTCAATTATTCGTTCATGCTCATATTTTGACATTTTCCGTTTCTTAACTTTCAATTTTTTCTTTGATTGAAATTCTATCAACTTTATGTGTGTTGCACACACCAAGTGACTATATTGACAACTTATGACATCATGTTCATAGTCTTGAAAGTAAACAATATTCTAATTTGATGAGTTTGTTGGAAAAAATAACCTTTTAGTATAATAGACCCTCTGCCATATGTAAACCCATTATCATCATAGTTTTCCAATAATTTCATCTTTCATTCAGTGCAAGACATCAAATAATACTTGACATTTTCTACGTTGTTAGCAGGTGTAACTACAGCAAAAACATTCCTGCACAATAAAACAAGTACATAAATTTAGATCATAATTAACTTGAAAAATTAACTTTAAAATTAACATGTGTACTTGATTTTATTATGTGTTTCTATATCTCTATCATTTGAAAGCAATTGAAATGTTACATTCTCTAACAAAATAAGAAACTTGATCACCCTCATATGATACTTTAGTCTCCTCTGATTGCATCTCTTCAAAGTTTGCAACATACATTTTCCCATTTGTATTTAGTTCTGTATGTTGCCAATATTTTACATACATTTTGTTTTCACAAACATCATTGGATTATGTGCCATCTATGCAAACATGAAAAAAAAACAAGAATATTTTCTTTTTTCAAATGCAAACACATTTTGGTGCTCCCTTGCTTTAATTGAATGCAATTATTGAGTCCCTTTTATTGTTTCAACGTCATTTCCAATCGATCTATCTACATCTTGGACCCCAATATGCCAAAAAAAAAAATATTTGGAAAATTCAAACAAGAATATCAATATGTTATTTAAAATACAATCAAAGAAAATCATTGTGATAAATAATGTTTAAAATTAGAAAATTAATGAAAATTAGATCATGTATATATATACATATATACATATATGCAAATTAATTTGTATATATGTACATGTACTTTCGTACTTACCTCGACCAGTTAGTTTCATGGCTTAGTGCAGTGATGCACCATTGAAAAACTTGTTCCGCTGAGACAAGTCGATGTGAATAGTGGTCCATTTGATATCTTCGAAGTGCTTGTTTTATACATGACCCTGCAACATCATGTTCTCCTTTTCCATGACCAGTCTCAAAGAAATTACAACAATGTTTAATGCAAGTTTTCATATGAAGACGACACAACCAAAAGAATGATCGAGAAGATTTGAATTGGTCTACACATCCATCTGACCATATCCAATGTTCACTGAATTTTATTCCACAACCTTTCAATGAGTCATAAATCTTATCAAAACAATGTCGTACAAAATGTGTATCATGTGTACGATCGTCACTGATATAAAAGTGATATTCTTAATAACATGTTGATTTTCACTGGTGCTTTCTATATGATCAAGATTTTGTTCAGTGTGTCTATATAGTATATGGCCAAGCATAGATACTCGATCAGAATGATAGTATTCACTCTATATTTCATTTTTTGGAACAAATATGTAATTCTCTACAAAATCAACTATTGACAAAATGGTCCCTGGTCGAAAAAATTCATGGGATTTTTTGAATTGCAAGTCCTGCCATCGAGCTCTATGGGAATGCTTTTTGTATTTATAAATTTCTGCCTCGAACTTTCTCAAAAACTCTATCACAAAAATTTATTCTTTTTTTAATTCAATCATTTTATCACTTTTAGTACTACTTGAACCAATCGATGTATGAATGTATTCATATCTCTTCCATTTCACTTTTATGTTGGAAAATGATTGATCATTTATATCAATATGATATTTGTTGTGAAATAAAGTCAAATTTCCACAATGATTGCATTTTTTACCACCAACACATTTATTTTGGTAAAATAATTCATGCTTTTCTCTTGCACATAAAATTTGGGATATGAAATCATGTGTAGTGGAAGGAGGAGGTGATTTTTTCCAAAAAAAATTAGTAAAATTAAGTAATGTGTCATAATATAACTATAATGACAAAAAAAAGTGTTGCGTACAATGATAGGTTTAACATACCATGGTCTTTGTTGCACAAAAGCACTAATTGAGACATTAATTTAACGATTCTCTTCTATGAACTCGTTGAACAACTCTATCTGAGTGGTGTCCAAGATATGTTTTGCATGTTCTTTGTACTGATTTTGTGTTATTCTTCATTGCATCACATCCCTTTCTTTTGGTGAAAAACCTGAATTTTTCATCCAATATTCATATATTATTTTTTTAACATCTTCTCCAAGTATATCTTTGTATGGTTTCCTACAAATAACTGTCCAATAAGCGAGTTCATCATTTACATATATTTGCAATCAAAATTTTCGATTTTTGTGCAATGTTTTTCGTGACGTCCCTAATGATTGTGCCATGTATATATATATATATATATATATATATATATATATAGCACCATATTCCATGGGGTTTTGGATACATTGTGATCGAGTGCTCTGTTAAGATACTTTTTTATGTGAAATCACTAATTCAATTCCCAGCCCCTATCGGAGTGATATATTGGACATACTGAAAATGTAGCCCTACCAAGCTTACCAAAAAAAATTAGCACCCTAAAAACCCCTGAAGCATTTAAATAAAAATTTTAGCACCCTAAAAAACCTTGAAACACTTAAATAGTGAAGAAAAAATTACAAGTGAAGCCTACCTGTCAAATTGTAGGCAAATTTAAACCTGAAATATACCATAAAAAGTTTCAAATGGCTTATAAAACAAGTTCCATATCCTTTACAATAGATTAGTGGTCAGTATGATCCTCTCATGGTTAAATTGTCATGAAATAATAAGTTGACAATGAAGGATAGCCCAAATTTCAATCTTGTCGATAACCAACCGTGAAGATAAACTACCTACCTTCAACTTCAGTAATGGTGACATTATTTACAGAAGGATCAAAAGTATTCAGAGTAGGGGCAGGCGACACTAAGGACGTCCGTGCATCAATCCTACAGACTCTGGATTTTTGGAAGTTACTCTCGCTATTTTTCACAAATGCGGGCTTTTTAGGATTTTTTAATGACGTCCCTGGAGAGTTGGAGATCATTAGTATAACGTCAAAGATATTGGAATGGTTGCCTGCATCAACTTGGGTGCATAGAAGGGAAACATGAATACATCTTTCGACTTCCTTGTGCCTGCATGTTTTGCTTACTGTGAAATATATCATATTGAAAACACGTCCCTAATTGTATAATATCCATCCCTCTATGATATCAAAAATCTATTACAGGGTTAATGCAAGGTTATTTGAGATCTAAATTTCTTTGTGTATTTCAAAATTATTTCTATAATTTTATGGATAGCAGCGAAGTGAAACAATTCATTTTTTTTTTGTTAATCACATTATCATTGGATTAAAAATATTATGAAATATAAATGACACAAAAAACAGTTCTGCAATTTATTAAAATTACTTGAAATTGATTTTATTTAATTCCAATATAAATTTCAGAATATTTTTGAAATTCAATGAACATCATCAAAATCAAAAAATTTACTTCATTCCTATTCATCAGATTTTAAAAATATTCTGAAATCTAAAATAAAAATGACCTTACGAATCACAAAACCAAGTTAGAATAAGAAATAAATATGACCCAATAAACCACTCTATGAATTTTTTAGGCATCCTTTTACTGATTGTTGATTCTCCAAATATTCAGCCATTAAACAATTGCGAAATATTCTGGGAATGAGCAATCTACATGAGCTCAGGGGAATTTATTGAAATGAAAAGGTTGAAGTTGACATGCTACCCATCCTAACAGGCTTTGCATTTGTTGGGAAAGATCTATATCATTGATTTTTATTCCACTGACAGTTTCATTTGTTGGGAAAGATCTGTGTCACTGATTTTTCTTCCACTCACAATTTCAAGGACCAGCACTCCAAAACTATATACATCATATTTAATGTATAGTTTTCCCTGCATTTCATGCTCCGGCTCCATGTAACCGCTATATTCCAATAACAAAACAATGCAAGTTAAAAGGCATGTTAGTTTGTGATGAATGTTAATGAAATGTCATAAGGAAGGGTCGAGTGAAATATTACTATGTCACTATAACTCTCGTCTGGACATGACCCTCATCTTAATGAAAGAGTTTGGCTAACCCAAAGTATGATATCTTGGGATTTAATGCCTTATCCAGTAAAATGTTGTTTGCTTTGATGTCTCTATGAATAATTCGAGAGTCTGACTCCTCGTGAAGATAACAAAGACCGCTGACTATTACTAGTATGATTTTGTAGCGCATCGACCAATCAAGGGGTAGTTCCTGCTTCTAATCTGGATCTGGATATAGATATTTTTTTTAATAATTATTATTATTATTAATATTTTAAAATAAACTATTAAAAATTATTTATGAATTTTTTAATTTGGTTAATGTGAATTGTCTTAGTTGTGATGTAAGTATCCCACGATGATATATATTTATCAACATTCACAGGCAATATTATTTGCAACTATCATCCCCAGGTAAATTGCACTTGTCAATTTAATCTACTGAATATTTTAGTGTTTCTCAACAAATTTGTATAATATGTATATGCCTCTCTTATTAACTAATGGTCGTTGATTTTCTACATGCTTCTGTGCTTCTCCACATATATGCATGATATCTCCATGTTTTTTGGTTTCACTCATACACACTGATTTATTATATATGTTTTAGATCTGAAGATTGAGGTTATGGTGAAGATCCAGGAGAAAAAAATAAATTCAATTTACCAATTTACATTGTATATAGAGCCAAATCCACCCCCTCCAAACTTGTTGCTTTCATCAAAATTATTTGTTGATTCTATGAGCACTTCTAAGCTGAAGAGAATTTTCTTATTCTTAAGTAACGTTGATTCTGAGTAAATTTTTCATGTATTCTTGTGTAATATTAAGGTGAATATTCCTAATCGTATTGATTTGATGCATTAAAGTGGATACAGTACATGGCAGTTGCATAACACATGAAAACAAGAAAACAAAAAGATAAAGAAAAGAATTCCAAAGAAAAAATATGGCAATTCTCAGATCTCCATCTTCAGATGAAGAAATGGATGAGGCCCAACAACGTCCAAAGACATCGAGAGACAAAAAATCAACAAGGCTCTCAAAATGAGGAAGAAGAGAATCAAAAGGATCATACTAGAGAAGCAGATATTCCCAAAAATTCAACAGCCCCTGAAAACAAACACCAGGAAAAGAGCAACAATCAAGGATTAGGTGGAACTAAGCGATATCATGTTTTGGAGAGCTTAGATTCAGTTGAAAATAATTAATATTATTTTGTATTAATGGAGAAATGGTTACATTGTTGTAACGTATCTCCTTAAGTTAGGATTAGTTCCTAGGTTATAAGAGATTGTTTACAAATTCCTATTACTTTGTATGTACTTATTGGTGTATCATTTGATCATGTAATACAGAGAGTTTAAAGAGAGTACTCTCCATTTTATGTGCAGTCTCTAGGTGCAGTACTCACCTGAGAGTTGCCTTTCTATTCAATTCATTTTTTATCATGGTATCAGAACTCATACCGAGTGAGCTTGATTTCCTTTAGAGCCCTAGTGGCTATAGACCCCTCGCGGCTACAGAGCCTTCACAGCTATAGAGCCTTCATGGCTACGATGCACACATGAGCCTCAGTGCTCACAGAGGAGTAGGTGGACTACAGCAAACACCTCACTCACAGGAGGAACACAGTTCCTCACAGGGTCTCAGATTTTTTTCTAAGCACAAGGCGGGTTGGGGTGGTTTTTTGCATGACAGTTGCGCCGATCGGCACAATCGACGCTTGCCTTTGGGAAATCAACACGATTTTTTGGGCAATACTCGCACCGATCGGGGTTTACTTAAGATATTTTTTATCGGCACTGATTTTTTGCACAGAAGAGCGTTGACTTCATTTTTTTGGTTCTGCATATGGGATTTTCCCGTTTGTGGTGGATCTGAGTCGTAGACATAAAAACTCTTCAAATCAGTGGTGGATCTAAGTTGTAGTCACAGAGATTGTGTTGGATCGGTGGCAGATCTAAGATTAGGTTCTGGTATGTATTGAATTTATTTTTTAGCGTAGCTGGTAATTATTCAATTGGTTAGAATTAATTGAAGGATCAGCAATATGATCAGTCCAGTATGAATAAATTTATAGAAACATATCTCAACGAGTCTAGCAAACTCGATGGGTCCAATTATACCAATTGGAAATTCTGGCTATAGACACTTCTTGAGGGAGTGAATCTGTGGTCGATTGTCAACGGTGATGAGCAGAAACCGAATATTGTAATAGGGACAGTTGCACTTATACAAGACTGGGATAAATGGGAGAAAAAGGCAAAAGCCTTACGAAATATGTTTGTCAAAGACAATATTATCCCACACATCAGAGATGGAAAATCATCCACTGAGATTTGGACGACGCTCAAGAACTTATACCAGACACAAAACACAAATCGCATCTTGTCACTCAAGGGCAAGTTGTTTTCAATGAGGATGGAGGAGAATGAAGCTGTTTTTGGATTCATTGCAAAGGTTAAAGACCTGAAGGACAGATTGGGTGACATTGGGGAGAAGGTGTCTGATTCTGATCTAGTCACAATCATGTTGAACGGAATGAAGGATGAATATCAGATGTTCATCACAGGCTTGGAAGCATGAGATAAAGCCCTTGCATTTCAAGAATTGACAGGAATTCTATTACAATAAGAAGAGTGGTAGCGGAATTTGAGACCTAAGAGTGTCGATCTTGCGCTGATGGTGAATAAAAATTCGTACAAAGGGAAACAACCACAGCAGCAACAGAAATGTAGAAGAACTTTTCAAAAGAGACCATTTAGAGGTATGTCTACAAATAATTTTTATGGCATTAAATGCTTTTACTGTGGGAAAATGGTCATCAAGTTAAGTTATGCTTTAAGAGGCAAACAGATGAGGCCAAAAATAAGCAGAGTAAGCACACGGGATATTTTTCTAATGAAGGTCACAGTCATGATCTTCGATTGTTTGTCACTGAGTGTGCTCTTTTAGCTTATGAGGAGGATGAGGAAGACATATGTTATGTTGATTCTAGCGCATCCTCACATATCACAGGTAAGAGAAATTGGTTTGATTTTTTTGGAGAAACTTTTTGCGAATCTAAAATTTATCTAGGTAATGACAAAGGCAATGATATCAAAGGGTAAGGTGACATTCCGGTAATGTTGCCTAGAGGTAACATTATACATATTAATAATGTGATGTATGTGCCCAAGATTAAGAAGAACTTAATCTCTGTATCAATGATAACTGATCAGGACCTGCAAGTTGAATTCTTCAAGACATATTGTGTCATAAAGGATAGAAAGATGGAGCCAGTTGCATCAGGAGTGCGTGTGGGGAGCCTGTACAGATTGAATGTCAAGATCATGCCACACAAAGCTCTGGTTTCAACAGGATTGACAGCCAAAAATATCTGGCACCAGAGATTCGATCACCTTAACTTACAAGACCTCATGCTACTTCAAAGAAAAGGTATGGTCGATGGACTCCCTGCTTTCATAGTGTTCAGTTAGATTGTGATGGATGTGCATTAGGAAAAATACATAGAGAAGAATTTCCTTTGCATGTTGATAGGATGAAAAGAGATATCCTAGAGCTGGTGCATACAGACATATGTGAACCTATGCAGACTACGTCGCTAGGTGGTGCATATTATTTTCTATTATTTACTGATGACTGCACTAGATTCTCTTGGATATATTTTTTAAGTAAAAAGAGTCAGACTTTTCAATGTTTTAAATAATTCAAGACTCTGGTGGAGAAGCAGAGAAGGAAATTCATAAAAATTCTCCACTTCGATTAAGGGGGAGAATACAGGTTGGGTGAGTTCATGAATTTTTTCAGATATCATGGGATTGTTCAATAGTTCAGAGTGCCACACACTCCACAGCAAAATGGAGTTGCAGAACGAAAGAACAAAACCCTGGTGAAGTTTTCATGAAGTATGCTTCAAGGTAAGGGTTTATCAAATGTTTTTTGGGTTGAAGCTATCAATATTGTTGTTCATTTAAAGAATAGGAGTCCTACTAAATGTCTTAACTTTAAGACTCTGTTTGAAGCACTTTATGGATTTAAACCAATAGTGAGTCATCTAAGAGTTTTTGGGTCAAAATCCTTTGCCCACATACCCAAGGAGGCTAGAAAGAAGTTAGATCCTAAGGCCATGAAATGTATCTTTGTAGGATATTGCATTGAGTTTAAAGCCTACAAGTTGTTTAATCCCGTGACTCATAAAATATTTGCAAGTCAAGATGTTATATTTCATGAGCATGTTGAGGAAGGAAAAGAAGACAGTCATAAAGAATGGCACACTCCATTATTGATGGAAGAAAGCAGTGAGGATAATCAGTAGCAGGAGCTGAAAGATGAAGAAGCAGGTGATGTAGTTAACAAGGCAAGCCCACGCAGGTCTAAAGCAGACACATTTGAGGTGATTCCTCTATCGAGAAGATCAAGTAGGAAGACTCAATTACCAGCCAGATTAAAATACTATGCTTTAATGTCAAACATTTTAAATGTTATAGAGCCCATAAACTATAAAGAAGCATGTCAGTTTGATGAATGGAGGGCTGCAATGAATGAAGAAATAGAATCAATTAATAGAAACCATACTTGGGATCTAGTTGAACTTCCTGAAGGAAAAACACCCATAGGTTGTAAGTGGCTTTACAAAACTAAATTTAATACAGATGGGAATATCGAAAAGTTTAAATCTAGACCAGTAGCAAAGGGTTATTCGCAGCAAGAGGGAATATACTTTGAAGAAAACTTTGCTCCTATAGCCAAATTGAATACCATTAGAATTTTAATTTCATTAGCAACAACATATGAGTAGAAGCTACACTAGCTAGATGTTAAATCTGCATTTCTAAATGGTGATTTAAAAGAAGAGATTTATTTAGTCCAGCCTGAAGTTTTTTTCAAAGAAGGGAAAGAACATCTAGTGTGTAGGTTGAAAAAAACACTATATGGTTTAAAACAAGCACCCAGGTATTGGTACGAGAGATTGATTCATTCTTCTTACATCATGGTTTTCATAGGAGCATGAATGATCCAAATTTTTATGCCATGTATAATAAATAGAGGCAGATTATTTTGATTTTTTTGTATGTGGATGATATGATTATAATAGGTAATGCAGATTCTTTGATCAAATAAATCAAATTGCAGATGTTGCAAGTTTTTGAAACAAAATATCTCAGAATTCTATAGTATTTCTTGGTCTGGAAGTATGGAGAGACTCTGGACAGAATTTTCTTACTCAAGGGAAGTACGTTAAATGTCTACTCACAAGGTTCGGGATGGAGCAGTGTAAGACAACATCAACACCTTTGCAGCAGAATCTAATGTTATGTAGTGACAATGGCTCTAAGGATGTGGATGCCACGTTGTATAGACAACTAGTTGGTAGTCTGATATATCTAACTACAACTAGACTATACTTAGCATACTCCATTAGTGTGCTGATCCAGCTCATGTATAATCCCCTCGAAATTCATTGGGAGACAGCAAAAAGTGTGTTGAGGTATCTTCGTGGTACTAGTGATTATGGTATTTTATACACTAACACATCTGACGTTATTTTAGCAAGTATTTCAGACTCGAATTGGGCAGGTAATCTGGATGACCGAAGGTCCATCATAGGTTATGCATTTAGTATTGGATTCGGGGTCATAGCATGGAGCAGTAAAAATCAGAGTATTGTGACGCTATCTTCAACTAAAGCCAAGTACCAAGCATTGTGTGCAACCACATGTGAAGCTATCTGGTTGAGAAGGCTTCTCCATGATGCAAGAGAAATGCATAAAGAAGCAACCATAATCAAATGTGACAACCAGAATACCATCAAGCTAGCATACAATCCATTATTCCACAAGAATAAGAAACACATAGATACTCAATTTCACTTTGTTTGAGAAAAAGTCCAGTCAAAAGAAATATTTATTGAATATTGTAAAACTTGTGACAATATGGCAGACATTTTTACTAAGCCCCTTGGAAAAATTAAGCTTGAATTGTTTAGAGGGATGTTAGGAATTCAGGACAATCCTTTTTCCATTAAGGGGGAGAGTTGAAAATAATTAATATTATTTTGTATTAATGGAGAAATGGTTACATTGTTGTGACGTATCTCCTTAAGTTAGTATCTCCTTAAGTTAGAATTAGTTCCTAGGTTATAGGAGTTTGTTTACAACTTCCTATTCTTTTGTATGTATTTATTGGCGTATCATTCGATCATGTAATACAGAGAATGTAGAGAGAGTACTCTCCATTTTGTGTGCAGTCTCCAGGTGCAGTACTGACCTGAGAGTTGTTTTTCTATTCAATTCATTTTTTATCAGATTCAGATAAATAATTCCTAAACCTTCCAAGAAATAATGAGTTGGAAATTGTTATAGCTACTCCATCACTTGGAGTTTGGCAAAAATTTCAAAAGAAAAAGAAAAACTGGCCAATTGTATTTTTTTTTTTTTTTTATTTTTTTGGTAGTCTTGTTACTTTGAGTGCTTAATGCACATTCACTAATCCCTTGGGACATTTCTCAATGCAAATTTTTATTTTTATTAATAGAAAATTGCTGATTTTCAAAAAAAAAAAAAAAATAGAAAAAGGTGAATAAGAATCTAACGCATAGGTAATATAATTTTACTTTTGGGAAATATAGATCAAACTATACATTCTACCTTCATTCTTCTCACTGGTAGCTGGCCTCAGTGAAATGGTAGATTTCAATTTTCTCCGCATGCAAAACAGACAAATCACTAACGCTAAACCCAAGGGTGACATACATTAAAAAAAAAAAAATCTTTTTACTTATTACCCTATGGGTAAATTTGCTAACCATATTGTATCTCACTCAATTAATATTTTAAACACTTAATAGTTAGTCTTGTTGCTTAACTTAAATGACCCTACTAAGGCTTTAAAATAAGTTTTAAACATTGTACACTATAGAAATATAAATTAAGTTCTCATAATTATATTCCCGTTGCCATGGCAACATTATTGCGTTATAAATAATTGTATCAAAGGTCTTTATACGATTTCACCAGCATTCATTTGTTTTTTTATGATATTGTTTTTTTTTTTTGTTAAATGTTGCCAACCCACATGACGCCTCATCCATATTCTCAATACAACCGTGGCCCACTTGGCATGTCTTTTATATTGATTACAGGAGGTACTTGGGAATTAATTTTCTTGGACAATATTACTTACCACGAATCCTTGCGGATTTAAATGGTCCTTGATCTTGGATCTGCACCGTTCATTTCTGGAGGATCGAGGGTTCACATTTTCGGCAGGAAATGTCTTCGTTAACCTCGTCAACCCTAGCCGACCTCGTCATTTATCACTCTGTTATTGGGAAATAGTTTTATTCGGCTCTAAGGGTTTTTTTCACAGTTTCTTCGAATTTGGCTCTGGCGGCCATGGAATTAACCCTGATTTGTGAAGGAGTAGCGCCCCATGGCATAGCAGCGTGGTTGAGAAAGACTTCTGATGCAACACGAACTGGTTTCCCATAGAATTTTCCACCTGCCGCCATGGCCACTACTTCAACTTAGGTTTTTCATGCTTCTCACAACCCATAACTCAGGTAATCTTCCCACTCAGAAGCAAATACAGCATTACTCTAATATAGTGCTAGTTTCTCGGAGTTTCTTCTCCTCTAGCAGTTTCCAGTTTTTCTGATACCATCTCTCGGGTGTTTTTCTTTGAAGGATTCCAGTTTTAATGAACAAATTGTCGAGGTGACTTATTACTCTATAGGTAAACCCTCATCGATTTATTTCTTTAACTAAGTTCTTCGCTTTGGATATGTTTACGCATCAAATATTATCTCAGATATTTCTTTTTGTTGATTTGTTTGCAGGTCTGCTCTTTTTCCAGCTGGAAGGTTCTCCTACGCTGTATCTTTCAATTTGTTCAACAGCTTTCCTCAGTTCGCTGCTAACACAGTTAATGTCTTAACCAGGTACCTTTATCGATTTCAACACGGTCTCAAAAGTTCCTCTGTTTTTAAGGCAAAATTCCTAGCCTTCTCTGGGTTATGGATTCCAATACTGACTCAGTTTTTTTTTAGACTTGTCTACTGCCCGTGTGTTAAGTATTGTCCCTCACTCTCAGTTTGTAAATTTATTGAGACATTTGTGAGGTTTCGTAATGCTTACCAACCTATATTCATGTGGCCTCAGTTAATCCTTGCTTGTACTCTTTTACTATAAACTTTTACCGCACTATTGTTTCCAGGTGATTTACTAAGGGTTCTTTTCTAGAACAACTCAGTCTCTAGTTTAATTTTCATCTCAGATATGACCTATGCTTGTAATAATATTTTTTACAGTCGCTTTTCTTTTGACTCGTTATATACATACTTAAGCACTCCTGCTTATACGTTTTACCACTGTGAACGTTATGCTTATCTTCATTAAGGATTTTTATATGGAAAAAATTATACTTTCTAGTTCTTTGTTCTGTTATAAATGAGATTTCTCTGTTTCTTTAAAAACATATTTACATGATTATGCTCGACCCTTCAGTCTTGTATTCTAATTTGTAAAGATACCAATGCACTGTCTTTATAGTAATCTAAATCTATAGCTTGATGTTCATTACCTAAGATATATTTATATTTGGATTTTGGTTTTGTTACTCCTTTTTAAATACAGCTCGATGACCGGACCACCTATCCATTATGTTCGAGAATTTAGAGGTTTTAGGGTTGGCGATGAATGTTGGGCTGGGGTTTCATCCTCGTGCCCAGTATCAACAGCTCATCTCGTTCTAGATTTCATAGACATTAGCCTTTACAACATATGTTTTCTACCACAACAAATTATAAGTTTATTAAATTCTCTTTCTTTCCAGGTTGCCTCTTTGTTCTAGTTTTCTTTAAATACTCCTGAACAAATAAAAGAATTTTCGGCAAGTTTTACTCTATATTCTGTTGATTTATTTACCTTGTTAACCAGTAAGGTTCTTGACATTTATCCGCTATAATATCCCAGTTTAACTCAGAAATAATAATAATGTTTTCTTCATAAAAGACATTCAACAGAATATTCTACTATTTCTCACAGTAAAATCATAGAATCTTTTAAATTAAAACTGAACGCTTTCCTTTTAGCAAAAATCGTCCAGATTATAAGCAGCCTTCATCTAAATTTACATAACACTTACAAACGCAA